>SZWC01000949.1:213339-241436 GCA_023375785.1 Penium margaritaceum
AATACAAAACATGACTACTTTGTGCTGGAAAAGGTTTGGACAAACCCGTGGGATGCAGCCGAAGAGACGAGAGGGTAGAGGCAGAAAGCGAGTAGAGGAGGGAGGAACGGATGGTGGGAGGGAGTGAAAGAGAAAGGGAAAGAGGGGAAGGTGTAGAGGAGGGGTGGTGGCGTGGGGTTTTGGAGTAAGGGGAGAGAAAGGCCTACAAACTAGATTCAAGAATGCTACTGTTCTTCACGTACCATGATATGCCGGAGACTATCCCGCAGAAATAGCACTGAGAGTGACAGACTGACGAAAGCCGACGGACGCTCCTTTATCTGCTTGTTTGCCTTTTTCCTTGCTTGCCTGCTTGTTTGCCTGCTCGCCTGTGGGCTTGCTTGCTAGTTTGCTGCTGGACCTGCACTGCACTGGCAACAGTGGCTTTTGTTGATTTGACAGTTTGTCGCTATGTGGTGCGCTGGGAGAGAGAGCGGTCGTCAAGCTGTGCTGCTTCCGCCGTTCCGATTGCCCCTCCGCTCTTCTGCAGGTTTCTGCAGTGCGAAGACCGAAAGTGAACCGCCTTCACACGCCGCCGGATATCGTCCTACGATCCTAATCAGAGCAGTAATGCTGCCGTTTTCAAGGTTGTAACTTGCAAGGTGCCTAAGAAACGCATGATCCAGTCGGTGGAGCAATGTTCCGTGCTCATAACTTGAAATCGTCTGTTGAGAGTCTTAGAACAAAACGTCTTCCAGTTGGATGTGCCTTAGCTCTCTGTTGAGCGCTGAAAGGGCGACGAGGCTTGCTGGGGTTGCTGCTGCTATTTCTGCTGCTGTTGCTGGAGCTACAAATGCTCCTGCTGAAGCTGTTGCCTTTCCTCCTATCCTCATACACTGCTCCGGTTCATACGCAATGCTTCACATGGGGGCGTCAGAGCTGCTGCGGACGGATGACGGAAGTCTTCTGCTGTGGTTTGTTAGCTCCCAAACGCAAAGCGATGGTTGCAGTAGGCTTTTGACGAAGAGAAGATCATGGGAGACGGGAGTGAGCACGAGAATCGGAAGTGAACACGGAATGGGAGGTGAGCAGCGGCGGCGTTTTCTATGCCGACGGAAGGCAGGAGGGTGAAGCGACGGTCGTCGGTCGAAACTCGACGGGCATGGGGAAAAAATGTTAAAGCTTTTACCCGTGGAGGAGCCGGAGGGGCCACATGCGCGCGCCGTGCTGGACGTGGCGATGCGCGTCAGCACCGATGTGCGGCCGATGTGGCCACCGCGTGAGCCCCGCTGGCGGGAAGCTCCGGTAGGGTGAGGGCTACCCGACGAGGAAAAGTTGTTTTTTTCTTCCCAAGTAGTTCGTCACGGGAAACGACATGCGGCCGCCGTATATGGCCCAGCTTCCCCGAGCACACAAGCCGGCGGGTTGACGGAGGGCCCGTGCCCCTGGCATTCATATTCAGCCGGAAACCGAGGAGACCAAGGAGGCCTGTCGTGAGAGACTCCGCAGTTCGGTAAGGTCGCATCGATTTTCCGTATCCCGCACACATATTCCCTCGCAGTCGTCGGCAGTCCATGTGAACGAGACCGTACAGCGCCAACGTTGACCAAGTCAGCGCCGCGCAGCCATAGAAATCGGGCTATGGTTGTTGTTGCATGAATAAGGGGCGTCGAAATGGGATTGCAAAACTTTTAACCCCTGGTGGTAACCGACTGAAGAGAGGGGGAAAACTCAGCACCAAACAAGACCAGGAATTGAACCCCACTACCCAAATCTGGAAGTCAGGGTGGAAGGTGGAGATCGGTGTGCTTCCACTATATAGTGAAGAATGAGCTAATTGAAATTCAAAAATCTCATCTATGGAGAATGAAATCAGAGATGAGGGCTCAGGCGAAGTCCTCCTTAATACATCTGAGTTTTGCACACGTGAGTTTTCATTTCTCTCTAGAGAGCAAAGTGCAAAAAAAAACATCTATGCCTTTGGAAGGCTTTCAGAAATTTGGAAATTATCTTAGCAGAGGGGGAGGATGTTGGGTCCGCCCAACATTCTTGCCATGTGAGATGAAATAGGGTAGCACGGATAACATACCAAGCAGCACTAAACACATTATGAGGCCAATGAGTAGTTCCGGAGTGGTAAGGGGATTGGAATTTTTTGTTTTTATCCCACTAGTCGCTCCTCCTTTGAATGAACTCTTTTTAAAAGAGCACTTCAAGTCCCTTATCGGAAAGGTGGCTCTCTCACAGCAAATCTACCCCAATTTTGGGCATGTGGAGCATTTTTTGTATGGGGCGCATGATTTTGTTCACCACCAACTCGATGCGGACATTTCCTTTGCCTATAGCCAACTCTCTTTTCCCGTTAGCCACTGTCATGCGATGCTCTGAGGCACCGTAGGTGATAAATGCCGTCCGGTTGAATTGTGTGTGGCAGTCTTAACCGGAGTCGATCACAATGACCTCTGGATCCATGAAGAAAGTAGAATCTCGTGCCATGAACACAGGGTTGTCTTGCTTCCCAGCCCTCCTCAACAAGTAAAACGTCATGTTTAGGTCATTACATGAGTAGTGGTCCTCTTTGCCACAATTGTAGCACTACCCATTTCACCTTTCTTGGTACCTTTCTTGGTACCGTTTTCCTTCTTGCCTCTTCCTCCACCTCGAAGATGGACAACATAGATGGAACTCGATGGTGTCCCACTCTCCCTCCCATCCCGCAGCATCCATTCATTTTGGACATACTTTAGCCACCTTGGGATATCTAAGCTTATCGGTGGGCTAATCGCCAATTATGATGATCATGGGACTCCAACTGAGGATTATTGCTTACAGGTGAGGATTGACCATCCATCCAGTGGCTACGCACTCGGCAATAAAGAACTTGGTCTGCTACACAATTCCCATGATTTTGTTGCCTTCATTGGCTTGGAGGGTGAAGAGCCTCTTGAAGACAAAGAGCTGGTTGGCAAGGCTGTTGGACTGTATATGGAACAAGGCTCCTTCTAGGCCTCTCTGGTACCCATGCATCTTTGAACGTGTGCGTGCTGTGCCATAGCAAGCGCCTTCTTGTTGCGCTTCATGAACTTCTCCACTTCCTCCGGCGTAGTAGCGTTTGGAGGGGCTTTCTCTTCACCCTTGACCAGCTCAAGAAAGCCCTTGTCGTCAAGATAGACATAAAGCTGCCACCTCCACAAGGAGAAGCCTATCCCGTCAAACTTCGAGATGGAGTTGATGGTCTCTTGCTTGGTTGTTGTCATGGCATGTCCCAGTAGCAAGAACGTCAAAGAGGCAGGGTCCTTCTAGGCACGTGTCCATAATCCTTTGTAGGAACTAGTAGATGTAGATGCACCCTCTAGGATGCCTAGCTCTTGCTGATGTACGCTACCAATGTTTGTACCAGCCGATGGACACCACTGGTCTTAAGTGTGGAGCACAAGGATCACATATTGGGAGTGGTCAGAAGCCTGTCGCATCCAGGAGAACTAAACTGAAACACAAATTTTTCCCTTTTCATAGTGAATTTATATCATATCCTTGTAGCCTGTCATCTAAGCTTTCCAAATCATCCAAGCACACCTAATCTGGAGCAGTAGGGCCCCTGCTAGGGCTGTCCAAATCATCCTTCATGGAACTGTCCACTGTGCCTTGGCGATTGCACACTAGGCCTGGGGAGGTGCTTTGACAGTGACCTGTGAAAGTGCCCTTCCCTGGCCAAAAATTCATGGAGGAGTTCATCCTGGCCAAGGAGGTCTCCCTAGTTACCTCCTTTGTGGCTCTGGTGCATTTGGAGCCTGTAGGAGTTCAACCCATATCACCAGCGGTGGAGTATCCCGTCACCCATGACAGACACAAGATTCCACCCATCGACAACACGAACTTTGGGTGAGGCTAAACTTCTGAATACACAGTCAAATTGAGCGATTCGGAGCTCGATGCTACATAGAAAAATCCAAGAAATCAAAATCTGAAATCCAATCAGGTATTAAACTAATTCATACTGGTAAAACCAGGGAATATGATCAATGGCACTCGTGGAAAGTGGTACAAAATGTCAACAATTACTTCACAACATCTGGGGAGTGCACTTTATGCTCTTGGACTCACCACGACAGCCTCTCCATCAGAGCGATGTATACTGTTCATCCTAACAGTGCTTTGGGGCACTCAAGCATCAAACATGAATTCCATCATGCCCTTGGCACGTCTGTCATTGGGTACTTAGAGTGTTGTTTTGTTGCTACTGGGCACTCTCCGTTGCTGCCAGCGCCCATGATAATCCATCAAGCATGCAATGTTGCTAACTCTGCACTTGGAGAGAAATCATTGCAGAAAGATTTAGATGCTCTGACCGAGCATGATGTGCATGAGCTGGTAGATCTTCCACCAGGCTGAGAGGTTGTTTATGCTAATTGGATCTACTGATGAAATTTGAAGCCTGGGATCTTGGTCAAGCAATACAAGGCTCAACTCACTGCCAAAGGGTTATTGCACTCCCTGGGGCCAGCTTTAAGGGACATTTATTGTTCTGGATTACCAGATGACGTCTCGGGCCCTTCTTGGCCCTTCTTAGCATGACACAAATGGGAACTGGAGCAATCGGATTTCAATACCTTCCTTCACGACAGGTTTGACAAAGACAGCTGCATGATTCAAAAACATGGGTTCATTGATGGCACCAACAAAGTGTGGCGTCTACATAAGGCCCTCTATGGGAAAAACCAGTCGGCATGATGTTAGAGCTAGGAGATCACATCCGTGCTTGAAAAGGGCAGATTCCGCGTAAGCACACTTGACATCGTCTTGTTTTTTAGTGCACCCTTGACCCTTCTAGTGGCCATCCTTGCCTATGTAGGTGATCTTCTCATTACATCCCTTTTATAGGTACCTTTTTGGCTTGTCAAGGGTATCCTCCAAAATGAAGGACCTCGATCTAGCTTCATCCTTCTTCGGCTTGGAGCTTGAGAATGACGGCTCACATTGGACACAACATGTTCACCAAGCTATACATAAACACACACATGTGTGTGTGTGTGTGTGTGTGTGTGTGTGTGTGCGTGTGTGNTTTGTCGATAGCTGAGAACCTTGATCGGGTTCTAGCGAGTTGTTTTTTGAAAACTTGTAGCTAGGCTGTTATGTTTTCCACATATTTGTTGGACTTGCGCCCTTCCACACATTTTAATCAGCTCTTGCACTTTGAAGGATATTTTTCCGTCCCTCCACTATTTCAAGCAACGTTTGTAACTTTGTGTTCTTCATGATGTACCCTCTCACATAGCATGTTGCTAAGGGAGTTTCCTCATTTCCTCGTGGTATCAGAGCTGTAGAGAGACTTCACCTCTCTACTCCATCAAACAACATGAAACACCAGCAGCAAAGACACATGGCCTGGACTGGGCCGTGGTAGATGAGGCATACAGGCCTTGTAAATGTGGAAACCCTGTGTTGAAGACTCATAACACGCACTCTTCTGGCAGAGCCAGAGGCGGAATACTGCAAAACAATCTAGCAACTTCCCTCGTTGCTACTGCCTTCTTGGTGGCAACATGCAATGATGACGGCATGTCAGGCCACCACAGAAGCAACAGTGGCAGCTTCATGGGAATGTCGCATCAGTAACAATTTTTGTAACAAATATTTTGTTTAGTAACAGCAATAGCAGCAGATATCTACACAACAGCAGTGGCTATGGCAGCTATCACAGCTACATTTGGCTGCTCTCAAAGCAGTAATAGCTAGTACAAGCAGCTCACGGCAGCCAGCTGTAGCCGCAACATCAGTGCATGGAACCTCATAGCAGCATGTAGTAGTAGTAGTAGTAACCATCACTGCTGTAGCAACTGTTGTAGCTGCTCAAAACAGAAGCAGCAGCATTTATAATTCACAACAGTGGTAGAGGTACAGATCTGTCTAGCATCATTTTTAGCTTGCAAAAGCAACATCAGTAGTAGCATTTACAGCTTACAGCAATAGTAACAGTAGCTCGTAGCAGCAACATTAGCCACTTGTAGTAGCAGCAGCAATAGCAGTAGTTTGCATCAACAGCAGAATGTGTAGTAGTAGCAACAACAGCTCATAGCAACATTTGCACCTCATAGCAACAGTAGCAGCAGTAGACACCTGAAGCCGGACCCACAGCAAAGGCACCAACAGTCCAGGGGCTATGGTTAGGAAGCTGAGTTGCAGCTTCCTAGCTACTCGGCTTTCCTTCGACCAACGGGATTGACAAAAAGTTCGTCAGTCGGCGGGTTCATTGCCGAGCGACGAGTCAGATGTTCAATGAGCCCGTCGGTTGACACCTGATCCTTGGACAAAGAAAAAACAAGGAAAATGGAGGCTGGCCTTTGGACTTTTAGGAGCAATCTGGCTCTAGGCCTCGAGGACCTGCCCTGTGGTGGGTTAACTGATCTTGAGATCTTTAGTTCTTTCTTGGATTTTGTATTGTTTTCACCTTTGTTCCACTCACCATTCTGCTTTAGTCATATCCTCTTTGTTGGTCTAGACCCAAGAATTTGGGGTTATATCCTGGTGCTTTGATAGACCATCCGTATGTGCCTTTTCATTTTCCATTTTTCTCTTTGGTGAAGACCCAGGCATGTGATGTTCTTCTCAGTGCTTGGGGAGACCTTGATTACTCTTTTGTATTGCGATCCACGCACGTAGGAGCCTGACCCCATGCTGTGGGAGACCACCACGACATTGTTTCTTCCGAATTGTGACTGGAAGTTGGCACCAACCTCACCAAAAACTGTTGTTCCTCACTCAACATGGCACTGGATGCCACCGCCATACTACTCGACTATCTACGCGCTGCCTTCTCCATCCTACACCCCACCAGCCTGGCTCCAACCAGTAGTACTATTCCCTTCTTCTCCATTGCCTCAGACGTCCTCCCTTTCTACGCAGGATTCCAGCTTTTCCAATGCATAACAGCACAGTTCTGATGCGTCTTGCCCAACCTCACCTGTCCCTCTCCGTCCTCGACCTTCACGTGTCCCGCCTGGCGTGAGTTTGGATATCGAGTCAGGGAATCACCATTGTTTGTTTGATGGAGCCCTTTGGGTTGCCTCACATGGTGGGACTATGTTACCTGGAAATTAGATTGAGAAGTGGTAGTTCTTCACTCTGTCATGTCTCCTTTTTATGAGTTTCTGACGAGCAAAGAGCTCTATGGATTCTTCTGACAGCGTCACTTAGTGTCATTTTTTCTCCTTCTCATGTATTGAGTGGCTTCTAGATCACCGATTCTGGTGCCACTCATCAAATGACTTTGTCTCGCACCGCTTTTGTCTCACTGGGGCCTGTTAGCGACGTCCGTTATATTTGCACTGGATCCATCAAAGTGATCCCAATTGAGGGCATTAGTGTCATGCATATCATTGAGCCTATGGGTGAATTTTTGTTGCCTACTGTGCTCGTTGTACCTGCGCTCAAGGTAAGTTTGTTTTCTTTTGTGGCTACAGACAATGAGGGTAATGACTTCGTTTTGTCCTGTGGTGTTGGCACTGTTTTGCTGCAGTCATCGCGGCTTCCTATCATTTGTGGGCTGCATTGTAACAATTTATGCCGCGTTCCCTTGGTCACAGCCTCGTCTATTACAGTTGTGCTCTATGTGTATGTTCCTCCCTCACTATCCCCGGAGAACACACGTTTACTCCATTGTTACGTCTATCACATGCACACCACTACGATCCACAGCCTGTAACATCATCTGCCTGTCGTTGCTCTGGACCCGAGCAAACTGCCTGCCCTTTGCACTGCTGATTGTCTTGATTTTGTACTGAGATAAACTGCATCGCCTATATTTCTCCATGTCTCACTCATCCACGCAGATGTCATGGATCCTTTTTCTGATGCATTTCCGGAGAAGGTTGGTCATTATGTACTATGCGCGATGGATGACTTCTTTTGTTTCTTATGGATCTTTGACATTTTCCAGAACAGCAATGCCAGGCCCATGATGAAGAACAAGTTTATTGAGGTTGAGCATGCTTTCTAGCAACAGCTGTTGGAATTCTGCTCTAATCGTGGTGGGGGGATTCGTGGGCCCCACAGCCGGTTCTTCACTCTCAAGGGATATGTTTGGAGCTTTTTGCCAGGTATACACCACAACAGAATGGAGTGTCATACCCCTCTTGTCGAGTCTGGCCTCCCTCCATTTTTTGCATCTGAGGCTATGTCCTTCACGATGTGGATCTGGAACCATGTTGTCCATAGCCAACTGCCTCGTCATGTCATGTCGTTCGAGCAGTTGTATGGTTTTTGTGCTAACCTCCACTTTGATTGTGCGTGGAGTAGCATCACCTACGTTTGGCTCCATGAAGACCGACACTGTGGCAAGCTATCTCCTCGAGGGCGTCCATTTCCTTTCGTGGTTGTCTGTTCTCAATCCAAGGCTGGGCAATTCAGGGACACTGAGCTTGGTCGTTTTTTTTAGTCTCGCAATGCTCTCTTCTTGAAGAGAACTTTTCCTCACAGCATTGCTCATGTTGTCCCATCGCTTGCACCCTTCTCTCATCCAAGGGCAGGTGGTGTCTATGGAGTGGCCTTTGGTAGTGGCTGCATCTAGCTTCGTACTCCGAGTGTCCCATCATTACCCCCTGTCACATCCGCATCATCACCTACATCATCCCCTGTCACATTTTCATCTTCACCTACGTCGGCCCCTATCACATCCGTATCATCATCTGTATCTTCTCCTACTGCCTCCTTGTCACCTACATCATCCCCTATCGGGAATGCATCATCACTTGAGCTACCTCCTTCCAGATCCGCATCGAACCCTACGTCGTCTCCTATTGCATCGACGTCGTTGTTGCCTACGTCGTCTCCTACCGTGTCAGCATCATCATCACCTACATTTCATGTTGTGCTCCTATTTGGATCCAAGCCAGTCGTGGCCTCGCAGTTGCAAGTGACCTCGCCATTTACTTGCGTGCCAGGCAGTTGCATTCGGACTTTGTCTTCTATGCCTCACTATGTCCCACCTGCCAGTCTCACTGCATTGGCTTGCCCCTCTGGGCCTGCGTGGTCTGCTCATTCAGACCACGGTGATATTGTTGGCCCCCACATAATGCACTCTTGCCTCTGGTCTGGACGCTCTCGCCCTGGCAATAATTTTGGTGTGGCCTAATACCACAATCAAATACTCCCTCATCACTTGTGAGTTCCACCATGATGTTACAGATGATGATTCTAGTCAGGCTATACAAGACAACATGGCACATGTATCTGAACCAAACACCGTGCAACAAGCCCTCTCTACTACATATGAAGCACTCTAAGAGTGTACTATACACGACAAGCTAGCTACCATTTAGGAGCATGGGACTAATGGAAAGGTGAAGCTTCCGCCTGATCCTAAGGCCATAGCAACTTATTGGGTGTTTTGAAGGAAAGAAAGGTCCAATGTTTCAGGAGAGCGGTACAAGACCCATCTTAAAACCAAACAATTTTCCTTGGTACCTGGTGTGGACTTTGCTGCCACCTTTGCACCTTTTGGCAAGTACACCACTACAAAGGCCTTGTTGATTTAGGTGGCCAAGCATGATTAAGAGCTGCACCAGATGGATGTGAATAACATGGCAATCTCAAGGAAGAGATCTATCTTGTCTAGCCTCTACGTCTGGACGACAACCCAAACCAATAATGGCACCTGTGGAAGGCTTTGTATGGACTAAATTCATCTCACAGTTACTAGAACCTTGATATCTCTACTACCTTGGAAAGAGAAGGAAATCATCGTAGCCCAGTCAACCCATCTCTGTTTATAATTGGTCCCGCACTACCTTTTTTTTTTTTTTTCATGGTCTACTTGGGTGGTCTATTTGACGCATCCCCTGACCCTCAGGTTCTCAAAGCTCTAAGGATATCTTCCAGTTTGTGTACAAAAAAAAGGAGTCTTGTCCAACTCGTGTTTTCTTGGACATGGATATCAAGCGTGATTGCCAGTGCCATGTAGTGCACGTGCATCAAGTCGGTTACATCAAGACGTTGGGCGAGCATTCTTTTTACCTTAGCATCTATACCCATCACGATTGCTAGAAAGATGCTTCTCAAGTTTGAAGACCAAGCTCGTCTTGGGGAGCCTGTCAATGTCACGATGTACCTTTGAGCCATTGGCTCCCCTATGTTGTTTTGGACCACGACGCACATAAATGCAGCAATTTCTATCAATGTCTTGTTGTAGTTCTCACAACATCCACATCAGCTCCATCCAGAGGTTGTGTTGCATGTTGTTTGGTATGTCATGTTCATCTCACACCTTGGCTTGTGATGTCATGTACAATTGTCTATAGTTGTCAACAGATATACTGATAATGATTGGATCCATAATCACAATGCACGTCGCCGGTCATGTTATATCTTATTCTTAGAGGCACTATTTTCATGTGGAAGATTAGTAAGAATTATTGTGTAGTGCATAGCTTGACTGAGGTTGAGTGTGCTGCGTTGGGGGCTGGGGTTTGTGAGAGCATCTGGTTGTGCCATCTTGTGCACCATCTTTTCCAACCCAACTACTGCATAACATTCCGGTGTGACAATAAGGGCACACACTGCATCACAAATCAGGATGCCACGTGTCACATGCAAGCAAAGCAAATCAACATTGAGCATCATTTTATGATGCTCAATGTTGATGCATAGGTTTTTTTTAAAACAGTTATCACGCATGGTGATGTTTGTATCGTTGGTGTCGACATACAATAGCAGTGTGCGGCTTTTCTAAAAGAGAGTGCTCTACACCAAGAAGTTAAAGTTTGTGGTACATAAGTTTGAAGTCCTTGCACATGCTTCTTCTCATGGGTGATGCGTGAACCACTCTTGCTACTTCCTCAGTCCATTCACCATCCTTGTGTGGCTCTTTTTGGTGTCCTTCGTCATCGGCTGTTGTTGTCGCCATCCTGTAACCCTTGCTCGCTTATGGTGACTGGTGTCTATGCGTCATGGGGTAGTGTTGGGATGTCAGTCACAGTGACCTCTAGACTTGTCACCACTCACTTGTCGGGATGCCGGGATGTTGGACGGCCACTTCGACAATGTCAGCTTCAACTGGCATGCTCTTATTTGGTCATCTGAGATTTCTCAACATCGTGCTCTTTGTGATTTCTTTTTGTGTTATCCTTGCGTATTAGTGGCTCCATTAATGTAATGGTCTCAAATTACATTTCAACTCTTGAAATCTAGGGTGTCTTTTCTTTTGACCATGGTTTTTGCCTAAGAATTCAGTTCGGTGGAACTTAAGCACGAATGCTTAAGCATCAGATTCTTGAATTTGTTCAAAATTGTGTGAAAGCAGCTCTAAAAAGGTCAATCAAGCAATGTTGCTTGCTTTTGACGTTGCAAGCCCTCTTGCATGATCAGTGCAACACGCCCATCTTCAGCATGCAAGAGTCCCTGCCTCAGATTGACATGTCAAACCAGCTCAGATTGTCATGTCTGCATCATTTGGGAGTGAGTCAACGACAGACGGCTAAACTCTGAGTCGCCCCCATTTTCGGCCGACCATCTTCAAGAAGCCCCCATTATCAGGATTATCACTACGTTGCTCCCATTAAAAAAAACATATCGTTAGCTCACCTATATTTTCTATTAGTTTTCCAGGTTGTCCCAATTTTTTAGCTTGTCACTACGTTGCCCCTCTTATCCTCATGGAATATTGAGGCTTTGGGTTTAGAGATGCCAACGTTGCCAGGGCTTTGGAGTACGTCATCACTCGTATAACACAGCATCTCTACACACACAAAACAAAGTTGTATAAGTGGAGTACATTGGCGCAGTGATATGGAACTGTGCTCATCAGGTTACCATGGTGGGTTTTTTTTAAGACCCACCTTTTCTGGAACGTTTTTCTGATAAAGAATGGTGAGGCTTGGTTGATCTTCTCCAACACACGGGACTGTTCCACATCGGCATACGTCACTGAAAGCGGATGATGGTCCAATAAGAACACTTGAAGTCGAGTTGGGTTAGAGAACCGTGGTCCACCGAAGTAAGTGGTGGCACTAGCATTGTAGAGATGATAAACGTCCACTAGAGCATGCCAATCTTTTTTCCCCTAGTGGCGTGGACTTTGCGAGGTACATTGTGTGTGAACAATTTTGCAGACGCACATTTTGATACATGCGACGAGTGCTTGGACAAGGTTTGAACTTTGAACTTTGGCCTCTAGGATACACCGGTTCCATTTTTGAGCCGGTTGAATGTAGCGATTCATAGAGTGAGTAGCAATTGTGTTGTGCCTTTTAACTACAGTCCCTTCATCCCACATCAACTGTCCAACTACATGTGATGTAACCACAACAGGTTGGTATGACATGGCCAGTGATACAACATAGAACAGCCTGGAAAATCGTGGATGGGTCACTGTTGTTCTTCTATGCCCCCCTGGCCACTGCTATAGCTTGGCGGACAGGTTGGGCATGCAGTGCTCCCTTGGAGTAAGTCCTTTAAATACTGTGTGAGGTTCAAGCGCTTACAAGACACTAGTAGTGTAGTGCAATGGATAGCATGGTGGACTCAGGGATGATGGGTTTTGGGATTGAGCCTTAATGTAAACAAGAACTTTATTTTACCTTCCTACACAGATAAAGTTTGCTAGACATTTCTCCACGCATGAGAAGGATGTGACACTTTGCGGTCAGTGGATGCGCCAATTGGCAAGCTGGTGAGATGGTGTGGAGTGGCCATTCCCAAAAGTGCCACTACCCATACACCTCAAATGCCAGGCCTAGGACCATATGTACCAGGCTCATTCCTCAATATAAACATACAATCTAGCCTTAGTTGCTCCTCATAGAGTTGTCCAACCAAGGAACAGTATAAAGAAGACACTAGTTGGTCTAAGCCCCAGGAGTTAGTCTTTGACTAGCACCTCGCGCAAAAGTGACCAAGTGTTAAGTGGACATGGTTGCTAGCAAGTGATTGCCTTGGAGCTACTCAGTGTGGAGATATGATCCTGAGGGTGATATCTTCTCTTAGCTGAAATGCTAGGAGCGGACGGCAGGTGCCATTGTGTCGGCCCTGTTTTCTAGTCAATTTGACTCGGGCCAGTTGACAAGTACTCCCATAGTGGACCCCGCAGTGGAACGTTGGGCATGGGTCACATTGGAGAAGGTGTGGGATGCTATGTAGCATGCAAAATGTCATTAGGCCATGAAGATCCATCATGCGCCACATCTCTAGTGACCCCTGAACAAATGGCATGGGATTTCGGCAAGCCCTTGCCGAGAACTTGGCCCGCAGACTGTCGAGGGCCATCGCAACCATGAACTTGGTCCAAGCCACCGTGTCCGTAGTGCGATCTGCTCTGGTTATCTGACATGCAGTTTAGTTATTTAATTTTCAGGATGTCATCCTTTGGAGGGGTTTATCAAACATGTTGTCTCCAAATTATGTCTACAACGTCCTATTTTTCTAATGTACGTGGAAAAATATTTTTAGCAGTACGTTGAATTTTTTTATTCATCTCCATGTTGCCCTTCATTTGAGGATTCTTCAAGCATGTTCTCGTAGAATTATCTCCACACTACCAAGTAGACCTAAGTAATTCAGACATCACTTGGGCACGTTTTCTCCGAGTTATCCAAACAAACCTAGTGTGAATGACTTCCATTTCATAACATGATTTCCATGTTTTCCTCATTTGCATGGACACATGTCATGAATTCCTTGGAGTTATGGCTATGTTTCCCCACCTCTTGCTACCTGAAGTGATGTGAACCATCCTAAACAATCGTCCGGTTTTCACTGAGTTGTTACGACTTTAGCACACAATGCATACTTCTCATTACACTCTTCATCTACATGCAGAGTTGTGAGAGCATCTGGACATTATGTCAAACTTTCCTTGAATAAGCTCTAGCCGTAATCACTCAAAACGTAATTCACTTATAAACTCCAGTCACAATGAAGAATTTGCATGGTTTCTTACCATAACAATGGATACTTAGCATGGCTGTGTTTGTTACACAAAGGGAAAGTGTAGCTCACTTGGATACCATTAAACACACCCACTATATGTGCATATTCAAACTCAACCATGTTAAAGGTTCTTCACTTCCAGAAGTAATACAATTGAGATAGGTCACAACCAGAAATCCACTATTGCACATACACATGCAAACAGTGCACCCAGAGGACTGAATTGCATCCTGCACATGGACATGCATCTCCATACTCTTCTACATCGTTGAATACCTCATCTGCTTGCCCACATTTTATTTGACCATCTTCAGTAATTCTTTGGTTCATTTGGTCACTTGTTATCTGACCATCTGCTACCCTCTGCAATCTGAGATGTTGCAACCTATACCTACACCTCACACAAATACCACATCTCCTCCTTGCTTTTCCTATGACCATAGAAACATTCACATGCATGAGTACGGAAGTCTTGTGAACCTGCAAAAGACCAAGGAACCCACTGCACAGGACATGTTCACAACACATATAAAGTAATGATACATAGGCAAATGAAATAGGGATCAGGAACAACAAAGAAAACGTACACACAGTACACATGTAAATAAAAATCCTAGTCAGTGAAAACTTTGTAATGCCTTTCCTTTACAGTGCACCATTGTCGGTCACCAAGTCAAGGTCCGGCAACCCCATGTATAGCACGAGTGCACGGACTAGGGCATGCTGCCGATTGAATGACGCCTCCTCTGCCTCGTGCCCTTCCCTCCTTGTTTCCTTGTCTGGGTCATACACCTCATCCAATGTCTTGGATTCAATCAACTCACCACTAGCCACTAGGACCTCATTCATATTCTCTTCCTCCTATGGAGTATCCTCCTCCTCTACCGCTTGTCCCTCTCTTGCTACATTCTGGTCTCGTGTCAGCTCACCATCCGTGGAATGTATTTCAGTTCCTGCTGTAACAGTTGTTGCAGCGTCTTCAATTCCACCGCCTGTGCCAGCTGCATGTGTTGAGGCCCCAAATAAAGCTGCAGCCCTGATATGCGAGGCTGTATTTTCTGTGACAGTGGCCATAGGAATTTGATGTATGCACAACTCAGCAGCGCACCCTGTAGCCATATGCAATGGGGTTAGTATGTGTGGGGTGTAGCTACGTTTTGGGTGTCCCTTCTAGCCTAACTTACCACATATGTGGTTGGTGCGTAGCATGTCACCTTGCCCCTTCCTCGTTCCTTGGGTCTGCCCACTGCACAATCTCCCAGTGCATGCCATCCTGGTACTGGTGGCTCACCCGCACAATCTGGTTCAGGTGGCGCTGGCTTGAATACCTTCAGGTTGACGCCCAGCATGGGGTGGACGTAGGAACAGTTCCACGTGGCCATGTTGTAGGCCATGTCTGTGTACCCATGCGACATGAACCCGTTCTCAAGCAGTACTGCATAGGCATTGACACATGATTTGGCGAACTCCTGGTACCATCCACAGTTGCAATTGCGCATGCAACACCTGCAGTAGCACACCCTTGTTGCTAGTGGCCGTGGCCATGAGGTTGCCAGTATGAACCACCTCGTTGTCCCGGGCTGACAGGAGGTTGTGTTGCACTGCCTTTCTTGGCGTGGTCACCTACTACTTCTCCTCCCCGTTGGTCATGAGCAAATTGTGTTCCTGCTTCCCACGAGTTATGAAGAGCTTCTAAATGAAATGGTACAAGCCAGCAAAACAGTGGAATGGAAATAACTTGTGAGCCTCGAAGATGCGCATGTTCAAAGATTCATTGACGCTACTAGTGATGTCCTCTCCACAGCTTGGTGGTCCATGAAAGCAGCTTCATTTCTATCGGGGGATTCCACCCTCTACACCGCGACCAAAAATCAAGTGGTATGTACCACGGTTTGTCTCCATGTGCTCCAAGCTGAGTTTGTTGTACTCCTCACACGCGTACACATTTTCCAGCCACCAACACATTTCCGTAGCATTTTCTGTAGCATTTCTCCATCATGCCGATATTCTCCTTGATTTGGAATGCATGGTACTTGTGCAATATATAGGGCAGAAGCTTCTGTTGAAAAAGATTCCCTCTACATGCCCAAGAGCAATGCCGGAAAGCACTAACGAGTCCCTAGAGAGAGGAAAATCCTTGTAGTTGGATCTAGCGGCTTGGGGATTGCTCGAAATCCATAATCAAAGATTGTCCCTGAAACAATATGAGTCGCTGAATCCGGTGGAAGTTATTTCACCGGAATCGGACAAGTAACAGGGGAGATATGAGCTTCCGAAGTTGGGGTGTGTGCGGCGGCTCTGGGAGTCGGTTGCGATTCGACTGCCGGTGAAAAATCCACCGGAACAAGTAACAAAAATACATGTGGTGTTTTTTCCCCAGAGGACTGCCAAGTTGCTCTGGAGAATGATCCGCCGGATGCCAGAAGTACAACTTGTTACTGAGGGACTTAGCCAAAATCCTCACTCGGAGTCTGAAACCCAGTAGTACAGTTTGTTAGTCAGGGACTTGGTCGAAATTCTGACTGCAGGTCCATGGACAGGTTTCAAACCCTGTCACACCTCATCATCAAACTCAACACAAAATTGACTGAGGTGTGTTTAAACAGTGAAGGGGACCCCTCCATCCCGTGGAAAGGGATATGCACCTTGGGAAGGGCGCTTTGCACGTCAAGGAAGGCGTCAAGATGCCTGTGCACCATGGAAGTACCGGGCGTTACTTTGGTGGATGATACCTACGCTTTGACAAGCGTAACTTGGACTGCGCTTGGCCAAATTGCACATGGTTGTATGCATTGGAGATTTTCTGAATGTTGCTATAAATGTTCACAAAATGTTCATGTACATAAACGAATGCAAAATTCCATTATTCCCTTAAAAAATTGTCTGTCTCTAAATTCTTGCTCATAGAGTATGAGGAGACTAGAAAGCTCACACTCAGTCTCAGATTTTCCCTGAATGAAGAAGTGAACCACATCAGATGTGTCAGACACGTTGGAACTCCCACCATGCAAAATCCTAACAAAGGGTTCTGGGCCCACACCGACCCTCTCCAAGACTTTCACCACTTCCGCAGCGCACTAGATTATCAACTTGGACGACGTCGCCATGATGTTCTGAGAACCAGTTGAAGTAGATGTTATGCAAATGGCGTACAAGGAGACGCAACCCATCCAGAGGTATGCGGGTGGCCCAGGCTTTGACCTATGGAGGTGGCAATCTGAACTCCACCTGGCGCACAAGGGACTGTAGGATGTCATGTTGGGAATGTAAGTGCTCGTCGAGGCGACGGCTGTCAACAAGGAGAAGCGTGCCTTTGCAAAGAATAACATAGAGGAGCTCATGCTCTTAGTATCCGGGACAGCCTAGTTGTAGTGGGGCTACTTCTAAGGCTACAAGCTAGCAGCCAAAGCTTGGCAGAACCTCTGCACCACCCACCAATCCAAGTCACTCGTAAACAAAATCTTCGTTATGGAGCGACTCCTTACAGTGAGAATTGAGGAGGAAAATTATGTCATCTCCGTCATACAGTAGATTGAGTCACTTGCCTCACAATGCAATGATATGGGGTGGAAGATCATCACAAAGCTACAGGCAATGACCCTCCTCATGGCCCTGCCTAATAGTTGGAGACCACTCATCACCATCCTGGGAGGATGGCCGGAGGACAAGCTCACATTGAAGAGCACATCCACAAGGAGTCGTTGTGAAGGAGCTACGGAAGGACCTCGTCTTCCTCATTGGCCCTCATCACCAAAGTACGTGGTGGCGGAAGCGGGAGTAGAGGAAGCACCGGAACAGGTGGCTGCAACAAGGACGCCAAGAAAGACATGTGCCGCAATTGTGGCGAGATGGGCCACTTGGCCCAAGAGTGTGAGGAGGAGGCAAAGGCCGGCGACAAAATCACGAAAGACGAATTGTTCCTCAATGGAAACATGGACCAATTCCTGAAGAAGGCCAACAGGTGGTGCCTAGATTCTGGGGATGAGGAGCGTACCTAGGTGGAGAAGGTGGGGTCATCACCTACGAGAAGTCCTCCAAGTTAATGGTGGTTGCAAATGACAAAATCAAGCTGGCGGTTGGACAAGGAGACGTGGAGTTGGAAGCAGTGGTGGACGGTAAGAAGGAGTTGCATGTAAGTCATGACGTACAGCACGTCCCCGGCCTGGCTGACATTTTGAGTGTCAGTTGCTTGACGGATAAGGGGTATGAGGTACTTTTCCACAGGAAATTTGCAGTGGTGCGTAGTGATGGCGGTGGTAAGGTCATGCAAGACGCAAAGCGCGAGGCCGGTCTCTACACCGTGGAGACCAAGGTGATCCCCACAACATCTATCATAGCAAAATCACAGGAGAGTTTCATCAACAGGACCAAGGAAAGAAGCGCTGATCTGGAGCTCTTGCATTGACAGTTGGGAAATTTAAGGCCCGCAAATATTAAGGAGATGGCAAATCAGGAAATGGTACACAGCCTTGTCATCGATGGTGTAGCAGACACGGTAGTAGATGCAATGACAGACAAGATATGCGAGCCTAGCATTTTGGGCAAGGCACGGCGCAAGCCGTTCAACAAGTTTGTGGCTTGCGTACAGGACCTGCTAAACTTGTGCGCAATGGCATTCAAAATGCCATCAAACAACAGCTTGAGATGCTTCGTCACATTCATTGATGACTACAACAGGAGGCTCTTTGTGTACTTCATGAAGGAGAAAACTGAGGTCCTAGACCAGCTGAAGGAGTACGTTGGAGTAGTGGAGAGGTGGACAGGCCGGAAGGTCAGAGCACATTGCAACAACAATGGTGGAGAGTACATGGACTACAACGGATGGATGAAGCAACAGGGTATCATGTGGGAACCCACTATGCCATACTCACCATAGTCTAACAGGATGGTGGAGTGAGCGAACCACATGCTGCTAAACATGGTGCAGACCATGCTTGTGGATGCAGGGTTACCGAGATGTTTCTGAATGGAGGTTTTGTGTACAACAAGCTACACCAACAGCCTCACCCCAACAGCGGTGTTGAAAGATAAGGACGTCTAGAAGGCACAGCACGAAATTTGGATTGGGCACAAGCCAAATGTGGTAAACCTGAAGGTATTCGGGTGCAATGCGCACGCGATGGTCCAGGCGGTGCAGCGACGTGATAACAAGCAGGAACCGCAAGCAAAGCCATTTTTTTTTTTGTCTACGAGAGTGCGCAAAAGGTGTATGGGCTCTGGGACCAACGCACGCAAAAGATCATCTGCAGCCGTGACGTTGAGTTCAACAAGCGACAGCGTTTCAAGAGCAACAGGAATGACATGAGCTTTGTGAACTCTCAAAAACAGGGGAGTGGTTCCAACTCCTTGACTAGGAGAAGGAGGCGGTGGATGTGGAGGTTGAGGACATGGCGTCGAAGCGCGGCGGTACGGCAAGTACAGCAGCCAACGTGGAGGACCCCGAAATTGATCCAACTGGCCTGGAGATCCATTAGAAAGATTAGTGAGAGGAGGCATTGCGGGTGTCGAAGCGCGCACTCCCGGCGGAGTTTGCGTCGGGCGTCGGAGGAAAATCCTCCAGACACGCCATTCGTCTGGTTAATATTTCGCTGGAGCGGGAGAGATCCTCAAGGAGCCGTCTAGTTAATGATTCACCGGAGCGTGCAGATTTGAAGGGATTGCAGCAGCGCAATGAGCACCACCAAAACTGCTACACTGCAGTGGGAGGTAGAAAAAAATCGGAGAAGCACTTTGACATAAGCACAGGTCGATGGATAGGCATGACCCGATGCATGCTAGCTGCATCAACAGATCCAACATCCATACAAGAGGTGATTGCGCTGCCTAAAGGGGATCAATGGGATGCAACCATCAAATGACATTTGGCGTTCATTACCAAAAATGACATGTGGGAGCTTGTTGAAAGGCCAAAAGATGCCAAGGTTCTCGGCTCAAATTGGGTCGTCAAGACCAAGTTGACAAAGGAAGGTGCAATTGAAAAATACAAGGTGTGGTTAGTGGAAAAAGGGGTATGCACAGTGAAAGAGCAGGCACTATGATGAGATGTTTGCTCTTGTTGTCAAGTTCACAAGTATCCGGCAGCCGTTAAGGACATAGAGCTCCACCAAATGGACCTAAAGACACCCTTCCTCATTGGCATCATAGACAAAGAGATGTACATGGAGGTGCTAGAGGGGGAAGAGACGCCGGAGAGCAAGGTGTGCAAGCTGTGGAAATCCTTGTATGGGAAAAAACAATCATCTTGGTGCTGGTACCAACAGATAGACAGCTTCATGGAACAACTCTGCTTCAAGTGCTATGAAGAGGATCACAATGTGTACGGGTGCCACAGCAAGAAGCTCCATCAGATTGTTGCACTCTATGTGGATGATTTTATCTTGTTCTCCTCTGATCTGCCAAGTCTACAAAAACTGAAAGATGAGCTGAGCAGTGAGTTCCAGATGTCGTACATTGGGGAGCTAGGGTTCTGTCTCGGGATGAGCATCACACAAAACTGGAGGACACGCATGCTTAAGCTAGGGAACACCAAAGACGTGGCCAAGGTGCTGAAGCGGTACGACATGGAGGACTGCAAACCAGTTGGCAGTCCTCCATGACCTGTGAATTGAGTACGGAGATGGCGCTGCAAACAAAAGAAGACCGGGAGAACATGGCAAGGGTGCTTTACCAATTGGCCATGGGGATCCTCATCCAAAGACACCAAGATACATCAAAACAGTGCAGAGGACCCCTCCATTGCGTACAAAGGGATTTGCGCCTTGATAAGAGTGCTTCGCACGTGAAGGAAGTTGCCACAACATGTGCGCACCATGGAGGCATTGGGCATTGCTGTGGTGGATGAGACCTACGCTTTGACAAGTGTAATTTAGGTTACAATTGGCCAAATTGTACATGGTTTTATGCGTTGGAGAGCTCATGACTAGCCCTATACATGTTCGGATTATGTTCATGTAAAAAAAAGGAAGAAAAAAAACCGTTATTTGCTTCGCAAAATTGATTGTCTCTCTCACACACCAACACTCCTGAATCATCTGGTATTCCATACCCCCTGGGAACTCGGCACCATCCGGTCCCTCTTGTTGGCCTGAAGGTGAGTGTGCACCCTAGAGGGTCCCTAGCAGTGGCTGGTTCACACCACCAACTGTTTTTGGAGAGACTGAAACTATGGAGGCAACTGGTTCCAAGGATGGCAAAAAACTGGTCAGAGAGTGAGGCAATAGTTTTGGCCTGAATTGACTGGGAATGGACTCTTGATGAAGGGTCAAAATCAGTGGTATTTTATAGCCATTGACCTAATCATTCCAGAACACCAAAACATGCCAGATTTGAAGCTTCCTAATAGACTCTATGGCTTCTAGAGTGGCCTTTGGTAGGCTGTCCTTTTCCCCACCTAGGAAGGCATCCCTTCCTTCCTCTAGAAGCTTCTGCCCCTTCCTAGATTCCTCAGCTTACTTCTAGTAGAAGGGAAGGTATCCAGAAGACCAAGACAACTCTAGATGCCTTGTAGGACAAGTCACCCCTTCTAGAAGGTGTGCCACCTTCCTGGACCCTCACCTGGTCTTCTAGAATGTTAAGGAGGAATTCTAGAGGTTGAGCTAGCTTCCTGGAATCTATTCTCCACATCCCTTTAGGCAGGGCAGAAACTGATATTTTGGGACTTGAACCCGGGCCCCTGCCTCTAGAGGTGGACACCATTGACCACTAAGCCACCTCGGCTAGTCTGTTTGGTGTTCCTTTTTGGAGTCACTCCTGCCATGGTGAGGAGCATTACTCCAACAATCTCCCCCTTGCGCATCATCCATGGCAGTCGTCCATGCTCAACCTGCAACTGAAGAGCCTTTCTCCTCATGGGAGGCGAGCTCATAGTTTATTGCTCCCTCCCATTCAGCCCCATCCTTCTTGTGCAGTGCCTCCTTCACGCTCCTCTTGCGTGAAGAAGACTTGTGTGAGCCCAGTCCAAATGCCCTTGTTGGCATCGTACCTTTTTTTCCTTCTTCGCACACGGCTGCTCGTGCGGGGCTCTTGAGGCAGTTGTTGTTGTTGCTGTCCCTTTTTGGCGCCATCCTCTCCAAGCACCTGCTCCCCCTCTCTTGGAGATCTTGGAGACATTGGTCGACTCCCCGCCTCCACGTCCATCTCCGGTGCTTCGGATTCCTCATCCGAACAGGCCGAAATAAATTCTGCCGCTCGCCCATCCCTTTGGCGATCCTCTCCGGCTGGTGCTCCTGCAAGGACGTCACCCTCATTCACGTCCTCCGACGTCTCCCCCTCGAGGAGTGGCAACCACTCCCCCCTCTTGGAGAGACCTGCCTCCTTGTCCATCCAACGGTTTTTCTCATCGAATGTGACATCACGACTCCGTACGATCTATTGCCTCCTTGGGTCAAAGAGTCTGTACGCCTTGCTTCCGCTCTCGTACCCAAGGATAAAACACCGGCGGGTTTGTGGGTCCAGCTTGCTCCGCCCTTCACGTGCCTGCACAACCGCATGTGCAACACAACCAAACGTGCGGAGGTGACCCACTGCCGGATTCCTCCCGCTCCACACCTCTTATGGCGTCTTCCACGCCTTGCTCTCCTTTTCCTTCAACGGCGTGGTCGGTGTAAGGTTCATTATGTATGCCGCTGTCCGTGCCGCCTCCGCCTTATACCATTGTTGAAGGCCGGCGTCGCTCAACGTTGATCGCACCATGTTAAGGATTGTGCGATTTGCTCTCTCAGCGACGCCATTATGCTGCGGGGAGTGTGGACTTGTTTTCTGCCACTCAATCCCCGTGCTCTTCATCCACCCAAGGCAGCCCGCATATTCACCACCGTTGTCGCTCCGAAACGCCTTCACCTTCAACTCTGTCTATAGCTCCACATCTGCCACAAACTCTTGCATGCATGCAAGGACTTCGCTCTTCCGCTTCATGAGGTAGAGGTACAGTTTGCGGCTGCGGTCATCAATGAAGGTGAGGAAGAAACGAGCTCCACCGATGGAGCTCACAAGTGGTCCACACACATCTGTGTGTACCACTGTCAACTTTGTTGATGCACGCATCCCCTTTGCCACAAACGACTGCCACGTTGATTTGCCGATAATGCATGGCTCACACACGGTCTCTTTGGTTCCATCAAGGCCACTGATTTGGAGACCCCGCACCACCTCTCTCTTTGCCATCTCTTTCACCGTCGATGGAGAAACATAGCAAAGTCGGCGGTGCCACAAGTCCAGGTCTCCTTCATCCTTCGTTGCGAGATTGGTGGCATTGGACCCCGCCCTGCTGCCAAGGATCTTTGCGCGTAACAGGTACAAGTCGTCCTCTCTCTTAACGTGCGCAATAACCTTGCCTTTGCCCTCCTTGCGGATGACAGCCTCCTTCTTTGTGAAGAGTACCTCAAGTCCCTTGTCGGTAAGGTGGCTGACGGAGAACATGTTTGTCTCAAAGTTGGGCATGTGGAGCACGTCGTGGATTGTGCTCGTGACAGGTTTGCCATCCACAATGGACTCAATACGGACGTTACCCTCACCGGCGGCCACCTCTGTTTTGCCATTGGCCATCGTTATGCGTCTCTCCGAGGCGCCGCAGGTGACAAATGCTGCCCTGTTGTATTGCGTGTGGCGGCCTGATCCGGAGTCAATGAAGGCAACTCCCGGATCCTTCAAGTTTGTGGAGTTGTACGCCATAAGGGCCTGCTCGTCTTTCTTCCTGCCCTGCTCCAACGCTGTCTGGCTTCTTCTTGGGGCAGTTGCATGCATAGTGACCCTCCTTGTTGTAGTTGAAGCACTCCCTCTTCTTGTCACCCTTCTTAGTGCCCTGTTTTGCACCCTTCCACGTGTTGCCTCGGCCTCCACTGCGAGGATGAACCATGTAAGCTAAACTTGATGCCGCTGCACTCTCTTGACCGCCACATCGCATCCACTCGTTGCGCACATACTCAGCAACCTTCGGGTAATTCAGCTGATCGGAAGGCCAGTCACCAAGGACTGTGATCATGGGACTCCAAGTGTCCGGCAAGGCCAAAAGGAGGATCATAGCTTGCAACTGAGAGTCAACCTCCCAACGAGTAGCCACGCACTCCGTTGCGAGTGACTCAATCTGCTACATGATCTCCATGATGTTGTCGCCTTCATTGGCTCGGAGGGTGACGAGCCGTTTGAAGATGAAGAGCTGATTGGCAAGGTTGCTTGACTGGTAGATGGAGCAAAGTTTTGACCATGCATATGCAGCCAGGGTGCATCCTTGGATGTGCCCAAGTTGTGCTGGGCATAACGCGGACACAAGGAGCGCTAATGCCTTTTTGTTGCGCTTCTTGTATACCTCTTTCACCTCTGCCGTTGCAGTCTCCGGCGGAGCAGTCTCATCACCCTTTACAAGCTCAAGAAGTCCCTTGTTGTTGAGGAAGACCTCAAACTGCCACCTCCACAAGGCAAAGCCTGTCCCATCAAACTTAGGGACAGTACGGCTGCTCTCTTGCTCGCTGGTCACCATGTCTTGCTATTGGAAGCGTGAATTCAAGCTGGCTTGGAACCCCTTAGAGGCATGGGCCCATAACCCTTTGTTGGTCTGAGGGTGAGTGTGCACCCTGGAGGGTCCCTAGCAGTGGCTGGTTCACACAACCAACTGGTTTTGGAGAGACTGAAACTGTGGAGGCAACTGGTTCCAAAGATGGCAGAAAACTGGTCAGAGAGTGAGGAAGTATTCTTGGCCTGAATTGACTGGGAATGAAATCCTTATCAAGGCTCACAAGCAGTGGAATTTTATAGCCACTGACCTAAGCTTTCCAGAACACCAAAGCATGTCAGATTTGAAGCTTCCTAGCATATTCTATGGCTTCTAGAGTAACCTTTGGTAGACTGTCCTTTTCCCCACCTAGGAAGGCATCCCTTCCTTCCTCTAGAAGCTTCTGCCCCTTCCTAGATTCCTCAGCTTGCTTCTAGTATAAGGGAAGGTACTCAGAAGACCAAGACAACTCTAGATGCCTTGTAGGACAAGTCACCCCTTCTAGAAGGTATGGCACCTTCCTGGACCCTCACCTGGTCTTCTAGAACGTTAAGGAGGAATTCTAGAGGTTGAGCTAGCTTTCTGGAATCTATTTTCCACCTCCCTTGAGGCAGGGCAGAAACTGATATTTTGGGACTTGAACCCGGGACCTGCCTCTAGAGGTGGACACCATTAACCACTTAGCCACCTTGGATAGTCTTTTTGGTGTTTCTTTTTGGAGTCACTCCTGCCATGGTGAGGAGCATTATTCCAAGACCTCTTCATCCTCCTGAGAAGGACATGTGCTTGGACAAACCAAATCCACACAACATATGACGTAACGTAGCACGCGGAATCCATGGTGGCTTACAATATTCACTTGGTTGCTTTGGCATCTTTTTGGCACGTTGCCTTGTGCTCAATTTCTAGCTAACAGTGAAGGGGCGTATACCAAGCAATCAATATAGACAAGACACTATGGTTGACATGAGATTAAGCCATGGCGCAGAGTGCAAACATGCCATTTGGTGGGTAACATTATTTTAGTTGCACGTGCACAACCTTGCCACCTTTCTACATGACGGCTCCCGGGTCAGGGGAACCGGGAGTGATGGATGCCAATATTACATCATCTTGTTGCGCATCCTATTTGTCACACCCTCTCTCAAGTCCTCATCCCAATCCGCAAATGTCCAGAGATGGATGGGGTCAAAGTAGTTGATGGTTGGGTTTACCATTAGCGAAACGAGGTGGAAAGATCCCAAAAAAGGGTGCATGCCTACACTACGTGTGCTGTAAATGATTTATGGCGAGGTGCATGGAGAACTGAGTGAGGTTGAGGCCACCATGCGACCGGAATGAGGGGATGCCAAAGATAGAGTCTGCAATTGAATACGTACACTACACCCATGCACGGAGCTCACCAGGTGCAGAAATGCCGCTAAGCGCCATTGCACGCTGCAAGACAGCCATATGGCTGTTCATGATACCCACATGAGGACGATGTGACATGCAATGTTAAATGACAATTTTTGGAGACCCCAGCCAGCTCCTGCCCGGGCTAGGACCGGGCGTCAAGTAACGCGACCACAGTTGGAGGGATAACGAGAGGGCTAGCATGCACGTCCTTAGACTATGCATTGGTTAAAGAACTTGCCTCTATGGCACTATGGACATGGATGATATTCATGAAGGTCCACGCGGTCCTGTTTCTTTCAACTAGAGATGGCATCGGGATGGAAATACATTGCGGGTGTTCCATTGGGCGTGTCCCAACATGAATTTGGAACGCATGAGGGGATTCAATACTCCAATCCTGTAATGAAACTTGATAAAGTTAATGATTCAACACTTTGGCTTAGGTGGAGTGGGTGCTTTGTGCGGATAACAACATTACTTAATTTGCAATTTGCAACATGTCAGGTGTCGACGACAAAGCAGCAAAGTCTACACTCAAGTTTGGAAGGTTGACACAGCGGACCCAGAGTGTTGAGTGGTCTATGGGATGGTTTGAATGGAAGTGACATTTACAAATGTGCATTGAAGAATAAGACCACTACTCTGTCCTCGCTTTTCAGAGAGGGGGTACGGCGTCGATAACATTTCACACGTTTTGGGCATTCTGGAGATAACTCCCCGGTGCAAGAAAGGTAGAGGCAACCTGGGGATAATCCTCATTATGGGGGCGACGTAGCGATAATCCTCATAAGTTGGGTAGCCCAAAGATGGTCCAGCAAAAGTGGGGGAAACTTGTAAGTCCGCCCAAGGACAAGTTGTTCTAACATAATTCTCGACAGTCAAAACATAGGACAAATGATAAATGGTGGTATGCACCCTGTTATGCGAGCGAAGTGAAATTGGATTTACATAACATGGTTATATAGAGTACACCTGATGAATTTGTTAAAGAGGATTTCACGAACTAAATTTACCCAAAAACTATGTATAATTGATCACTAGGATATGCAGGGAGTCTTTTCATACAATTGATACATCAGTTTGTTGTTCCCAGAGTCAAGAAGCTCATATGACTGATGGGATCTAGCCAGCTCTTTTTTGGTAGCTTATACCTGGATTGTTCTATGGGGTCAATTGGTTATATGCCCCCTGTTTTGTCGATTAGATGAGAAATGTCCCGAGATTGAGGTTAGAAATGAGGAATGTCCCAGGTTTTCAGGTTTCATGAAATGATGCCACGAGTCTGCAGATTGTAAGAAGGTTGTCCCCAGTCTGAAAAATGATGTGTAATCTGACCCCGATTAGCAGCCGTCGACGTCGTGTTGGGGGCATTATTGCATCATTTTTAACAATTCTATGAAACTCAATGAAATTTTCATGGTCTATTGATTTGGATATCACTGGCGACTATACTAACTCCAGTGGTCTTTCCAAATACCAAACATGAGTGCCTTAGAATAAGGTTCAAACTTGTTTTGTTAGCATGTCCAAGGGGTGAGTATATTTCCAAGAATATTGGCCTCGAAGATTGATGTAATCTTTTTTAACGTGACCAGGCTGGCACAAGTAATTATCCATTCCATGTCCTTTCTTAACATGTGCTCTTCCAAGGATGAATACCAGGGGCATGTGCCACATATTCTGAAGTTTTTCTTGAACTCACTTAAGTGATGGCATTCTGTTGTTAATGTGCAACATCCTGGTATTTTGACTTAGATTCTTCCCGCATGTCGCACATCCAGGCTGAAAAAACATAAGGATCCGTTCCATGTCTTTTCCTAATCATCGTGCTCGTCCATGGGTGAATACTGGGGGCATATGCCACATACTTTTCAAGATTTTCCAAAATTCACTCAAATCGTGGTATTCTATCACAAATCTAAGAAGTCAAAGCATCCTATATTAACATTTTCAAACCGGGGACATCATTCATATAAACTGCAAACACATGGCATTTCATCTTAGATGTGGTGCAGACCAGGGGCATTTCACCAGTCCCCCCTTGTTATATTCAATATATGTTTGTTGGGCTCGCGTGCTTCTGCGCAAGCTTGTGGGAGGATTTCTATCCACATTCTTGTGTTGTTTCATATATGTGTGATGGTGGGCAGATCATGCACTCAATTTCTAGTGCACTTTTTGAGTGCGCTCTGACACCATCCACTTACAACATGCATGAAAAAACCAGCGCACTTGAACAGCGCGTACTAAACTTCTCTCACTTAATCTCTCTCTCTCTCTCTCTCTCTCTCTCTCTCTCTCTCTCTCTCTCTCC
>SZWC01000949.1:242041-275653 GCA_023375785.1 Penium margaritaceum
CCTCTCTATCCATGTACCCCAGTGAACTTTGAATTCGACAATCGAGTTGTTCCATAATTAATTCGAAGAATTTTTCTGCACCTCGTAATTATTTCGGGGGTGCTTTTGAAATCGACAAAAAAGAGGGGGTAGACCCTTAAATTCAACGACCGGGGTTGTTTAGTTTTTTATTACGACAATGACGTCTGCTCGATGTGTTTTTTGGCTTCTTGTGTTACCTCGAGAGCGACGGCCACTCGACCGTTCGAGGTTTTGAACGGTTGAATTCTCATCGCTCTCACGTTTGACGTTTGGAGAACGTCAAACGTGAGGCGAGGAGCGCTCCGTGGCCTCGATAGCCAGCAAAAGGCACATCAAAGTGCCTGAACTTCGACAGGCCCACAATAAATGTCAGCCGTAGCATCCGAGTTTGAGACAAAACATGTAAAGGACCCAGTTGAGTATTGGACGAAACAGTGGAGGTCGACCATTGAAATCGACGAAACAATTTTGTAATTAACTTGGTGGTGCTTTTGAATTTGACGAAAGTCCATTTTTGATGAGTTTCAACGACTTAAAAAATAGTTAATATCGAAATCAAAGTTCACTGGGGTATTTCTATCTCTCCTCCTCTATTTCAATCTACCCCTCTCTCTATCTGTCTACCTCTCTCTCCCTTTCCCTCTCTCTCTCTCTCTCTCTCTCTCTCTCTCTCTCTCATTTCATCATAATCTCCCATTTTTCCTGCATGGTGAGACCTCTATCTGATTTAGATTTCCCGTTGTGCTTTTAATAGGATTCTCTCACCATGAATATGTGACAATATGAAAGTGAGTGAATTGATTTTCTAAGATGAACATGCTCTGGTTGAAAACAATAACTCTTCTACAGGTGCATGCTTGTCTTATTTATGGTAGATATTTATGGCATAAGATGATTTTGTGTTTGCGTNTCCCTTTCCTTCTCTCTCTCTCTCTCTCTCTCTCTCTCTCTCTCTCATTTCATCATAATCTCCCATTTTTCCTGCATGGTGAGACCTCTATCTGATTTATATTTCCCGTAGTGCATTCAATAGGATTCTCTCACCATGAAAATGTAACAATATGAAAATGAGTGAAGTGATTTTCTAAGATGAACATGCTCTGGTTGAAAACAATAACTCTTCTACAGGTGCATGCTTGTCTTATTTATGGTAGATATTTGTGGCATAAGATGATTTTGTGTTTGCGTAGTTGATATGGAAAGTTTCATCATATTCTATGGATGAGAACCAGAAGAAGAATCAGTGTGGAAACATTCTCATGTTTCAAACTGAATCTGGTTAGAAATGTATCTCCATGTTTCTAACTACATTGTTTTTTTTGTACATTTGGGCCAATCGTATGTGTTTGGAATATGTATCTAAAATAAAAAGGAATATTGTCTTTGGAAATTGCATAGAAAATTGTATCAGCCGAAAAATTATTTTCTATGGTTAATGTATCTTTGGACAGCTAGACATATCTTTAAGATATGGGAATGCACAATAAATCTGATATGGCAATATGTCTGAAGTAAATGTTACATCTTCAATACGAAACGACTTTCCCAAACTCGTTGTCTGAATCATCCGTTCGCAGCGAGCAGCTGTACGCGCTTGACTTGACAATCGTCTATTCACGGGTAACCGTCTGTGTACCTTATCCATGACATAGTTTTCCTGATGTGACATATCACGCCAGATACGTCGCCTGATTTCTCTCTGGGTGGTCTAGTGCCCCCCCTCCCCCCCCCCCCCCCCCCCCCCCCCCCCAGTGTACGGGGATAGAGCGTATGGTGAGTGCATATGGAATGAGTGATAAAGTACGCTCATCACACACTCAGTGTGCAAACGATCTATTTGAAGATAACTTCCCAGCCAGATAGAATGTCGTTGTTCAGGCTGAGACTTTCCTAGTTTTCCATTTTGCATCGACTTTGAAAAGGTGCAAACATAGATGAGCTGCAGTTTGAAAACAAACCGGTCTCGTTCAACAGGATCTTGATCCACTGACGGAAGATCTTTATCGACGAATATCATGCGTTTCAAACCTTTTTTGCGCACAGTTAGAAACCATCCGCTTCTAACAAGGGACTGCGTTTCAACTTTTTTCTTTCTATTCTACATAGTCCCCTAAATGCTCATCTTCTATTATAAACTTTGTGCAAGATACTGTCTACTTCTCAAACATTAATGCATTGTAAGCTGTATCTTAAGAAGCAAATGGTTCTTCTGGGAATGGTCCATCGAACTTCAAAATGTTTTTAATAACTTCATCTTCATTCCACTGGTAACATCAAGTTGCTTTTCCTGAACAATATTCGCAATAAATCCAAATATATTTCATCATTGTTTTAATTGATCTCAGCTGATCCATTCAATTCATTTCTCTGGTTATGAAATCCAAAAATGTGTTGAATCCATCGCAAACTCGTAACAAACAGTCCAACATTTTCAAGCTCCTGTGTCACGGACAGCGATGTGGCCGTTGACGGCTCGGTACCCCCATACACCAAGGCAGGCCGGGTTTCAAAGTTCTTATCATGTAGGTTTTATCCCATTTTTGCTTCTTCCATCGCAAGCATCTAGAGTTTCTGCGTGAACAAAGATATGTTACCAATTTGTTCATTCATCTCGGTTCATGTCACTTGCACACTGAGTGCGTGATAAGTGCACTTCCGTTCTCATTTCCAGTGCACTCGCCACGTACACTACCCCCGTACACTGGGAGTATCTCTAGACCATTTTGCGAGTGCTGGAGCAAAAAAAGCAATCCGTTTTGGTAGACCATTATCTATGAGTAGTCGGCCATCAAGGATGACGTGGAAAGATTCTTCATGTGACAATCTAATGACGACTGCACATTGCATTGTATAAGCGGACGGTCTACATAGCGAGAGTGAGAAAGGACCTCATCGGACTTTTATTCTGTTCTATCTAGATTTGTTGTAGAATAACTTAAAGAGAAGTTTTTACGTCCTCAAGTAGACCATAGAATTGCCTACGTTAACCATAGAGAAGACAAATTGATATCTTGTGAAAAAAATGAGACACATGGAGATAAACTTGTCACAAAAATCTGTTTTCACCATAGGAAAAACACACATGTTTTATACTTTCTATGTTTTTCAACATGAGATGAGCACAGAAATAATAAGAATCACTACCTAAAAGAAGGAATGTATCATTTCAATAGAGTAAGACTCCCAAAATGTCAAATGTGATGAACTAGCTCAACACGCTAAATCCTTCCTTGGTGGAAAACAACTTCTGCATATAAGACAAATCTTGACATTTCATGGGACACATAAGACAAAGCAGCACATTGAGTGCGCTCTTAGTGTGTTTTTGTATGGAGACCAAGCACAATCACCACATACACCAGACCCACACACTAGGGTCCTTCCGAATAAGATACGATTTTGGCCATATAAGACAAAATGGAAGGTGTGCTAGGAAATACAAGACAAGTGAGCGCACTTAGTGCGCCCTTCGTGTACTTTTGTATGATGTCTGAGCGCACTTGCCACATACACTAGCCCCACACACTGAGGTCATTCCTAAGAAGACTTTTTTTGGCCATTTAGGGAAAAAGGCGAGGTTTTATTTGACATATGAGACAAATGAGTGCACTGAGCGCGCTCTTATTGTGGTTTTGTATGATGCCTATGCGCACTTGCCATATGCACTAACCCCATGCACTAGAGTCTGTCCCAAAAATAGAATGTTTTACCACATAGGACAAATGTCCACTCTTTTCATGCACTGCGGAAAGAGTGTAAGGATGTGTGTAATCTACACATAAGAGCACACTTGAGGCACACACACTAGAAAACCAGTGTATGAAATGGCCCCGATTAACCATGCCTCTGTTGTTTCTCTCACGTTCAACGTTCACTAACGTTGAACACTTTCAAGGATATCTTTCCCATATCTCTACACTTTCAAACATCATCTATTACATTATATTTCTCACTGTGTGCCCTCTGACACAACACACTACTAAGGGATTTGGTCATTCCCTTACCCACTCCCTCCAAGGTGTTGAATCCTACAAGACAATACTGTTCAAGTTAAAAGATGTCTCCAAAATTGGAGAGGAGGTGGAAGTCACTGACTTCTTGCGTGCCATTGGATCACTGATGTACCAAGCCACCAATGCTCATATAGAGGTAGCCTTTTCTATCAATTTCCTATTCCATTTCTACTCGTGTTTGAGAGAGCACCATTGTGATGCTGTGCTACATGGTGTGTAGTACACTTTTGACAGTGCCTACAGGGTTGAACTTCTGCCCACAACCATGTGGATAGTTTCATTGATGGTATCTGGACACGTGACTCAGATTTGTTTCATCGAGCAGGTACTGTCTTTTGGTTAAGGGGAACGGCTGTCTCTTCAGGAGAAACAAGCAAGGACACTTTGTGAGGAGTTTGAGTGCAGTTGAGTAAGTTGCANCCATTGTGATGCTGTGCTACATGGTGTGTAGTACACTTTTGACAGTGCCTACAGGGTTGAACTTCTGCCCACAACCATGTGGATAGTTTCATTGATGGTATCTGGACACGTGACTCAGATTTGTTTCATCGAGCAGGTACTGTCTTTTGGCTAAGGGGAACGGCTGTCTCTTCAGGAGAAACAAGCAAGGACACTTTGTGAGGAGTTTGAGTGCAGTTGAGTAAGTTGCACCCGGTTCAGGTATGTATGACGTCGCTCAGTTGTGCCGTACGCTAGACAAATTGCATGTTCCCGTTTTTTGTATCCCCCTTCGATGTTGAGCGCAAAGACTCTTGTTGATAATGATGGCATGCACCATCCATGCACCAAGAACATCAATGTTGTGCACTATGTTGGTAGATACACGGTCACAGCAAGTTGACTCTCTCACAAATGTACTGAACGAAAACGTGTTCAAGTGTGTAGTACATTTTGCTCTTACATGTCCCCATGACTTCGGCTGATTCTTGTTTATTACATCCTTGTTGAGTCTGCCTACACTGTGCTTTGTTCCAATGCCTCTCTTGTCTTATCTCGTTGTGGCACATGATTCCTGTGGCAGCCAGTGATGGGGAAATGTTCGTATTTGTGGTCTTTTCTGCCCATTCACACTTGGAATTCCTGCTTGAATTGTCCCACATGCACGTACACGTGAAGAGGGGATTGAGGGCCAAGGTTTCTACTCGTGGTCTGTCACGCACGATTAGATCTACCCATGACGAAGCTCGTGTCTCCAGTCAGCAACAACATGTTCCCAATATGTGAAATGTGGCTCCAACATTCTTTTTACGTTCATTTCTTCTCACGAGGCAGGCATGATCTTTGACACTTTAGGATACCTTGGTCTATCTCCATTCATGGATATGGGTTCTAGGCAAGTTGTATCTATCTCCTGGGTGCTGAACCTGAGGAGGCCACCAGGCTAGCTCCATCATGTGTTCCAATGAGTAGCCAGTATACCGAGTGGTCGGGTTTGACCTCGGAGCACCAACATGAGCTTTATCATGGGTTTTGTGTGATGCGCGAGCAAGGCCCATACTTACCGGTGTACTCTTGTTGTCTCTTGTATACTCTTTGAAGCTTGCCTCTAGTTGGAAATTCTTGCCAAGTACCATGATGTTTCCATGGTGTGTTCATAATGGGGGTCACTACACAATCTTGCTCACTCCCAGATTCATTCCCTTGCACCTTGTGAAAAAACATTCCCACGGAGTTTTAGTGACTCATGTATGTACAGGACGTCATTGTCGTTGAACCATACTTTGTCTACCAATCATACTTGTGCAAGGGCTTAGCCCATAGTGGGCTCAAGGAAGCATGAAGGTACTTCAGAAGCCTGATCAAGATGCTTGATCTATAGAAATGTTAGGAGCCTTAGGAAGTCTTTGTGGCCACAATGTACCTGCTTCATCATTGAAGATAGGACTGTGTAGAAAGTTTTTTACCCATTTGAATGAGCGTACCAAACACCCCCTAATTCAATTGACATCATCCATTGTCCTCTTGATCATGGACAATTTGGTCTTCAAGGGCAAGGAACGCAACACGTGACCTGTTTTGTTTTACAATTTCCCTAAATACAAAACATGAATACGCTTGAGAAAGAGTCACATGGGTATCTGAACTTAGGTTCTGTAACTTCCACGCGAGTGATGCATCGTCGGCACTCTAAGTAGCAATGCCATGTCTGGAATGCTTGCACGGCTGCGAGTGTTTCTTTCTTGTGCACCGCATGGTTGAGTTCCGGCTTGTGTTTCATTTGCAACATGTACGCAACCGGTTGTTCTCTACCACCATTTTCTTGGAGGTGAATGGCTCCAATGGCTTGATTAGGTACACTGGTGGCCATGATGTAGTCCACTGTTGGATCTGCCAATCGTAAGATTGGTGCCAAGGTCAGAGCACTTCTCAGAGAGTTAAACGCTTCTTGTTTTTCGTCCCCCCAATCCCACTCGGTAGTTTTCTGGGTGAGATCGGAGAGAGGTGCTGACATTCATGCGTAGTCCTTTACAACTCAAAGGTAGTAGTTGTAGAAGCCCCAAAACACCTAAACGTCGTAAGCATTAGTATGCATCAACCAATCAGCATCCGCCTCCACCTTTTTCAGGTCCATGATGATTCATGCACCGCCGATGATGTGGCCCAGAAACTCGATTGAACGGTGACCAAAGTTGAATATCAAGAGTTTATTTTCTTTGTGAATTCTTGAGAACGTTTTGGAGATGTCCATTATGCTCCTCTGGGATGCGGTTGTATACCAGGATGTTGTCGAGGTACACGACGACGAAGTTGTCAAGGTATGGGCGAAAGGTGTTGTACATTGCCGCCATGAATGTTGCAAGGGCATCTGTGAGTTTACAGGGCATAACCATGAACTCAAAGTACCCATATCTGATGCGGATTCCTCTCTTCTCGACGTCCTCATCAGACACACTGATATGATGAAAGTCGTTGCGTATGTCAATTTTGCTGAAAATTTAGGCCCCAAGGAGTTGGTCAAAACGTTTTTTTGCACGTAGGAGGGGGTAGCGGTTCTTGATGATAATTTCCTTTAATGCTCAATATTCCGTGTACATCCGCGTCTCCCCAATGTTCCTTTTCACATAGATTCCTGGTGTTGTAGAGGGTGATATGTAGGGCCTGATGCCCTTTCCGAGCATCTTGTCCAGTTACTTCTTGAGCTTGATTAGCTCATCATCGCTCATCCGATAGTCCCCCTTTATTGTCGGTCTGCTGTATGGCTTCAAGTCTACCTAATGGTTGATGTTCCATTGTGGGACTAGCTCTCCGGATAGTTTGTTGAGAAGAACACCTTCTTCCACTTTTCCTGCTTCCACGTGGAGTAGCCACACTCGGGCTCCACATTTCAGGTATCGCTTGGCCACGTCTAAAGATATCGGACGGCATTTTGTGGAGGCCGTAACTTCCTATACTGCTTCCACCTCTGCTACTTTTCATAGCTATAGCTGCATTGTGTTTCGCTCGACTACAGATAGGTATTGTTTTCTGCCATTAATGTAGAGATAAACCGATTTGTTACTCCATTCCATTCACGCATTGCGCTAGTATAGGAAGTCTTTTCCAAGGATGATTTTGTGGTTGCTCATTGGGCAAGTTCTCCAACCCGTTACATTGAATAGATCTCCAATTTATAGTTGGAGTGTTTAAAAAAATTGGCAGATATCCAGTCGTTCGTCGACATCCATTTCCTTCAAACGCCCCTGGTTTGGACTACAAACCCAGCTTCCGAGCCATATTGTTACTGAAAAAGCTATAAGAAGCTCCTCCATCCAGTGATGCCAGTACCACCTCGGTTGTACTTGTAGCAGTATTGCCGGTTGGTCACCCTTGAACTCCTTGTCAAATTCTGCGATCTCAAGAACCATGTTCTGCAGCAATGTGAGCCGCTCAGATGGGCAATCAGTCGGCGCAAACTTTTCTGACCGGACAGGAGCTTTGCCGTCTACTCCTGCCCTTTGTCGTTTCTCAGCTCCTTGCTCCTTTTCTGTGACGTCCTCCCCTTTTTGGCTCATTGTTTCCACCTTCAACAGTCCCGCGAGATATGTCCCAGCTTCCCACAAGTCCAATAGAGCCGTTAATTGCCTTGATTGGCAGCTTCAATCTCCATCGGGGACGAGGTCTCCGGCGACTTTTCCAATGCCAAGATGATAATTATGGTTTTGGGATCACCAGCCGCTGGATTCCTACATCCGATTGTTGTAGTCGGTGCTATCAATTTGGTCAGCTACTGTGATGGTTTGCAAGAGGTCTTCCTAGATGGCAAAAACAGGGATTGCTCACCGAATATCTCACTTAAGGCTATTGTTGTAGAAACACAGTTGGTTTGGAGCGAGGTCATTGCGGGTGATGATTTTGTGGAAATGGCAAGTGTACTCCGCCACGACTCTTGACATAGACGTTGGAGTCTCTACCATGCGTCATACTTCTCGTTGAGCTTCCACAAGCGAGCAAGTGTAGCCGGCAAACAAAGCTAGTCCATGTTTCCCATGGCGTGAGGGAGTCGCCCCATGTCTGATTAATTCACTTGAGAGGTAGTACACCTGCCGTCAACGATGTGAGAACGGTTGCACGAGCTGTGGATCCAGCTCCACCGGTCTTTTGCTACTGTTGGATGGTCTTTAGATCAAACCACCAACTCAAATATGTGCCACGCAAAAGCAAGGTCACGAGGTAAATTTTCTTTTTGTCGTTATTGATCTCAGTAGCAACGGAGTACACCTCCAAACTCATCCACCACATCCAGACCATCGGTCCCTTGGAGTTCGCGGGACTGAACAGCTCGGGGAGTGCCCTTCAGATATAGGATTCACTTGAGAGTTGCAATTTTGTCGGTGGGTATTGCTTCACGTGCACGAGAGCTTTGAAGTTCCTCTATTGCTGGGTTGAGCTATTGGCGCAGATGGGTGTTGAAAGTCTTGACTCTACAAACTTTATGGTACAGGTCTTTGTTGATTCGCGCNCGTTCATTGGTGTCCGATGGTTAATGTATTAGTACCACGTGGTGACCTGTGGCCTTGCCACACACTCACCACACCCGTGCGGGTGACTGACCAGAGAAGAGATAACCCTCCATGTTAAGCACTCAAGACGGCGTATGCTCCCGCCGGGCCAACTGATTCATCCTAGAGGCCAGCAGGCGTCACCGTGCTTGCATGTTATCACTTCTCACTCACACACATTATTTCTTGCTTGCATGCTTTTCATAGATAGAGCCGTGTCCTCAATCAAGTATAGTTTCTGCAGACTATTGTGAGAGATACTCAGGGATGAGATATTCCCATCAGTAGGTGGTGGATTGAACCACCATTCTGGAGGGGAGCAAGAGAGAGTGAGCTCGCTGCACACTTGCTCACCCCTACTTGGAACACTACGCTAGGCTGTGACTTGCCCCTCCATCATACTTCATTGCTTGCTACCCTTGCTTGCAACCTTACGTGCTCTCTACACATGGCTATACACGTCTCTTGACACCATACCTGCTCCCTTGCTTCAACACAATACGTGCCTGCCTGCTGGTATCAGAGCTGATCACAAGGAACGACTAAAAGCAACGGTCCTGCTTGTGCATTGCTTACATCCGCCGTCACCACCACCATTGCTACCGCTGCCGCTACACATCTATATGTACTACACAGTAGCAATGAACACCGCGTATCTTAGCTCTGCATGCGCCTGCTTGCTACCCTTTGCCATGCATGTGCTAGACCCGCTGACTTAGCAGCTCTCGCGGGCAACATTGCATCACTTACTACAGCATCACGAACATCCGATGACCGCAAGAGTCACTGCTTGAGCCGTTGCGTGAGATCAGCAGTAGCCGCCGTTGCAAGCTATCATGTGACTATACTGGCGGGTGCCACAATAATAGTTGTATCTTCAACTACTTCAGCCGCAGTACCTCCGTTGTAGCACCTGATATCACTCCTATGCCAGCCTCCAGTTTGCGCAGCGGATTCGAGCTTGACTTTCCTCCATGGCAGTCAGAGCAACAGCATTGGTTGCAGCGGCACCCCTGACAGTCGCACCCTAGGTATACTTGCGGCCACCGTCCCGGACGTCGGCCGACTCCACGTAGAGGATAGCGCCACATTGCTGGCGCCACCTGAAACATTGGCGTCCCGCAAGGCTCCAGGTCCGCTGTCGCTGTTGCTTGCACCACCGCTCTCACTCGGGCTCTCGCTCGCCTTGTGGTGGGGGTAGCAAGACCGCAGCCGGGTCCCCGTCATCTCAACCAGAAGGAACAACGCATCACACTTCGGTAAGCGTCTCCCCCCGGCTTCCCCTGAAGTGGATCCTCAACCATGTGACACTGCCTCCAAGAACATCACCTTCACTCATTTGTGTGTGACATTTTTTAAAGGAAATCACTATCCTCTCACACACGCTCATGCACATAGCAGCCGCAGTTATAGACGCCACGACAACAACTGTAGCTACGTTTGTAGCAGTAGCCAGGACGGCTACTGCCGCTACATCAGCTGGCAGGGGAACTGAAGCTTCCATTGAGGTGGCATTGATAGTTGGTCGCATTGTTACAACAGCTACAGACACTGGCACACGGCTCATAGTAGTTGCAGTAGCCGTCGCATCAGCTACCACATCAGCAACATCTGTCACATCGGCTGCTGCGTCATCGGCCCGCACCTACATAGACACAACTCCGATAGCTCTATCACCATCTCATCAGCTGTCTCCAGTGTCGTCACCGCCCTCATCTCAGTCGTAGCTGTCCTGACCACACGGGGTGTCGCGTTCATCACAGGAACCCTTGCCATGTGGTCCCATTTGCTACTAAAGTCTATATCCTGGGTGTAGCGTCTGCTGCCATTGTTCCCCCACTTCTTTCCTTTCTACACAGCCCATCTCCTCCTCCAGCCTCGTGAGCTACCCGCCCACTTGTGTTTATGCTGCTTGCCTCTTGTCTCTGCTCTCCCAATGTTTTCTTGTCATGTCTGAACGGGGGTGGGTTGTCCTGCAGCACTTCTACTATGTGCGGAAGGCACTCCCATTTTCCCACGCCCACTAGGGTGGAGAAAACTCTGTCAAAAGTTTTCTTGCAGAGCCCCATAGTCGTCACCATGCCTTGTGATGACAAGTCAGTCATCACTGATTTGCAGCGCGAGCTGAATCTTGCTCGCGAGGCTCAACAGAAGGCTGAAGATCATCTCAAATCTCCCAGTGACAATCATGTCGCTTTTGCTGATGAAATCCATGCCATTGTGCTTAAGCGCCTCCTTGCTGCACCTGTCTCACACTCCGGCACTCCTACTGGTCTAGCGCTGGTGCCTCTTCCATGGTGTCAACTGCTAGCATTGCTCCCCCCAAGCCTGCTGATGGCCCGCCTGAAGCCTCTCTCACCCCTGCAACCCGCCAGCATGACTTTTTCTCCCAACCTCCTATCCTGGCCAGTCAGCCAGCCTTCTCCTCCTGAGAGACTCGCTTCAACCCCTAGGCTCAGGGGGAACGCCTGTGGCAGTACTGTTTCCCAAAACTTCCACCTTTCACGCCTGTCACTGATGAATCTGCTCCCACTTCTCACACCCCCATCGGTGATGCACCAGAAAACATTGTCGATGATGTTGGTACATACAATGCTGACCCTGTCGCTCAGCGTCTGGATTAACCCGTTGGTGCGTGTTCCATACAGCATCATCGCACTACTTTCACTAGCCAGGATGGTCAAAGTGCACTCACTGTGCAGTTCAACACACTCTAAATGCATGTGGACGAATCGGCCAATGCGAATTGGGCCCGCGGGCTCAAACTGCTCCATGAGCTTGGCGATTCTACACCGGGGCAGTCTTCGGCGGTGCTTAACATGATCAACGGGTTAATTCCTGAGTTGTCTGACCTCCTACACAATGTCAAAGTAGATGAGGTGCAGCGCCTGGTATCTCAGCCCATGCCAGCAAAGTTCCCTCCTGGTGTCGGAGCCCTTTGGGACTTTACTTATGAGTGCCTTGTTGCGTGGTGGACCAGCCTTCAAAACAAGCATCTTCATCGTCCCGCTATCGCAGGAGTTGCCGCTGTCACCACTGCCTCCTCTTCTTCTTCCTCCGGTGCCACCTCCACCTCTACCTCTTCTTCCTCTTTGACTTACACCACCAAATCTCTTGCTTCTGAGGGTCGTGGGCATGGTCGGAGTAAGGACCTAGGCAAGGGGAAATGCACTGACTCTGTCTCTTCTCGTGTACTCAATGAGGTGGTGTGTTGGAACTGCTGCTCTTCTGAGGACTTTGCTCGTAAGTGTCCTGCACCACCTGATGATTTACGCCTTGCACATGCTATGCGTGTCCATTGGGCACGTTCTGGCAGGTCCACCTCTTCTACGGCCAGCACTAGCTCCAGTTGCAGCACAAACAACTTGGCCCACCGTTTCCTCCTCCACAAAGGCCTATTCCGCTGCTGGTGTTCTCTCTACGCCTCTGCCACTCCAGTTCCCCTGGGGCTGGCCACCGCCCTAAGGAGTCCCCGTCTACGCCGGGCCACCTTTTCCAGCCTACTTTGCTCCTTCATGGCTCCCTTCTCCCTCGAGGTCCTTTGCTCCGTCACCTGCGCCTTCCATCGATGGTGAGCGCTATCTAGAAACGTCTCTTCTATGATGTCTGCACCTTTGCAATCAGAGAGGTGAGATTGTAGTTTGAGATTGTAGTTTAATTGGACAGAGGTCTTTCATGTCAAATTGGCACTGTTCTCCATGGGACCCCCTTGTTCCCATCTACATTTATTATGTGGGTCAAGCACCGGCAACCCATAGTTCTCCCGCATCGTCTCACAACCTGTGACTGGTCCCCACCTCCTTTTGGCATTGCCACCACATGTGGTGCCCTTCCCCATGTTTGTGTCTGTGGTGGCTTCTGGGTCCTTGACTCTGGAGCCACCCATCACATGACGTCCGCTCGTTCCTCCTTTGTCTCGTTGGATCCTGCTAGTCCCATTCCCTCTAAGCGCATCGGGTCTAGCTAGTTACTCCTGGTTCAAGGCGTGGGTGTTGTACACTTTGTTGGCCCCAGTGGTGTGCTATTCTTGCCTGAAGTCATGTACGTGCCTTCCTTGGAGCTCAGCATGCTGTCGGTGACCTCTCTAGATGATCAGGGCATGTATTTCTCAGCCAGTCAGGGTATTGGCACTGTCCGTTTCTGTCACTTCAGTCGTATTGTCTCGCAAGGTGTCAAGTGTGACATGCTTTATCCTCTCCCCTTGCTTGTACCTTCCACCTCCTATGTTGGCTCCTCTCTTGTCCATGTTGCTCCATCTCTCTCTCTCTTGATCATGTTCAGCTCTTGCATTGCCGCCTTGGCCATGTTCACATGGATGCGATCACAAGCATGTTTTTCCTCCAACCCGCTCTTGGTTTGTCACCGTCCACCTTTCCATCGCCTTGTCCCTCTTATTTTCTTGACATCGCCCAAGGTGGGATGCATTGCTCTCTCTTTTGTTTCCTCTGACTCCCAATCATTCCACCCCCTTGATCTTGTCCACGCTGATGTCACGGGTCCCCTTTTCCATGCACTTCTTGGAGGTGCTGGACGGTATTTCATGTATACTACTGGTTACTTCTATTGAATTCGTTGGATTTTCTCTCTTTGTCAAAATTGTGATGTCTGTATGGTCCTTGAGTTCTGGGTGGTACAAGCTAAACGATCGTGTTTGCGATCCCTGTGTGTCTATCGTAGTAAGTGGGAAGGTGAGTTCCTTGGTCCCACCGCCTGGCTCCTCGATTCCAAAGGGGTGTGTCTGGCGATCTCCGCTCCCTACACACTCGAGAAAAATAGTGTCTCTAAATGTTGGAATCAGACTCTTGCCGATGGCATCCACACTCTCTTCTTTGAGTCCGGTCTCTCCCCACTTTTAACCTTTGAGGTTATGAGTTACATGACCTAGGTTTGGAGCCAAGTTCCCCACGGTCCACTCCCTCGCACTGTCACCCCTTTTGAGTGTTGGTATGGCAATTGTGCCAATCTCCGCCTCGCTCACGTATGGGGTAGCATTGCATCTATCTGGCGTCCCGATGAACTACGCAATGGGAAGCTCTCTCTGCATGGGCGTCTTTGTCCTTTTCTGGGTGTCTCGGCCCAGTCCAAGGCCTGGCGCTTCAAGGATCCAGAGCTCCAACTGGTTGTTGAGTCTCGTGATGCCCTATCCTTTGAGTCCATCTTTCTCTGTGACCCGAGTCATCCTTCGCACGTTGCCTCCCTGCTGCCGCTCTATCAGTTGCCTAGATGTTGACTTCAACGAGACATTTACTCCCGTCGGATGCTATACTAGTGTACAACCTCTCCTCAGTCTTGTCGTACACCATGACTGGGAGCTCGAGGAGATGGATGTCAACAACACCTTCCTACATGGATGATTGCATGAGGATGTCTACATGGCTCAACCTCCAGGGTTTGCAGACGGCACTAACAGAGTTTGGAGACTGTGCAAGGCCCTTTACGGCCTTAAGCACTCTCTGAGGTGTTGGAATCAGGAGATCACCTCGACCTTGGAGAAAGGAGGGTACCAATGGAGCACAGTTGATCCTTCACTCTTTTTTCATTCCATTCTCAGCACCATTTGCTGCCATCGTCGTCTACGTTGATGACTTGCTGATCGCGTCTCCGAGTCAAGAGGCAGTAGTTTCTGTTAAGTCCCTACTATAGTCTACATAAATGAAGGACTTATGTCTGGCTCGTGTCTCTCTATGCATGGATCTTGAGCGTGACCACACTCATTGTGTTCTTCACCTTCACCAGGTTGCGTATCTTAGGAGCCTTGGGGAGCGCTTCGGCTCCCTCCTCGTGTCTGCGTCCACTGCTTCAACACCAACGTCGCCCGCTGGACAGTGATTGTTGAAGGCACTAGATGTGTCAAGGTGGGGGAGCAAGTGGATGTCACCAATTACCTGCGAGTAATAGGGTGTTTGATGTACCTGGCTACCATCACGCAAGCAGACGTTGCCTTTGCTGTGAACTCTCTTATTCAATTCTCATTGTACCCTAGATTCAACACATGGGAGAAGCATTGCGTGTCATCAGGTAGACTCTCTCTACGGATCGTGTTGGTCTCTATTACCTAGCACAGCCGTCACTGGTTGTCAATGGAGACACTGCTAGTGATTGGGCGTATGATGTGGATTCGTAGTCGTAGGGGCTATATCTTCCTTTTCGGTGGGACAACGATCTCGTGGAAAAGTGACAAGCAAGGTTGTGTTGCGTGCAACTCCTATGAGACTCAGTATGTTTCTCTTGGCACAGGCACCTATGAGAGTGTTTGGCTTTGTTGCCTGTTACAACAATTACACGTCTCCATCCATTGCATTTCTTTACGTTGTGACAATCAGAGCACAGAGGCAGACGTTGAACACGATGGCATGCATCATACTCATACGAAGCAATCAATGTTGAACACCTTTTGTGTGTGAGGGTGTGGCCGCAGGCGATGTCCAAATTGTGTAGGTTGACACCAGACAGTAGCAAGCTGACTTCCTCACAAAGGCATTTAACATCAACGTCTTCAAGGCAGCAGTTCACGCTCTTGGGAAATTGTGCGTTCGTGATACTCCAAGCTGAGTTGGTGTGCCATTTGCCTGTGTACAGTTATGTGTCACTACTCGTGAAATATTTGTTGTGACTATGATCGTTTTTGTGCAGTTCGGCTATGGGCCATGGGGGAGTGTTGGTTTCTGTGCCAGTTCCACGTAGTGACCTATGGCCTTGCTGCACACTTACCTCACCCGTGTAGGTGACTGACCAAAGAAGAGACAACGCTCCATACTGAGAATTCGTGACGGCGTATGCTCTTGCCGGGCCAACTCCTTCGGCCAGGAGGCCAGCAGGCTTCACCGTGCTTGCATGTTCTCACTTCTCATTCACATACGTTGTTTCTTGCATGGACGCTTTGGATAGGCATGGCCGGGTCCTTGGTCAAGACTAGTTTCTACAGCGTGTTGTGAGAGATACTTAGGGATGAGATATTCCCATCAGTAAGTGGTGGTTCGAACCACAGATCCGGATGGGAGCATGTGAGAGTGAGCTTGTTGCACGCTCGCTCATCCCCGCTTGAACCAATACGGTGGGCTGTGACTCCACCCCCTGGGCGTTGTTCGTCATTGCTTGATACTCTTGCTTGCAACCTTGAATGCTCTCTGTATGCCATGGTTATATACGTCTGTTGACGCCATACCTGCTCCCTTACTTCAACATGATACCGGCCTGCCTACAGTGTCGCAAGGTCTGCGATCCTCTGAATGGTGGGAAAGTGTTGATGACTCCTGCAAGGTTGTCGCCAGGTAGTTCATACGTCGGTTTTCCCTCAAGCACCGCTGCGCTCTGATAACAAATGTCATGTAGAGCAGAATGTAGGTGGTTCACAAGGACAAAGTCCAACACAGAAGGTGATTCGACGATTTGGGAAAAATGGATCATTTGTATTTAGCAATAAGTATACTTGGATGACCAGTGCTGAGTGAATGAAGCACATATCTACAATGTCAAGAATGAGAATGAGGCATATGTTGGGTTCAATATAATTGATTAGGGCATGCAGGCTTGTGCAAAACCACCATGAGCTCTGGGTGTGAGGGGCAGACAGTCAAGGCCAAATCATGCTGAATTTGAAACGCATTAAGAACAAGGAGATAGTACAATGAGCCCTACTAAGAGCTTATGTATTGGGGACTGGCGGCTAGCCCACGGGGCCCCATCATCCCCGTCGCGCCAAACGGCACGCACGAGGAATAAAAATGTTACAAAACATGAGAGCACACAACGGAGGTCTCTTGAGGCACCAGAACAGTCAACCGTGTGCATGGGTCTCGACAGACAAGAAAATAAGCAATGTACTCCATACACAGCCGAAGTCTTTGGTAACACACTGGTATTACCGGCTAGCCAGGCTAGGCAAGTTTAGGTCTCCCAAGACGTCGAGACATGTCACCGGACGTCCGGGTCTCAGCCACATGCAAGCTTTGCACATCCGGCAGAAGTCAGCAAGGTCTCAATCAGCAAGGTCTCAGCCAATCAGTGATGGGTCTCTTGAGGTACCGATACAAATCACTGTGTTCCCGGATCTCGACTGTAGAGGGAATGCACAAACTGCCCGTATCAATATGTGTCTAACCACCGTGGGGTGTTCCGGGGCACTGGCAGAGACCACCAAGTGCCCGGGTCTCAACCATCGCAAAACCTCTCATAGCTCCCAACAAACCAACCAAGTCGCCGGAACGCATCGGCCACATTTTGCCAACATTTTTGCAGGTGCTCGAGAAGTATCAAGACACTTTGGAAGCCCCGTCATTTTGTCACGCTCTCCTCTACCCTATACCACCAACATGGGGTTTATGAGTAATCCATCGCCGTCGGTCGTGACAGTTTGAAGCCACATAAACCAAGAGGGTCCTTGGTTTTTTAGCAAAAGGATGCGTACAAGGCCGTGCTGTGAGTGGCTGATTGAAGAAACTCCCCCGAGAAATCGGGGGCTCTAAGAAAATCGAAGCGCTTCTTTACAAAAGTCTAGCGATGTCGAGAAGTTGACCGACCAATATCAAAATATCGCCTTAGTTCACATCACCTTTGTTGATGTTTCTGGAAGGTGGTCAAAGATGTCACAAACTTTTGGAATGGAACACCGGAGGTCAAGACAGTTGGCCAAAATGGCCTCGACAGAACGGCGTAGAAATCCTATGGTTGACGTGCGGTAGGCCATGAACGTAATGACAGAAATTCTGGATTGTGCAGTCTAGGGGCTCTTGTATGCGAGGGAAGAAACACTCACAATGTTTGTCTTGTGCAAATGACATATGGTGATTTTCTTGGAATATTCAGTTCTACATGGGTCATTACCTTTAATATTAGAAGAAACTATAGGTGTAACAGCACTAGGCTGTTTTGCGACTAACTTATGAACCCAAAATGTTGGCCCTCAGAAAGTGTAGTCCAAGGAGGATGGGCCAATAGTCGCCTCAGCCATTTTGGCTTAGACGAACCGCACCACAAGCGGACGTAGTCGTAGGGCATTTTTGCAAACATGCATCCTAATACCCTATCGTTCCACATGGCACTGCCACGTGGAAACAGGACCCAAGCGGCCAACTAGAAGGGAGGAGGAGTGACGCGATGGATTTTCCATCGCGGCACTTCTTTCACTTAGAATCCGGCCATGGATGTTTTCTAGCCTAGAGTCGAACTAGACTCTAGCCCATTATGTTTTTACCGGGCTTTGGCTCCTCGAAACCTGAGCCTCGAGTACCCAAAGTACCCAGTAATTAGTTAACGACCATTTTCAATCCTAAAAATGGCTCGTATGCTACATCCCCCCCCCCCCCTTGCTTCGAATCGTCCCAGTCGTCTTTACTAACGGAGGTTTGATCATCGCATACTTCATAATGCAAACCATGCAATAAGAAGCGTAAACAAGATCACATGTCTGAACTGTTGTCATCCGCAACATGGTTGCATCACGTTCACGCACAATCAACCACACACTTGTGGTTTTTGTGATTATTGCCATTTGCGTACAACATCCAATGTTGATCGTGTGATCCCTTGGCTCTTACCAGGATGGGACATGTACAATCCTTGTACGTTATTTACAACTGTCGGTGAGCCTTCACCGAAGACTTATCACACATGTATATCGGTGGCATGGTCGATGCCTTTTAGGACGTACGTTGTCAACAATGTCTTGCCAGCATGGAAGAGAGTGTATAGGATAAAGTTTCCCACATTCCGTGTGGTACGTGTTCAGCAGGCTGTTGTGGCGACGCCTCCTCCCCCTTTGCAAGGAGCGTCCCTGCAACCAATTAACCGTGGGTCCCCAAAAAAATTGTCCAGGTCCACACAACACTTCCCATGTTGTACGGACATGATCTCTTCCGAGGGGTGTTGCCAAGGTGGTACCTCCCCGCAACATTGTTAGTACGTACAACCCAGTACCTGGACATCAGTCCTGTCGGGTTGTAACCACGTGTTCATGACCACGCGATGATCCACTAGACCTCTTTCAGCACCTGTGGGTTGGTTGGCTGAACTCAACCAAGCTCCACTAAGCCCATGCAACTTGCATGCTAGCTTCATCTTAGGGTTGGGAGGCACCAAGGCCATGAGACAGGATTGCTGAGCACACTTCCTTTTCCTTTCAAAGATAGCACTCATCTTTGAAGGAGGCGGCATCGGTTGTTTGGCATGTGCAATCACCGTCGAATTCCATCACTGGACACGGCAATGCTCCGACCTAGATGATCTTGGTCTCAACCATCATCCCCTCATTTCTGTCTGAAATGGGTACCGTAGGCTGCCGCTCACGTCCTTGTCAAAGGCGTGCTACTTTTGAACTAGGTTAGTTGAGATAATCGATCTCAATGACCATGGATTCTATCCACGAATGAAGTATTCATTGTATGGTATTCACCGAACGGGTGTACCATGATCACAATCATTGCGGTACAAGATGGAAAAACACCTTTCAGGTGTCAAATCCGTGTGATTGTGATAGAAAACTTCCAAATCACATCCAGTGATCCGGGAACAACAAGTTTGTAAATCTTTTACGATTATGTTATCGCGTCCAAGGGTTCCATTTGAGAACCCGTCAATGGATCGTGGCTGCCCAATTACAACAATCCGTGTTGCTTCAATGTCCTATATAGTGTACATTCGGTACTTCCACTCAATAGAGTAGTTTTCATATGCCGTATCCGAGGCAATTGTACAGGATATCGCCCCCATCAAAGACATCTAACAAACCACCACAATCCTTGATATCACCACAACAACATCCAAAACATATTGTACATGCATTTGGCAATGTACATCAATGGAATCATCCCCAAAACCAAGGGCTTGAGCCACTTCACCATGACCTTTCGGGTCAGTGAAACATGGTTTGACTACACCGTAGTCATTATGATCTCTCTCAAATATTGGTTTTGATCTAGCAAATCTGATGTTGGATTTATTTTGCACATCGATATGACATGGGCGGTGCTATAGCATATTTCTGGCATGATTGGAATCCATCCGCATGATGTGTGCAGAGCGTGACATACACGACCAGTGTACCCTGTCACAATGCCATCAACTTTGAGGCATTTCTTAAAAAATCAAATGAATCTGACAAGAAGTATTGTTTCTCAAAGCCTCTTGAAGAGTTCTTTCACATCAACATTTGGTTACGACACACTGGTCGTTGTTTTATTTCAATGTTGATTATGACTCATTATGTGGTTGGTCGGACCACCAAGGTGTGGATGCTAACACACTGTTCGCATGGAGCTATCGGCTTATAGGTTGCTTGTATGGTCATAAGCTTTGGACACAAAACCTACACCTTTTTGTGATCCCAACTATGTCGTAGTTCATTTGTACAAAAGTATGAGATCGTCATAGTACTCTGGAATTCCATGAGTAGAAAAGGATTGTCGCTCGTTTTCTTTGAAATATAGTTTTCACAGAATTGTGGGTGAACTCATGTCACCGACATCGCTTCCCGCACTGTCATCTATCAATGTCCATGACATGTTCACTCATTGAGTGATGATAGACTGAGGGTGTCGCATTCAAATTCTACATTTGACATTTAGTTGGTCTCGTCATACGCCAGAATTGACTCTTGCGATCTTCGACCACTGCAGTGCGACGTCTCAAATCGTTGAGGATCCATTGAGGAGTCTCCGCCCCTCTCTGACGCATTTACAACCCGCACCCACAAGTATCCTTATCTTTTGAACAGGGTTGTCGGTACACTCATGTACCTTTTTATCGTCGGTGCCGGTAGGGTACCCCAATTTGTATCCATCACTCACCGAGTGAGAGGATGCCAATGGTTTCACCATAGAGAATCCATTCAAGCGTGTCATCCTTCACACGTTCAATCACGGACCGAGGTTGGCATCGGCCATGACTAATGATGCACAGAACCTCCAAAAGGTAGTGATGCATCCAGTATACACTGTGTACAGGTGACGCAATGGAAATCCTCGAGGATTGAAGTCGGTATGCTAATAGACCAGGTTCATTTCACATCTCATGACATAGCATTGATGCAGACTTGGTCACGAAATGATCACATTTGCCTTTGAACATTGTGGCGCCATGGCACATGCGACTGTCGTAGCACACGTCCTGCACCTACCAAAGTACTTGTTTGGTGAAATGGTGTCGCCATTTATATCCAAGACATCAACTTGTATCGTCAGCTTGTTCAATTGTCACAAAACCATTGTGATCATCCGTCTGTCCCACTTATCCATAGCTTAATGTCGTGTTCAACGCACCAATACTCAGTGGATAAGGTTTTTGTCCATGTCGTGCACGTTTTCCATGTTTGCCATGGACCCAATTTCATTTGGCTAAAGTACCATGGTATGAATCACATACCTTGACCCACTGAAAAAAGGGTTGTCTCCAACACTTGGTCATGTGCTTTGACCTCCTGCGATCATGCAAGTCGTGCATGTTTTGGAACTCGGCTCAACCGACTGGGCTTTTGTAGCATGATCCATCAATGGATATGGAGGAGTTCGTCCACCTTTGGCATGGTCCAAATTTGAGGAAATCGTCCTCGTCACACGTGATTTATCCATGATTGTTTGGTTCGTACTTCTTTCGGAAGTACTTTCCCATACGACTATTGGCAGGGTGACGTTTTTAACTTCCAATGGTCATCGCTATCGATGGCAACCGAGATTGCTATGTTTTTGTTTTGCCGTTTGGGCGTGTATCTGATCACCATAGCCGTCTGTGATTGTTTCTAGCCATGCCTGTTGGTTCTCCATTTAAAGGATTTGGTAGTATGATCATCCTCGACTTCGTCGAGATGCCTTGCAAATGTCAAACGGTGTGTTTTTGGTGCTTGAAAGGAAAACACGCTTGATGAAATTGCCCGAAGAACCACTTTGTGCATAGATCGTATGCTTTCGTTTGGTGGTCTATTACAAGCCAGCATGACAAAGCAACAATTGGCTAGTTCTTGCTAGTTGATACAACGGGGTGCAATCGACACCCATGATATTGTTGCAATCGGCATCTTGTAACATGTGTTGTACCATCAACACTAGCATAGGTAGTCTGATCACAGCTCATGGCCATTGTGCGTTCGGCACTTGCATTAGTGGTGCATTTGACACCCATGACAAAAGTGCAACCGGCAACTTCTGCCAATTGTGCAATCAACATTTATGACAACGGTGCATTCCACACTCGTATCAACGATTTAACCAACGCAATCATTGGCCATGCATTCAACATCATGATAATCGTGCGTTCGACACTCACGTGAATGTTGCAATTACATGTCAGTCATATTCTAGGTGCAATTGGCACTTGTCAATCGACCATCATGCGTGGATTTCCGCCATCGCATGTGTGTATTGAGTGCGGCCGGCACTCACATCCTTGTTTCATCAAGATCCACTCACAAATAGCTTACCCAGCATTCTTGGTGCAATCGACATCCACGTGAATACAGAATCGGCATTTATTCTGGTCATATCTTTGTAGACCATGCGCAGTGCATTCGCCATTAGCATCACGGATGCTTTTGACGTACGTGATAAAAGTGCAATTGGCACTTTTTCAATGTTGTGTTTGACGCTGACAAAGTTTTGCAACCAGCACGTGTGCTGTTGACACTTCAGTCGATGATGTGGTCGACGTCCGTGTAACCGTGTAATCAACACTCGTTTTCTGCTGCCTGCACATTTCACATTCTTGCGAGGAGTGACAGAGCTGTTGAGTGTTTGCAACACATTCAGTATTGAGAATATGTCTCAATGGACGTCACCATTGTGGTTTTTTAACTTGGTGTGCGTTATTGTTTTCGTTTGCATAAACAAAACTGTTTAGCGCAAGTACACCCCACAATGATCCATGTCGTGGCTTTTAACGGTCAGTTGTTCAGGGTTTTCTCAAAGGTACCCATGCTTTGAGGTCAATTCACAAAAAGGCACGGTCGGTGCTAAATTTCTCATGTTGAAACCCTTTCCACGAAATTCCATCCAAAAGATGGAAAACTGTCAGTGTTCCTCCTTTTTTGGCCTCGGAATGGAAAAGAAAAAGAAAATCAAAACTGTTGATTTTTGGAAGAGCTCAACCAGAGCTTTTAGATTCATGCGTCAAAACCAATGGTCAACTTGACCACACACGCAGGTTCGACCACAAATTTTACAACGTTCCAGACGATTTTGAGAACGGCGAGGATATGATTCCTCAACTCGAGTATTCGTTNGCACGGTCGGTGCTAAATTTCTCATGTTGAAACCCTTTCCACTAAATTCCATCCAAAAGATGGAAAACTGTCGGTGTTCCTCCTTTTTTGGCCTCGGAATGGAAAAGAAAAAGAAAATCAAAACTGTTGATTTTTGGAAGAGCTCAACCAGAGCTTTTAGATTCATGCGTCAAAACCAATGGTCAACTTGACCACACACGCAGGTTCAACCACAAACTTTACAAAGTTCCAGACGATTTTGAGAACGGCAAGGATATGATTCCTCAACTCGAGGATTCGTTTGATGCTTGGAATCTCCCTAGCGTCACTTGGTGGTTTGTCAGGAAAACTGTCGGTCTTCCCCTTTTTCCATGAGCAGGAAGATATTGAAAAGCAATCAAGATTGAGACCTTCTCAATTTCAAAGCTCAGACTGAGCTAGATGCTGCATTTTATGACAGTCAAAACTGGGTTCAAGCGCAGACCTTATCTCATTTCACGTCGGCAAGCTTGAAGGCCGGGGGGAAAGAAAGAAAAAAAAAAGATTATGGCCCGGACGGTTCGACTCAACGACCTCTCCTTTCGCCTTCCACCTCCTTTTGACTGCGCCACTCGCGTACTCCAGCTGGAATCTACGCAGCAGGTTGAGGTAGCAGTGTTATTGATGCAGCGTGCGGGCTTCCACGCTCGTTGCTTAAATCTGCTGCCCCCTCAGTCTGCTGCTCTAGAGTCTAAGTCTGCGAACTCAAGGTTTGTTACTCAGAGATGCGCGCGCCAGTGTTAGCGCCAGAAAGCAGTTGAAAACTGGAAGTGACTGATTAGCTATCAAGAATGAACAACAATGGGAGACCCCTCCAAGTTGTAGATCCCCCCCAGCTATGTTTTGCTTGTCACTCAGATCACCTACCAATCAGAAAATAGCTCTATTTTCAGGCTGGCAGGTTTTCTCGGTGAGGCCTGCCAGACAGCAAACAGCCCAAGACCCGGACGTCATCCGTTTTGCCTGAAAACTGGACCATACCATAACATGGACGCTGCAAACTCAGCCGGGCGGTCAGATACAGCTAGAAAAACAGTAGCAACGAGTTATGACTAGCCAAGATCTAGCCCGTGCGGCTATTACCGTCTAGACTGCCCGCCCAGTCACTATCCGTGTAGCCTATCGCGACAAGAGACGACTGTCGGCAAAACATGAGACCTCGCCGTGGAGTCGAGACGACATAGCGCAGTACTTGGATTGCGGCCTCGAAGTGGAGGTGATGCGGTTCTTGAGAGAACTGAGCCAGAAGTTTGACGGCGAAAGCGATGTCTGGACACTTCGTCGTAGCCAGGAACATCAGTGACCCGATGACGCACAAATACGCGGTCACGTTTACTAGCTCCCCCACCACAGTTGAATCGGAGCTCTTGAGCATAACCTGACCATGGGGCGACATGGGTGAGGATGCTCTCGGCATTAGGGCCAAGTCCTCAGAGAAGCGTCCGGACAGGGTGCGGACGTAGGCAGCCTTATGGACATGTAGTATGCCCGCGGGTCGATCATGCTCAAGCTCCATGCCCCGAAAGACTCGCTATGGCCCGAGGTCCTTCATCTAGTAGGCGACGTGCAGCACGTCCTTGACCCGCTGGATGGCAGCCGCATCCGGTGATGCAATGACCAGGTCGTCGACATAGACCAAGACGGCAACGAGCGTCTGACCTCGCGGGCTAATGAACAGTGCGGGATCGGCAGAGCTCCGAAGGAGGCCACCGCTCATAAGCGTATGACTGATCTCCTGGTTCCAACAACGCAGTGACTGCTTCAAGCCATAAAGGGCTTTCCGCAGCTTTCACACCTTGTCAGAGCCGTCGTCGAAGCCTGGAGGTTGCACCATGTAGAGCTCCTCGCCCTCCGGTGAGCCATGGAGGAAGACATTGCTCACATCCATTTGATGCAGTTCCCACCCATGCTGTCCAACCAGGCTGAACAACGCCCGCCTAGTGGAGAACCGACCGACGGTGCCAAGATCTGGTCATAGTCGATCCCAGGTATCTGTGCAAACCCCTTGGCCGTGTTAGGGGCTTGTACTTGTCCAGAGACCCGTCTGGCTTCCACTTCCGCCGGAGAACCCACTTGGTGCCAATGGCCTTGCGGCCCGGGGGAAGGTTGACGAGCTCGTAGACGTGATGTTGCCGGATGGCAGTTAGCTCGTTGGCGCACGCCGCTTCCCAGTGTGCGGCCTCGTAAGGCGTCCGAGCCTCGCGCAGGGTGGCTGGGTCCTCTACTCGCTCAGTGGGGAGACAATGAGGGCATGCGAGTTCCATGCCCCTGGTGGCATTTGCGTGAGTGTGAACGTAACGGCATACCGGTGTTCCTGATGGAGCAAGGAGTAACCCAGAGCCGACCCTGGATGTAGGTCTGTAATGACTGACTGTGGCCAAACCGAGTGCCTTGGTGCCGGGGTCCCTACTCATGACCATGGGAGTGGAGCCACGTCTCCGAGGCAATGAATCTGCATCTCCCCCAAGGGGTCATGGGGTGAGAGGACGTGCAGTGGTGGCATGAGTGCTAAGTTTCTGGACCCCAGGTCTGAGGCTCCTACATGGACCGCGTGTGTAGCGAGCCGACACGGACGAGGGAGCCTGCTCTAAGGGGCCGACAGATGCAGATGGGACGGCTGGCCCGGAGGGGCCGGCAGACACAGTTGGGGCAGCCGGCCCTGAGGGGCTGGCGGACACAGAAGGTGCAGCCGGCCCTCAGGGGCTAGCGGACACGGACGAGGCAACCGGCCCTGAGGGGCTGGCGGACACGGACGGGGCAACCGGCCCTGAGGGGCTGACGTCCACAGACGGGGAAGCTAGCCCTGAGGGGCTAGCAGACACGAGCGGGGCAGCCGGCCCCAAGGGGCTGGCGGACGCAGACGAGGCAGCCGACCCTGAGGGGCTAACGTCCACAGACGCGGAAGCTGACCCTGAGGGGTTGACGGTCACAGACGGGGAAGCCGGCCCTGAGGGACTGGCGGACACTGACGGGGCGGCCGGCGAAGAAGGGTCCGTGGACGCAGGCAATGGACCACTCGGACGCGGGAAGACGGAGGACGGACTCACCACTCCCCCACGCGACGGGAGGAACATCAATGCGCCTTAGCGAACGAGGTCGTGGGGAAACAGGTCCTCAAAGGAGAGGGGATCCTGGGACTCGACAATGCAGCGACGAGCGGGATCCCAAAATCGCCATGCTTTTGACGAATGGGAGACTCCGAGGAAGGTGCACCGGCAACTGCGAGGTTCGAACTTGCCACCCTGGTGCGGGGCAGGCAACCAAACGGTGGCAACACAGCCCAAGACACGGGCTGGACGCAAGTCAGCGCGTTCTCCATACCGATGCTGGTATGGGGTGGACTGATGAGGAATGGGTCCATGGGGAGTCCGGTTCCAGACCCATGTCATGTAGGTCATGGCCTCAAAGTAAAAGCCGTCAGAGGCGCCGAATTTGACCCGCATTGTACGGACAACGTCGGCCATGGTGCGATTCCACCGCTCTAAGATCTTGTTCTGGGCAGGCGTGTAAGGCGCCGACGTCTCATGATGGATACCACGGGAGGCAAGGAAAGAGTGGTCTCCCCTAGAAACTCGCCCCCATGATCTGAGCGAAAGCGGCGGAGGGATCGGCCACACTCGCGTTCAGCATGGATAAGCCAATCATGAATGGTGGACGCGACGTCGCTTTTCTGCCGTATGCAGAAACCCAGCGATAGCAAGAGTAGTCGTGCGTTAGGGTCAGAACGTAACGACCGTGCTCGCCGACAGACTCTGTTGGGAGAGGACCCATGACATTAGAGTGGAAGAGGTTGAGTGGAGCGGACGCTCGAGAGGTAGAGAGGGAGTAAGTGGAGCAGTGCATCTTGCCCTGAGCGCAATTGATGCACTCAGTGGGACACGACAGAAGAAAGGAGGCTGAGTCAAGACTCGTGGCTGGCTGTGTGCGAAGCATGCTGTCAATAGCGCCAGAGTGGATGTGACAGAGGCGGCAATGTAGGAGACGTGTGTATTGTGGAGACAATGTGCTGGTGACGAACACGTGGCCAGTGTCAGTCGACAAAAAGGAGACAGAGGTGGCAGCAAACATGCGCGGTACATGCCACAAGTTGCCGCAGGCGGTGGCATGCAGGATGACACGACCGGACAGACACAACAACACAGTGCCCACGCCACGTGAATGCAAAACTCCCATGCTCATGCAATCAAGTAAGGTGACAGAAAGGAGGCTGAGCTCAAAGCCAGGGACGAAGAGAACATTAGTCAAGAAGACGTCACCCGCAGGACCACGGAAACAGACGACGCCGACACCATGAACGGGCAAGACCTGATCAGATCCCGTCCGAACCCCGGTGACATCGATGATGGGATCAAGCACACTGAAGGCCTTGTACAAGGCCGTCATGTGATGCGTTGCCCCGGAGTCGATGATCCAGGTCTTTGACCGATCCTCGACAGGAGAGGCCAGGTCGCTGACAGTCACATTGCAGCGCCGCTGACGAAGTGGACGAAGGTGCAAACCGCAAGTGCCAGTCATCTAGCCAGGCAACATCGTCTCGAAGAGGAGCAGGAGAAGAGAGGACGGCACAGGACGGGACAGGCGGAAATACAGGCCATGTGCGTAGCAACGACTCTGTCATGCACGGCGGGGAGGAACTGGCAATGACGCATCTCGCACTTCCCTAGGGAGGAGGGCGAGGAAGTCCGAGCTGGAAGGCGATGAACTGCTCCAGCTGGCGCTCGCGGACGGAGGGTCTGACGGAGTATACCAACTGCGGTGTGATGGTGCCAGAGTCGGGGAAGGGAGAGGAGGAAGCCAGTGACGGAGCAGAGGGTGCGGACAGCTGTGAAGGAAGCTGAGGTGGTGCCGTCACGAGTGGCATTGATGTGATAGGAACAGCGGCAGCTACGGCGCTAGTGGCAAGGCGGCGCTCGCGCTAGCAACGCATGGTGGCGATGGCACGAGCCTCATCATTTGGAACCGGACACGTATACCATCCGCGTCCAGAATGGCCACAGTTACGGCAAACGAGGTTGGCGCTGCCAGATCCGCTGGTCTGCTGCCGAGTGCCCTTGCCCTTCTTGCCCTTCTTCTTCTTCATCTTGGTAGAGTAAGAGACACCGGAGGATGCTGCTGCTACTGGATCGGCGATGGTCACTGACGCGATGGCAGGAGCAGTGACGGCAGGAGCGGCAACAGCAGGGGAGGCGAGGGACTCCGTGCGATGGATGTACGACTCTTGACGAGCTTCCTCGACACGGAGGAAGAGCTCGTATGCCCAGGGCATGAGAGTACCCAGGGCGGCCATCGCCTTGAGAACGTCCTGGGAGTAATGGACGAAGACGTCGGAGAAGGAGTCAGTGACGCCGCGCTTGATGGTCAGGAGCGCAGAGAGGGGAGGTGGCGCAGCGTCTCTGAGGAGGCAAAGTAGGTCCTTTGCACGCTGCGAGTAGGAGATGACCATCTCCTTCTTCCCCATGCGAAGGGAATTGAACTCCGAGAGCAAAGGGCTGGTCTCAGCATCGCTGGACAGGCGATGAGAGCGCGTGAGTACGTGCCAGGCTGCTGCTAGGTCAGGGAGGGCTCCGGTGGTGAGGTCGTCGAGGAAGGGCTCGAGGGCGAGGCGTGAGGGTGGAGGGGCGACAAAGACGAGAGCACAAACGGCGCGACCAGCATCGTAGACCTGGTCGGCCCGGGTGGAGTCGAAGGACAGAACGTAGTATGGCCATAGGCCCTCACCCTGTGTCCAGATCTGGAAGCTGAGTTCCCAGCTCCGGAACTGGTCACCAACCTGAAGTGGTGGCGGTGGGGTTTCGAAGTCCTTTGGCCTACGGCCGGCACCCAAAGTGGAGCCTAGGATTGACGTCACCGTCTGGTGTTGGCGTAGGGTGTGTTGCTGTGCCAGATACTGTGTGGCAAAGGATAGTGCCGGGCTCGCGTATCTTGGTGGAGCAAACGGTGCTTGTTGACTTTGGTGCGGCTGCTACGGGGGAGGCTGCTACTGTTGTGGTGGCGGCTGCTGCTGTTGTGGTGACGGCTGCTACTGATGCTGGTGTGACTACTGCGACAATGGGGGTGACGGTAGCTGTAGTGCCGTGGGCTGTTGTGTCAAAGCTACGAGCTCCTACTGAAGAGCACCAAGCAAAATCTATGAAGGCAGAAGGACTGACTATAGATTGTGCAGGGTGACGTTGCTGTTCCTGCTCTTGCTATTGCTACTACTATTGCTGCTACTGCTGCTGCTGCTACGGTTGCTGCTATTGCTACTGCAACTACTGCAACTATTGTAGGAAAGTGGGACGAGGCCCCTCCCCCATCAGAGGAGGGCCCCTTCGCGCAAGGACTAGTGAGCATGTTTTTAGGTGCCTCTTTTTTTCTCTTTGTTCTACTGACATCATCAGTGACATCAGCGGTGTTATCAGCCTGAAAAGGTTGACTTCATCAAATCTTGTTTAGAATCTGTAGGATTGCCTTTTTTTGTCGATGATGTTAGCAGTGATGTCAACTAAATGGCTATTGATGTTAGAAGAGAATGTTGCTGAGGCCGCTACTGCTGTAGAGATTGTTGCTGCTATTGAAGCAGCTGCTGCTGCTATTGATGCAGTAGTAGCTGCTGCTGCTACTACTGCTGTTGCTGTTATTGCAGCAATTACTGCTGTTGTTACTGATGCTACTGCTACTGATGCTACTGTTGTTGTTGCTGCTACTACTACGAGCTGTTGCGGCTGCTGTAGTAGCTAAGGCAACTGTAGTAGTAGTAGTAGCTAAGGCTGTTGATGGGGTGGGGGATTTTTTTCCGGTGTGTTTTTTTTCCTCTCTTTCTGCTCAACGATCTTGCTGCTCGCTCTGGGCTACGGGTAGCGAGAAGCAGGCTCGCTGCTCGCTGCAAGCAGCCCGCTGCTCGCAACGAGTAGCGAGCTCGCTGCTCGCGACGAGCTACAGGCAGCAGGTAGCAGCAGCTTGCTACTGCTATTATTGCAGCCGACTACTACGGTTGCTGCTACTGGCCGCCGCTGCTGCTTGCTACTGTGGGCTGATGCTGCTGCAAGCTGCTGCGAGCTGCTGCTACTGATAGCTGATGCTGCTACACGCAATTGCGGTTTGCTGTTGTTGCCATTGCTCACTACAGCTGCCTGCCGCTGCTACTACTGTAGGCTGTTACTCCTGCTTGCTGGTGCCTGTCACTACACCTAGGTGACATGCGTCATCGTCCGTTGATGTCAGACGTGGACTGCCGCTCACCTCCTCGCGTCAAGCGTGGGGGTCAGTGCTGCCAGAAAAATCCGGCAGGATTTTGCCTGGCCCAGTGGCCGTGGGAAAATATCTGACGCCGCCACCAGGCGGGTCAATGCTGCCGGAAAAAATCTGACAGCATTTCCCCTGCACTGGCGTGTATGGGGGTCCGCCTGCGTTGTTTGGCACTTGTACGCCAGTCTTCTGCTGCTGCTACTACGCTCTGGCTTTGATACCAAGCTGAACTCTATGCAGCAGGTTGAGGAGGCAGCGTTGTTTATGGAGCGTGCGGGCGTCCACGCTCGTTGCTTAAGTCTGCTACCCCCTCAGTTTGCTGCTCTACAGTCTAAGTCTGTGAGCTCTGGGTTTGTTACTCAGAGATGCGCGCGTCAGTGTTTGCGCCAGAAAGCAGCTGAAAACTGGAAGTGACTGATTAGCAATCAAGAATGAACAACAATGGGAGACCCCTCCAAGTTCCAGCTCCCCCCGAGCTCTTTAGAGCTTGTTACTCAGATCACTGGCCAAATTTTCAGGCTAGCAGGTTTTCTTGGTGAGGCCTGCGAGACGGCCGACAGCCAAAAACCCGGGCGTCTTCCGTTTTGCCTGAAAACTGGACCATACCATAATATGGACACTGCAAATGCAGCCGTGTGGTCAGAAACAGTTAGAAAAATAGTAGCAAAGAGTTATGACTGCCCAAACCCAGGCAGTGCCTACGCTGGTCCAATGTGCCAAACAGTGCCCCGCAATGTGAAATATGGACCATAAGCAGAGCATGACGCTGTGGACACAACAGCACAGTGAGATCCAGCACCACAAGCACGTAGACTACCTCTACAGAGGCAGTGACCGCCGGCGGCTCGACTGCCAAGGAAGCCTGTCGATGGAGCTGAGCACGTTGACGTAGGGAGGAGGCTCCAGCGAGCTACCAGTAGGCCTCAGTGTGCGCCGGCTCCAGCGGACGACACTCTAGCAGCGTCAAGTCTCGCCGTAAATCATGTGCACGCCAATGTACACAAGCCGGGAGGATACAATAGAGTACAATGAAAGACACGAAAAAACCAACAGTTCTAGAAATAAGGATGCGTTTAACTAAGTTCTGCTGTAGGACCGTGGATCTCCTCCTGTCCCCTTGTGTCCACTTCCGCATCTGCACCGTTGGGGAAGGGAAACGCCCCAGAAGCTTCCCTTCCCCGCGGAGGAGGGTTCAGGGGCCCTTTCTCCCCCTTGGCACCCGTCTGTCGCCCCCCCCTCCTCCTCTAGCATCGTCGACGCTTCAGAGGCGAAGGATGGGGGTGGCCATTCCCCTCTCCCTCTCTGGTGCCTTCGGCTCCCTAGGAGGGGGGGGAAGGGGGAGGGAGCCGCCCTCTCCTTTCCTCCTTGTGCGCCGTCGGCACCATGGACGGGGGGGAGGAGGAGGCATGGGCCTCTCCTCCGCCTTTGCACCGTCGGCGCCATGAGCAAGGGGGGTAGGGAGAGGCTCACCCTCTCCTCTCCCCTTTGGGTGTCGTTGGCGCCATTAGCAACGGGGAGGGGGGTGATGGAGTCTCGCCCTCGCCTCCCATTCTTGGACGCCACCGGCGTCATGGGCGAGGGGGAGGAGGAGGCACTGGCCTCTCCCCCCCCTTGGCGCCGTCGGTGCCATGAGTGAGGGGGGGGAGGGGGAGGCCCACCCTCTCCTCTCCCCTTTGGGCGCCGTCGGCCCCATTAACAACATGGGGGGGGTGGGGGGAATGGAGTCCCGCCCTCGCCTCCCGTCCTTGGATGCCATTGGCGTCATGGGCGAGGGAGAGGAGGAGGCAGTGGCCTCTCCTCCCCCATGGCACCGTCGGCACCATGAACGAAGGGGGGAGGAGGAATCTCACCCTCTCCTCTCCCCTTTGGTGCTGTCGGCGCCATGGACAATGGGAGAGGGGAGGGGGGGGGGGCGGAGACCCGCTCTCACCTCAACCCCTTAGGCGCTGTCGACGCCATAGATGAGGGGGAGAGGGAGGCCTAAGCCTTCCCTTCCCCTTGGCGCTATCGGCACCATGAGGGAGGAGGGGGAGGCTGGCCCTATCCTCTCCTCTTCGGGCCGTCTTCGCTCTTAGGTCCTTCGACCTTAGGCGTTGGTAAGCGTTTTGTCCAATGCCAACTTGTTTATGTTTTTCTTGGAGACGAGCTGCCGCGTCAAGCTCTCAGCACGCAGCCTCGGAGTCGGGCACAGTTTCTCGAGTCTCGCCGATCGGGCGTTTCTCACCTCCCACCGATCGGGCGGGTTCCGTCCTCGAGTGTAGTTTTACCTCCCTGTAATGCCTGGATCGACGGTTGACGTTTACTCTCAAGCCAGTTGAACGGACGGATGAAAACTAGGTTAAGGATTTTTTTTTCAGCGGAAGCCTGGCTCTGATGCCATTGTAATAGCACTAGGCTATTTTGCGACTAACTTATGAACCCAAAATGTTGGCCCTCAAAAAGTGTACTCCAAGGAAGATGGGCCAATGGTCACCTCAGCCATTTTGGCTGAGACGAACTGTGCCACGAACGGACGTAGTTGTCTTGGGGCAATTTTGCGAACATGCATCCTAATACCGTATCGTTCCACATAGCACTGCCACGTGGAAACAGTACCCTAGCGGCCAACTAGAAGGGAGGAGGAGTGTAACGGGTCGTGTCTCCAGCTCCTGCTCTGAAGTCGTCGTCGGAGTTCGCAGAATGGCGTTCTCAGTCCGCGTCAGGGGTTTACCCCCTTCGCAAGAATGAGGGGCAATCGTCATCAACGACCCAGAGCAGGGAGACTCGAATATTTCGAGTCTCCGGAGGCCCATTTCCGTTTTTAACCAAACCCCTGGTTTTGGGATCCAAACCGGGGGTTTTTACCTCGAACTCGTGTGTTCGCACGAGTTATTCCGTTTGTTTTACGTTGAATTTCGTCATAAATGAACTTCGAGTTTCGTTTTGTCGTTCTGGCGCGAAATCGTCGCGTGCGAGGCACGCCAGCGATTTCGCGCCAGCTACTTCGACCTCCCCCTCGCTCCCCCTATCCCTCGTCCTCTCTTGCTCATTTGCAAGGAGGGCGAGGGGGGACGAGGGCACGAGGCCACGAGGCCTCGCCCTCGAGGCCCTCGTGGCCTCCCAGCCGCCGATCCGGCTGAGGCCGCGATCGGCGGCTGGCGGCTGGCCG
>SZWC01000949.1:324415-335074 GCA_023375785.1 Penium margaritaceum
ACGCACGCACGCACGCACGCACGCACGCACGCACACACACACACACACACACACACACACATACACACACACACACACACACACACACACACACACCCAAGGACATGCAAAAGCACAAACCATGCACAGTGCGGTTCGGCCAGAAATAGAGCTGGACGTAGTGCTTGTGATGGGGCAAGGACAGTTTGATGGTGGTGGATGCCATGCCATGCCATTCCATCCCATGCCATGTCATCCGATGCCATGCCATGCTATGCTATGCAATGCCATGCAGTCCATGCCATGCCATGCCATGCCATGCCATACCATACCATCCCATGCCATGCCATGCCATGGTATCCAATGCAATGCCATGCCATGACATGCCATATTCCTTTAGCGGCTCGTTTCACTCGCCGCCCTCATTAGAGCAAAAACAGGACAACAGAAGCCCAGGAATCAAGCCTGCCACTGCACCAACGCCGAAGCAGATACGGTCGGCAGGCTGGGTGGAGCTCACGACGATTAGCACAGCACAGACGCCTTTGAAGGCGTTCAAGAGATTTCAGCTCGAGTACAGCGCGTGCGCAAACGGCGAGCACTGTACATGGCACGACCCTGCCACGGTGGCAGCGAGCCTGACCGCCGCACCTGACGGCTAACGTTTGAATTTCCAGAAATAGAAAAGAGATGTCAAAACAATTTCAGGACGTTCAGCAATTCCAGGTAGCAAACGCGCAAACCGCACCGGCAAGAGGTCCAGCCAGGGCGGAGGCGGATGCCATCGCGCTTGAGAGGGTCGCCATGAAAGCGTCCGTTGCTCTGCNTTGACATGCGTGACTCTCATATCCACCTCCCTCTAAATAAAACAAGAGGCAGGTGTTGCACTCAAAGCGTCCCTAGGGTTACATAGTATCCGAGCAAAAGTATTCATATTAGTATCTCTTTAGAGGCTAAATAATTGCCCGCAATCTGGACCACATAATGGAAGGTTTGATATGAGACTTTACCTCGTCCGTGGAAGCCAAAACTGGTTGTAAATGGAGTGCCAAACTGTCACCCGCATTCGTTCAAACTAATTTTTTTTGTTCGTCCATGTGTGCTCTTAAACATTGTGTATGGTTTGGGCGAACTCTTCTTAAATTACTTCAAGATATGTTGGATTTATTCCACCTTGTGTGGATGTAAAAGCAAAAAAGACATAACAAAAAATTGACCGAATGCGCTGGACGGTACACTATTATGCAAAACAATTCACCAACATATTGAAGAAAAACCTCTAAAGGCATTTCTTCTTGGTCTTTTTTATGAATATAGATCTATCTGATGACGAATTCATTTGTATGAGATGAATATGTTCTTTTATTGTGAACACGATAGTTTCACACGTCTATTATGAACTTCACAAAAAAAATGAACTTCGACAAATGTGGATGAATTTTAGATGTTTCCTTATGTTATGAAAAATAAGATGACGTGATTATAGGCAGAATTAAATTTATTTACCTTCGTCTATCCTTTGGTCCTTTGGTTGAATTTCTTTTCTTTCATTTGCATGTTAACCCTGTTTGAAGCCGGGTTCACGAGTCTAAAGAGTTTGCCATGACGACCAGTTCCGTGAAACAGGACAGGGCGAGGCCAAGGAGGAGCGACATAGATGGGGAAAAACAACATTAAATTATGCTCGCCAGTGGACTCGACGGGCTGGACCCAACCCAACATACAGTCCTTACCCTTTTGTCTTGGCGTCAGACAGGTCATTCCGTACCATCCGGGGTCTGTCCGGAAATCTAGGTCGATGTCCTTGATTATTTTTCTGTGGGCCGACCTTAGCTATGCGTCCGCGGACGTGGGGGGGCATACAGTCCAACAATTTCTCACACCCTGATTGGTGGATACGTCAGGAAAATGACCGATCCACCAATCACGATTTTCTTCAGCGTCGTTTGGCACGCGAAGCGATTGTAATAGGGTTACTATGGAACCCAAAAAACCCAATCACCCATGCTCATGTCACAATAAGCGGGGTGTGAACATATGTAACGGGTCGGAACCTCCAGCTCTTGGACTTAAGTCATCGTCGGAGTTCACAAAATGGCGTCCAGAGCTTGCTCGAGAGGTTTTCCCCTCTGCGTCACTCTAGGGGCAATCGTCATCAACGACCCTGCACAGGGAGACTTGAATAATTCAAGTCTTCGGAGGCCCATTTCCGTATTTACCTCATCCCCTCGTTCTGGGTCCGAAATGAGTGGGTATTACCTCGAACTCGTGAGGTCGCACAAGTTTTCCGGTTTTGAAGCTCGTAATTTGTCCGAAACAAACTCAAGTTTTGTTTATGACGCGTCGGCGCAAAATCGGCGCGTGCGAGGCACGACCGGCGGTCTCGCGCTGACTTTTCTCGTGCGCTCCCCTCGCTCCTCGCTCTCACCCTCGCTCCCCCTCTCCCTCGTCCCCGCTCGCTCGCTTGCAAAGAGGGCAAGGGGGGGCGAGGGCACGAGGCCACAAGGCCTCGCCCTCGAGGCACTCGCGACCCCTCAGCCGCCGATCGGGCTGAGGCCGCGATCGGCGGCTTGCGATTGGCCGGCTGGCGGCCGGCCGGTCACTTGGCCGGCCGCCGGCCGGCCAACCGGCCGGCGGCCAGCTGGCCGGCGGCCGGCGAAGTGCTGGCCGTCGGCCAGCCCTCACTCACGCAAGGGGTGGTGCGCAACCACCCCTCGCCTCAGCGAGGAGGGAGGGCCAAACCGGCTCTCCCGCTACATTCCTCCCCACTTGTTATGAATCGTCTCGGTTCATGAAGAACAAACCGAATTGTTAGATAGTGAGTCATCAACATTGTGAAAGAAAATCAACAATTCAAATCACCAGCTAAACATGAACACGTGCCTAGCACTTGGACCTAAGCTGCAGCTTGTCGGTCGGCACGGCTTGCGGCCTTCCCCCTTTAGGCTGGAGTGTCCGCGCGACAACCATGTTGGGCATCCCCAACTTCCTATGGTCGCAGTCCATGAATGACCCTGCGGGAAGGTTATTCACTTCTTGTTTCCGCGTTTAGGTGGTGCCCCCTGACACGCATCGATTCGTGCGAGCTCCTTGCTTGCTCCAATACTCGTTGACCACCCCTATGGGCAACCGAGATTCGAGCTCCCTTGCATGATGTTCAGGTCCATACCCGGCCCAATGAACGAGGTATTCCCTAGCAACCCGTGACCGGAGACTACGCTCTCGGTGTTGAAGTAGGCAAAGAACCTTGTATTGGCCATCGGCAGCAAGGACTACCAGGGGTGGCTGAACGGTTCCCTCTGTCGTGTATGGAGCCAATAGGCTCACAAGAAACACATCATGTATCTTCATACTAGGCGGAAGCAGCAATCGGTATGCCACTGGCCCGATGCGTGCAACGATGGGAAACGACCCAATCCACTTCAGTAGAAGTTTTCGTGCCCCTCGCATCTTCAGCCGAAGATTCTTAGTGCTAAGTAGCAATGTCAAACGAGACCTCACGGCGCGTTTTGTCAGCATATGCCTTTTTTCGTTGTCGAGCAGCTTGAAAGTGACCCTTCGCCTCGTGTAACAAGGAGTCTATGCGTTCAATAAAGGCTTGAGCAGAAGGAACTCGTCCTCCTGCACTCCCACTCTCCACCAATGAAGAGGGCACCACTGGATTCCGACCACTATTCAACACAAACAATGTGAACTGTGTGGACTCGTTCACCGTTTAATTCATCGTAAGCTCTTCCGGTGCTAGAAATTCGTCTCAGTCATTCATGACAGGGTCCAGGTACATGCGGACGTACATTTGTTCCATACTACGGTTCATACGCTTAGTTTTTCCTATAGTTTGAGGGTGAAACGCTGTCGACATTTACGACTCACTACCGAATAACTCGTGTATCTTTTGCCAAAACTTACTAGCATTTTTTTTATTTTGATTGGAGACAATGCGCAATGGCAAGCCATGGTGCTTTACGAAATCCTCAAAGAATAGACGAGTGGTCTCCTTAGCGTTCACATCACTGGTTGTAAGAATGAAGTGTTTCATTTTTGTCAGAAGATCCACAACCACTAGTATTGCATCGTGGCCACGCGTCGTGTCCGGAAGACAAGCAATGAAGTCCATGCTGACGCACTCCCATGGAGTCTAAGGAATGGGAAGCTGTTGAATGAGTCCAGCAGGCTTTTTGTTACTAGCCTTATTCCGGAGACATGGATCGTACGTCATGAAATACATACGGACATCGATACTCCATCCTGGCCACCAATAGTGGTCGGACATTGCTTGTCCCGTTTTTCCAGGTCCCACATGACCTGCGGTCGGCGGGTCGTGGAACAAGGAGATAGTATATACTCAAAGGTCTATCGAGTTTGGCATAACAACTTGTTCTCCGTGCCGGAAGAATCCTGCGTCCTCCACCAATCCATACTTTTCCACATTTTGAGAGTCTTGAAACCAAGAATCCACACACTCCAGATCCTATTGACTAAACCGTTGTAATGGATAATCTCTCGTTGCGGTTGTCACAGAGGTGCAGGGGGATCTGGTGATGGTATCGTTGCTGTTGTAATGGCCATAAAACACCCACCGACCTCGGTGGTTGCTTTAGTTTCCACAAGCTTTCGGCTTCGTGGATCGGCCACGTTGATGTGTCCTGGCCGATATTCCCATGTGAACAAGAATCGGCTCAGGTATTCGCTCCAACGCGCCTGTCGTCTTGACAGGTTCGTTTGCATTTGGGAAAACACCAATGACTTATGGTCGGTCACGAACGTCATACCCCCTTGAGCACCCTTGAGGTAGCAACGCCACATCTTGAAAGCGTGTACTACCGCAAGGAGCTCTTGATCCCCAGTCGTATTTCGCGTTTCTGTTGAGATAAGCTTCTGGCTCTCATATGCAATTGGGTGACCGTTCTACATGAGGAAAACTTCGAGTCCTACTACCGACACATCACATCCAACCTCTCACGGTTGCGATAGATCCAGAAGAGCTAGTACGGGCACTGTGGATAGGAGCTCTTTGACTTTGAGAAAGGCGTTCTTACAATCACATATCCATTCCCAACGTACCTCCTTTCATGTGAGCTTGGTTAGTAGTGCTACAAAAGTCGAATATCCTTGTATAAATCGTCGAAAGGAGTTTGCAAGGCCGAGGAAAGACAAAATTTGCCTAATATGTTCCGGACGTGGCCAATCCACCACGGCTTGGACCCTTCGTGGGTCGACACGGATACCGTCCTTGTTGACGATGTATCCAAGGTGTTCGAGCTCATCTTGAACAAACTTGCACTTGCTCACTTTCGCGTAGAACTTCTGTTCCCGAAGGATCGTGAGGACTTCGCGTACATGTTCTATGTGATCTTCCATGGATTTGGAGAAAACCAGGATGTCATCCAAGTAAAGCAAGACAAACTGACCGAGTTTCTTGGCAAATGTTCGGCTCATTTCTCCTTAGAAGGTTACCGGGGCATTTGTAAGCCCGAAGGATAACACTCGGAAGTGATAGTGTCCCATGTGCATTCGAAATGCGGTTTTGGGCACATCCTTTTCCGTGATGTGGATTTGATGGTACCCTTGAGACAAATCCAAGGACGAAAATTCTTTTTCCCCTTGGAGTTGGTCAAACAGGTCCTGAATCCGCGGTAAGGGGAATCAATTTTTCACCGTCAGCTTGTTCACCGCCCGGTAGTCCACGCACATGCGGAAACCATCATCCTTCTTGTTCACAAAAAAAGGATCGGCGCACCAAACGGCGAGCTACTTGGCTAGATCCATCCTTTTACAAGGTACTCTTTGATTTGGCGTTCGGCCTCTCGCCTTTCTTCTGGACTAAGGTGGTACATGGGTCTGAACGGAGGAGTCGCCTCCGGTTGCAGCGGAATCGTGTGGTCCATGTGTCTTGATGGTGGAAGCCCAGCCGGTGGGTCTTGGAATACGCCCGCGAACTCTGCCAACAGAGATTTGATCTCTTGTGGCGTGTCTTCCTTCACGTCATCCTCCACTTTCTGGAGCTGAGCCAAGAAGTATCAACAACCTTGTCAAATACCCCAGTGATCATTGATTTCGACGACTGACCTGAAGCATAATTGATTCGACGAGTTTTTTTGCACTTTGTAATTATTTAGGGTCTACGTTTAATTTCATCAAAAGGGGGGGGGGGTAGTACGTTAAATTCAACGATCGGGTTACGTTAGTTTTTTTCTTTCGACGACAAGTGTACGGTTCGCGTTTTTGAACGACAAATTCAAATGGTGAGCTGTTCGTCGTTCGCGCGCGTCTACTCCATCGCGGCGCACCGAATCTTTTCCATTGGCCAAACCAGCCAATCACGGTCTTGCAAGGACTACTGTCCAGCGGCTTGACGTTGTGCATGTTGCTGGCCATAGTCTGGGCACTTGATGTGGACACCTCATTGCCTCTTCGCACACTTGAACACCACGTACCGATAGTCCTGTCAACCACCTGCAACCCCTTTACTATGGACCACTTCCTCTCCAGGGTGTCGTCGGAGGAGCGCACTAGGCGCCTCATGGAAGCACCGAGGCACGGGCCACCCGCTCGTGCGCCCATCCCACGAAGGCCTATTGGCCAGCCTCGTAAGGTCAGGGCGTTGATGTTTGATGACAGCGACAGCCCTCGGTCTACTCCTGAGGGATACTCGACGTACCCCGAGGACGCGCCCGCCCGTCCAACGCCCCTCTCCCTTCCCTCCAACGTTCCGCTGGTGATTGCTGAACTTGACAACCGGCAACGCAAGGTTGCCGAGACATGCACCATCTGTCCAGCAGCTCCGCGCGTGTGGAATTACTCCCCTGGCGCTAGACCCTCGCGGATGCCACCTGTCGCTGATGCCATGCCCGTGCATCAAGTCGACCCTGTTCATCGCGCACCAACACCAGCAGAGAAAGGCAAGGCCAAGGCCTGTTCCCCTCCGAAAAAACACCATGACCTTCCGCGCAAACGTTTGGGCACCGAGAGATTGGTCATCAACGACGGATATCTGTCAGAGGGCAATAAACATTACGTTCCGCCGACTGATGCTGCTAACAACGACGCCCCCGCCACACCGTGGGGTGATTCATCTGACGGTAGTAACGTCAGTAGCTGCAGCAGCGACGACAGGCAGTCAAACGATGACAGCACGGACACTGAATGTCTCCAACTGTCAATGTCGCAATCGACTACAACGGGGTCGTCGTCTACTTTGTCCAAGAGAGGACGATACTATGACTGGTTTGGAAGTGGCCACTTCCAAACCATTTACAAAGCGTACAAATGTCATCCATCGGCCTACGTAGCAGTTCAGCATTTGAAAAAAACTTTTCTAACCCCCGACGGCTACTGCATTTCCGACCGACTTGCAGCCAGCACCAACCATGGTTAGTTTGTGGAGGGCACGAAAGTGCTTAAGCAACAATAGGCCGATGCCGTCGTCGCCAACATTGTTGCTGCTCCATCGGCTCCTGTGAACAACAAGAAGCGCAAACAGGGGTGTGCAGGCAAGCGCGCGTGGATGGAAGATAAGCCGGAGATCGAGGCTGAAATTAAAAAGAAGCTGACAGCGACGAGAGATGCAGGGCACGGCCTCAACTCCAAGGGCATTTGCCGTGAGATTCGAGGCATCGTCACTGTGCATGCTCCTGATGAGCTTAAGCGCATGGGACTTCGTGCGTTCAGTCGAGCATGGGTGCGCGGATTCATCTGTAAACAACTGGGATGGTCATGGCGTTCAGCGACAAGAGCAGCGCAGAAGGTGCCGTCCGACTGGGAGCATCAGGTCTTGCCCATGCACCGCCATGCGGCGTGCATGGTCACTCTCTACGTCATCGTCCCGTTTATGGTGCTGAACGCGGATCACACTGGCGTGCAGCTGATGCCGACTAACACCTTCCAGTCTTGAAATTTGATTGGATCGAAGTCGTCGACCAAAGGTACAATGAACGTGATTGAACTCATCGCTTTGAGGGTGTTTGCTTCAATCACTACATCACACAAGTCTTGTACAGTGGTTGGTGTTGCCACCACTAAGCATGTATGATCATGCATCTCATCCGAGGATGCAAGGTTTAGTGGACAATGACGGTCAGCAAGTGTAGAATGAGGTTCAACAAGAAGAGAAAAAACAACGGAGAAGTTTGAACTCGTCAAGAACTCAAATTGTTTAACATCCTCGTCTGAAACATGAACCCACACTCCTGATCCAGTGTTACCCCTGAGTGGTCCCCACTAACTTCACTCGAGGGTGAGGAAAACCCACCCCACGGCCTTGTCCGTTACCATGGCCGGGCCCATTGCTGCGACTGCGACCCTGTCCACGGCCCTGTCCGCGGCCTCCTGCTGCACCCTCCCCACGAGGTGCTACTGTTGCGGCTAATGCCGTAGGCTCTTGTTCGCAACCAGCAGCCTCAGAGCACTAAGCCCTAAAGTGACCAGGCTGCATGTAGTTGTGGCAGAGTCCATCACGGAATGTTGTGTTGCGACACTCACGCGCCGCCTGCAGCTCGTCATTGTCGTGACTGCGCTTGTGGTTTAGGGTCTTGTGCCTGCCAGTCTTCTTGACAGGAGGGTTTGCAGGCTGCTTGTCCTTGGCCGCGCCCAGCTGTCCGGCTACTCCTCCAGCCCCCACAGCGTCCATGCGCATGTCACGGCCTTGCTCTACCCGCACGTTCGGCCGTGCGTCTGATTAGTGCTTTGGGTTTGCCAATACACCTCACTCATGTAGTTCCGCAACACCCTTCGGCTTGTCAAAGCTTGGCCGGTTGCCGTTGTGGTGGTCTTGTCATTCAGCTTGTCGCTGGTAAGACCATCACGCAAGTACTCTAACAGCATGCCCTATGTGTACTTGAAGGTCTGTATCCCATCGTCCTCGGTGAAGCTTTTGGCTTCCTCCACGAGTGCGGTGAACTAGCTCAAATAGGGTTTGAGTGAGCTACGAAGAAGTCTTTGATTTTATGGATGGCGCGTTGCGCCTCCTCACGCTGGGTGCACTTCTTACGCATGCTCGTTTAGAAAGCTTCCCACGACATGGGCTGCCACTTGAGGTGTGTCTGTTCTGCACCCCACTCCTTGACCACATACTTGAAGAGCTTGTCTTCAAGCCGCGTCGTGGCAAGGTCATCCCACTGATTGAGGGGAGCCTTGTAGACACGTAGAACGTGCTCCATGCGATTCAGCTAATCGGTCAGCTTCATGCCCTCTAGAAGATCTCCACATTGTGGAGGAAAGATGTGTTCATGACCGGCCTCAAATTCGTCAAGGTAGGAAAGTCCTCGTTGCCACCGGCAGTGGTATCCACACCTACGGCGCGTTGTGATTACTGCTGCACCCGTACCTGGGTAACGCTTTGGAACGCCTTGTTGAGGTTGTCGCATCTACGACTTGCCTCATGAGCGGCCAGGCGCTGTAGCTGGCGATCACGGTCAAGATCCGTGATGCTCTGCCCGACATGGGCCAGCAGGTTGGCAAATGCAAACTTCAGCTCTGATGTCGTCAGAGCATTGACGATAGCCTCTAAGGCCTTGCGTTGTTCGTACACCTTTACCCACTACAAGAGGGTACAGTTCGCGCACACGCCTCCAAGGAGTTCCATCTTCCGGAGAAGGATATTGTCAGCAACGGCGCTCGAGTGGGCGTTGGTCTTGTCAGGATGAGAGAGCCACGTGGTGCGGTCCTGACGTTGGTCTGATAGACTCTAGTGGATCACGTCTACTGTTTTCGGCGAATCTGAGACTGAGCGTGAGCTTTCTGGTCGCCTCACGCTATGTGAGCAGGAATTTAGAGACAGTCAGTTTGCGAAGGGAATAACGTCGTTTTGCGTTATATTTTGAACATAGACATGATCACATCATTTATAGGTCTAGTCATGAGCTTTCCAACGCACCAAACCGCGCGCGATTTGGCCAAGGGTAGCTCAAGTTATGCTTGCCGAAGCGCAGGTCTCACCCACCACAGAAACGCCTAACGCCTCCATGGCGCGCACACGCCGTGGCGCCTTACTTCACATGCGAAACGCCTTTCCCAAGGCGCAGGTCCACTTGCACGTGGTGTAGGGGTCCCCTGCACTGTTTCCACGCACCCTACCCAATATTGGGTCGAGTTTGGTGATGGGGTGTGACGAGGTTCGAAACCTGTCCGCGGACCTGTAGTCAGAATTTTGACCAAGTCCCCGAGTAACAAAACGTACTACTGAGTTTCGGACGTCGAGCCAAGATTTTGGCGAAGTCCCCCAGTAACAGCCTGCACTACTGGATCCGGTGGATGATCCACCTGATCAGGTGGATCATCCACCGGACGCCTCGGCAGGCCTATCGGAGCAATTTCTCCATATGGTATTTTTGTTACTCAATCCGGTCGATTATCCACCGGATTTCGAGTCGCAGCCGGCTCCCAGAGTCGCTGCGCACATCCCAATTTTGGAAGGCCATATCTCCCTCGATACTTGTCCGATTCCAGCGAAACAACTTCCACCGGATTCAACAACTCGTCCACTTTACGGGGCAATTCTTCATTTTAGGATCCGAGCAATATTCGAGTTGCCAGATCCGCCGGAGCGGAGTTTCCACTTTCTGGCGGCTCGTCGGCGCCTCCCGGCGCCGCACTTGGGCATGCGGAGGGGCAAATTTTCAACATTCTCCCCCTTGCACCTGCCATGCCCGCTGCTCCAGCTTGCTCTTACTCATCTTCCGC
>SZWC01000950.1:16540-38758 GCA_023375785.1 Penium margaritaceum
GTGTGTGTGTGTGTGTGTGTGTGTGTGTGTGAGATAGAGAGAGAGAGAGAGAGAGAGAGAGAGAGAGAGAGAGAGCATAAAAGTGCAAGGGATAAAGAGATGCCATGGATTTTAAAAACGAGACTCACACTTGGAGAAAATGGAGTGACGAGATATTGCGGGCTGGTGGTGCGTAGTCTTGCTGGATGAAGCATGTGTTTCCGTGTGCGTCACGCTGCCACTACCTCTTGGATGAGACCAAGAGAAAAAACTGCCAGAAAAGCTAACCAACACTACAACAACCACTTAAGCATGCAAGACATTTCCACATCGTTCTAAACTTTATGCTGGCAGGCAACTGTAGTTGTAGTTATTCAACAAACGTGATCCATGTTAAAATGTCACAGGAGCTGCTGGCTCGCCCATTGGCAGAGGCCTCAGGCTAAACATACGGAAGAACCAATATCACCTGAGCAAGTGAAACACCTGGTGTGCTTGACCAGGTTTTTGCCTCTAGAAACCACTCACTATGTGTTGCAACCATGTTGCTTAAATCTCTTGCAGAAGTGCCTTTGTATGGAGACCAATGCACAGTGGTCATTGTGTGACAGAGCCAACACTTAGAAACCAATACCAACACCCGCTGGCCCGCAGCTGATCAACGTTACACACAGAAAAAGAGGACACACCTTGCATGCATGACAGATACATACATAGCAGAACTGCAAGGGGATACCAAATTTTAAATCAGTCAGGTGCAGAGGGTGCGCGAGTCAGACCAACAGCATGAATAGAAACCTTGAATGTGCCAAATCTGAGAGCCTTGGTCAATTAGTCAGCATGTTGCGATCCTGTTTCCACCCATATGATTTTCAAGACACCAGCAGCAACACACTCACAGGCAACATGGTGCTCAGTATTGAGCACCATGTGTTCAGTGTTCAGTGCGTGAATCATGCAAAACTTGATTTTCAAAAATGGCCTTCGGGGTTGGGTTGTCACTGCACACAGTGATGCAATGGATGGGCACGTGCAGTTGTTGCCTCAGGTGACAAATCTAGATACACTCATTTGAGTTAAGAGCAACAGACTCGGCCTCGCTGGAGCTTCCAATGACATACCCTTGCTTACCACACTTCCAAGACAGTCAGAAACTGTGGTGGCAGTTCCAATGTGGCCTGAATGTTCCCCTAAGTTCACGGCTGTGTTTTGTGCAAATTCGGAGTCTAAGCGTGAGCTTTCTGGATGCCTCACGCTATGTTTGTAGGATCTGGACAGAGTTGCGAGACACTTACTTTTACGGAAAGAGAACCAACATTTTGCGTTAGTGTTTTTTTTGGATGTGGACATGAATTGACGAGTTACATGGCTATTCTCAAGTTTTCCAATGCACCAAACCGCATGCAATGTGGTCAACCGTGGCTCCTGCTATGTTAGCCAAAGTGCGGCACACCAATCCAGTCGCTCAGTTAGCGGCGCGCATGAAGCCCACCCGCTGAGGCGTCCTCGTACATCAAGGACCCATCAGAAATACTTTTCCGGAGGCGCAAATGTCCCTACACGTAGTGGCGGTACCCCCCGTGCCTTTGGGGTGCATTTAAATGAGTTAATCATCAGGTTTGGTGATGGGGATTGAAGTGGTTCGAAATCTGTCCGCGGACCTGCAATCGGCATTTTTACGAAGTCCCTGAGTAACAAACCATGCTACTGAGTTTCGAACTTCAGGCCAGGATTTTGGCTAAGTTCTCCAGCAACAACCTGTATTTCTCACTCCAGTGGATCTTATCCACCGGATGACTTGTCGTTCTTTCTGGAATAACCCACCAGATGTATCTTTGTTACCCGCTCCGGTGGCTTTTCCACCAGAAGTCGGATCGTGGCTAACTCCCTGAGCCGTCGCAAACACCCTAACTTTGGAAGCTATATTTCCTTCATTACTTGTCCAAATTCGGTGATTGCACCGGATTCAAAAACTCTTTAACTTTCAGGAACTTTAATCCAATGTGGATTTGGAGCACTCTTTAGACAGCTAGAGTAAAATGTGAGGGTTTTCCTCTCTTCAGCGGCTTTTCAACGCCTCTTGGCGCCACACCTGGGCATGCCAAGAGGCAAAATACAACATTCTCTCCTTTGCACCTTCAATGCCCGTAGCTCGTGCTTTCTCTCACTCATCTTCCGCTGCATCCTCCAGCTCTTCACGGTTCGTCATCCCAAGTCCAACCACACTCATGACGTGCCGATCCACAGGTTGCGCTTTGGTCACGCAATATGCAAGCCTGTGGTGAGTTCTGCAATGCTGCAGCACCACCTGTCCCTTCTCCACCATGTCCCATGCGTAATGGTAATACAAGTCAATGCTCCTCTGTAAATTCATTTCATCACACCAAGAATACACTCTCTTGCTCTCAGCTTTCTCTCACTACGCAGTTCTCTACTCTATCCCTCAACCTCTCGTTCTATAGCGCACGCATTAGCGCTTCTGCCTGAATTTCGGTCTTGTGTCACACTTCTCTGCTTCCGTCACCACTCTCACACCATTCCTCATATGAAATCACTTCTACCTACTTCTTCCATCACCCAGTCCATTTCCTCCATTCTTCTGACAGGCACGCCCAGCTCCTCTAGCAATTTGTGAAGCCACGGTGCATCCTTGACCGCTTCGGCCAATGCGATATACTCCGGCTCTGCTGTGGAGGTGGCGATTCAATCTTGCTTTGTGCTATACCACAAGACCGCTGCACAAGTGAGGAAGAACACATAGCCAGATGTGGAATTCTGCTTGTCCACACCACCAGTGTAGTCTGCACCCATGTTGGAGACCAGATGCAAAGGGTCAAAACATCCCTTGCCGTCGAACCTCAAGCACGCGTTCCGCATCGCCTGCAGGTGCAAAGGATGTGCTGGATTACCTTCCAGTATAGTGACCCTGGATCAACAACACATCTACTTACTTGGCACACCACGTAGGCCAAGTACTGTCAAATTGCCACCATAGCGTACATGAGGATGCCCACAACCGATTGGTAGGACACCCGTGCCATGTCCTCTCACTCCTCTTTTGTTTGCGACGCCATTTCCACACTAAGTTTACAGGTCGTGGAGACGGGACTGCCAACTGGTTTGCAAACCTCCATGCTGTACTGCTTCAGCACCTCGGTCACGTATTTGGTGTTATGTATTGCCCTGTGACATGTCCTAGAGTCATTGTTTTTCAGGGTGATGGCTCCAGATCCTTCTATGGTGCAAGTTTTCATACATGGATGGATGTTTAAAAAACTAGAAGACGTAATAGACAAGCTGCAATTTGTATCGCATAAATTGGTTAAGAGTTGAGGAATTCATGGCCCGTCAATGTTGGGAGGTGGTGCTGGCCATCCGGGTGTAGACGGCAGACTTGGTACTGGCTGGAATCCCGCGGTGACCAGTTGGACTTCCACCACTCACCCTGACCAAGTTGCCCCTTGGGAGATTGTACCAATAATATCCCATGTCTCATTGGAACCATGTGTGCTTCGGTATGGCAGTCTGGTGCTTCATTGGGGTCCAGGGCGCTTCGGGCACCCGTCACTCAAGTTGGTTTTGTCTCAGTGATAGAAACTCAATGATGCAGTCCAAATCGTGTAACAAGCGCTATGGTGGTTCAAATCACGCACAGTTTGGCGTGTTGGAGATTGTGTGACTAGCACTATGACTATGTTGATGTGGTCCATGTCCAAATATCTGACCAAATTCATCCCTAGCTCTTCAAACTTTGGGTGTTAGTGAATCCCATAAGAACTTTGCTCACGTAGTGTGTGGTGACCAAAACGTGCACACTTTGTCTCATTATGCTGTCCAAAACAGTTGTGAACCTTAAGACGTGGTCAGGCAACGTTGGAACTATCATTTTTCCATCATTTGGCCTGCTCTGGCTCAAGCGTGCGTGCCTTTCGGTTTCGCATGATGCTCACCTCGAGCTCCCCCATGTCTGACACCTGTAACTTGTTGCAAAGCTGATCTTCTAGCTGTTGTAAGGTTGGCAGGTCCGTAAAGTATAAAATCGTGTCTTCCACATAGATTCCAATGATTTGATGGATCTGCTTGTTGCACCACATGTACATGCTTTGATCCGACTCATAGCGCTTGAAGCCGCGTTGTGCCATGAAGGTGTCCATCTGTTGGCACCCACATCGGGGCGATTATTTTAGCCCTTACAAGGACTTTGTGGCTTGCACACCTTGCCCTCTGGTATCTTCACCCCCTCTGCCACCTCCATGTAGATGTCTTTGTCTATGATACCATTAAGGAAGGTTGTATTCACTTCCATTTGGTAGAACCCCATGTCTTTTGCGACTGCCACTGGAAGGATTGTCCAGATGCTTGTGAACATTACAACGGGAATGAATGTCTCATCACAGTTCTCACACATATGATACGTGTATCCCTTCGCCACTAGTCACACCTAATTTTCAACCAAACCTTCCTTTGTGAATTTGGTCTTGAAGACCCACTTTGAGCGGATGACATTGGCATCTTTTGGCATGTCAACCAACTCCCATGTGTCGTTTTCCGTGATGTACATCAACTCTCATTTAAAGGCTGCATCCCATTGCTCCCTTGCAATGGGCTATGCAAGTTCCTCTTTTGCGGTTTTCCATTCCATTGATGCAACCAGCATGCACCACGTCATGTCAATCCATCGACCGGTGCTTGCGTCAAAGTGCTTCCGCACTTTCTGCTACCCCCGCTGTGGCGGGGCAGTTTTGGTGGCATCTCATTGCTCTACAGCAATCCCTCCGACTCTACATGCTCCAGTGAATCATCAACTGGATGGCTCCTTTTAGGTATCTCACGCTCCGGTGAAACATCACCTGAGCAGTTGGCACGTCCAGTGGTTTTTGTTGAAGATTTGCCCCTCTGCATACCCAAGTGCGGCGCCGGGAGGCGCCGACGAGCCGCCAGAGAGAGGAAAATCCTCGTCGATGGGTCTGGAAACTCGATGATTGCTCGGATCCTAAAATGGAGGATTGACCCTAAAACTTGACTAGTTTTTGAATCCGGTGGAAGTTGTTTCACTAGAATCGGACAAGTAACGAGGGAGATATGGGCATCCAAAGTTGGGGTGTGCGCGGCGGTTCTGGGAGCCGGCCGCGGTTCGACTTCCGGTGAATAATTGACCGGAACGAGTAACAAAATGCCATCTGGGGATTTTTCTCCGGAAGGACTGCCGAGGCGTCCGGTGGATGATCCATCCGCCGGATTTCAGGAGTGCAGTTTGTTACTAAGTGACTTAGCCAAAATACTGGCTCGGAGTCCGAAACTCAGTAGTACAGTTTGTTACTCGGGGACTTGGTCAAAATTCCGACTAGAAGTCCACGAACAGGTTTCGACCCACATCAATCCCCATCACCAAACTCGATGATTAACTCATTGAAACAGACCCCAAAGGCGCGAGGGGCGCCGCCACTACGCATACGGACATCTGCGCCTCCGGAATGACGTTATGATGGGTCCTTGATGTGTGAAGGCACCTCGGCGGGCGACGTGGTGCGCGCCGCCGAGTGAGCGGCTGGTTTGGGGTGCTGCGCTTTGACTGACGTAGCGGGAGCTACGGTTATCCGAATCGCGCACGATTTGGTGCGTTAGAGAGCACATGACTAGCCCTAAAAAATTTTAGATCATGTCAATGTTCAAAAACTAATGCAAAATTGCGTTATTCCCTTTGCAAAAGTGACTATCTCGCAAATGCCTTCGAATCCCAGAAACATAGCGTGAGGCGACCAGAAAGCTCACGCGTAGACTCAGAACCACCCGCAAAACATAGCCGTGAATACACAGTAGTCCCGTCGACCACGTTGGAACTGCCTCCACCTGGGGGCCGTTTTCTGACAAAGGGTTATAGGCCCATAGCCTTGACCGGTCTGCAATCGCTCACGACTTTCGCGGCGGACGGGATCGTTGTCGGGGACGACATCGCCGTCAAGCTCTGAGGTCCCGGAGTTGAAGACTGCGCACATGGCACAGAAGGAGACGCAGCCCATCCAGAAGTATGCAGGGAGCCCTGGCTACGGGCTATGGAGGTGGCACTTCGAGTTGCACCTCGCGCATAAGGGGCTGCTGGAGGTCATGAAGGAAACGGAAGTCCTCGACGAAGCGACGGCGACGGAAGCGCAGAAGGAGGCCTTCGCAAAGAAGAACACGGAGGCGCTCATGCTGCTGGTGTCCAGGACGGCCGAGTTACAGTGGGGCTACTTCTAGGGCTGCAAGCTGGCAGCCGAAGCTTGGCAAAAACTCTGTGCCATCCATCAATCCAAGTCGTTGGCGAACAAAATCTTCGCAATGAAGCGACTCCTGACAGTGAGAATAGAGGAGGGAGATGATGTCATCACCACCATAAAGTAGATTGAGTCTCTCGCCTCACAATGCAACGACATGGGGTGGAAGATTGACACGCAGCTGCAGGCGATGGCCCTCCTCATGGCCCTTCCTAACAGTTGGAGCCCTCTCATTACAGTCTTGGGAGGATGGGCAGAGGACAAGCTCACCTATGGCGCAGTCGCAGAGTACATCTGCAACGAGGCGCAGCGACGGAGCTACGGGGAGTCCTCGTCGTCCTCATCGGCCCTCGTCACCAAAACGCGTGGTGGCGGAAGCGGGGCCAAGGGAGGTGGCGGACATGGCGGCGGCAAGAAGGGCGCCAAGAAGGGTGCGTGCCGTAACTGCGGCAAGGAGGGCCATTGGGCCCGTGAGTGCACCGAGGAGGCAAAGGCCGGCGGCAAGGACGCCAAAGGCAAGAAGGCTCTCCTCAACGGCACTCAAAACCACTACCTTAAGAAGGCCAACCGGCGATGCCTTGACTCCGGAGCGGAGGAGCATACCCAGGTCGAGAAGGTCGGGTTCATCAACTACACCAAGTCCAGCAAATCCATGGTGGTCGCGAACGACAAGGTCGAGCCGGCGGCTGGCCAAGGAGACGTGGACGTGGAGGTGGTGGTTGGCGGAAAGCGGGTGCAGCGCGTCATCAAGGACGTGCAGCACGTACCCGGCTTGGCTGACATTCTAAGTGTTAGCCGCCTGACTGACAAGGGGTACGAGGTGCTCTTCAGGAGAAGAGGGGCAGTCGTGCAGAAGGACGGTGGCGGTGAGCCCGTGCTGGAGGCTAAGCGCGAGGGAGGCCTCTACATCGTGGAGACCAAGGTGATCCCCGCGGCGACAAATTCAGCAGACTTGCAGGAACGCACCGTCAACCTGGCTAAAGGAGGGGGAGCTGATCTGGAGCTCTGGCACCGACGACTGGGGCATTCCTCACTCGCAGTCGTGAAGGAGATGGCGAAGCGCAAGCTGGTACGCGGCCTCGTCATCGACGGTGCGGAAGAGGCGACAGATGCAGCAGGCCACAAAAAGTGCGAGCCTTGCATCTTGGGCAAGGCGCGGCGCAAACCGTTTGATGAGAACGTGAATCGCGCCTCAGACCTGCTGGAGTTCGTGCACAGCGACGTGTGTGGACCATTCAAGACGGCGTCAAAGAGCGGCGCGTGTTACTTTGTCACCTTCATTGATGACTACAGCAGAAAAATCTTTGTGTACTTCATGAAGCGGAAAGGCGAGGTCCTGGACCGGCTGAAGGAGTATGTCGCCGCGGTGGAGAGACAGACTGACCGAAAGGTCAGAGCGCTACGCAACGACAACGGCGGAGAGTACGTGGGCTGTAGCGGGTGGATGAAGCAGCAGGGCATAAAATGGCAAAAAACTACGCCGTATTCGCCTCAGTCAAATGGCGTGGCGGAGCGGGCGAACCAGACGCTGTTGAACATGGTACGGACCATGTTGGTGGATGCGGAATTGCCGCGAAGCTTCTGGGCGGAGGCTGTGCGTACGGCGAGCTACACCATCAACCTCACTCCCACAGCAGTGCTGAAGGGGAGGAGCGGCTGGAAGACGCCACAGGAGGTTTGGAGCAGGCGCAAGCCAAGTGTGGCACACCTGAAAGTGTTAGGGTACAAGGCGCACGCGGTGGTGCAGGCTACGCAGAGGTGTGACAGCAAGCTGGAGCCGCGGGCGAATTCGTGTCTCTTCCTTGGCTATGAGAGCACACATAAGGCGTACCGCCTCTACGACATGCACAAGGAGGAGGTAATCCGCAGCCGAGATGTCGAGTTTGACGAGCAGCAGAGTTACATCAGCAGCAATGACGTGGGCGTGGTGGACTCTCCAAAGACGGGGGAGTGGTTCCAGCTCCTTGACTACGAGAAGGAGCCGGTGGACGCCGAAGTTGAGGATGCGGCATCAGAGCGCGAAGGTGCACCAGCGGTGGCAGCCGACGCGGAGGACTCCGATGACAATCAAGCTGATGAGAAGATCTACCGGAAGGATCCGGCAGATGAGGCACCTAGGGTGCCGAGGCGCGCACTCCTGGCAGAGTGTGCATCGGGCGACGGTGGAAAATCCACCGGACGTGCCGGTCATTTGGGCGATGTTTTGCCAGAACGAGAGAGATCCTCGGGGAGCCATCCGGTCGATGATTCACCGGAGCGTGCTGAGTCGGAGGGATCGCAGCAGAGTGACGATGCACCACCAAAACTATCGCGCCGCAGCGGGAGGCAGCGAAAAGCGGGGAAGCACTTCGACGCAAGCACCAGTCGATGGATTGGCATGACGCGGTGCATACTGGCTGCATCAACGGAGCCGACTACCGTGCAAGAGGCACTTGCACGGTCTGAAGGGGATCAATGGGACGTAGCCATCAAATCGGAGCTGGCGTCCATCACGGAAAATGATACGTGGGAGCTGGTTGACAGGCCGAAAGATGCCAAGGTCATCTGCTCAAAGTGGGTCTTTAAGGCCAAGTTCACAAAAGAGGGTGTGGTTGACAAATACAAAGCGCGGCTGATGGCGAAGGGTTCCGCATAGCGTAAGGGGGAGCACTACGATGAGACGTTTGCTCCCGTCGCCAAGTTCACAAGAATTCAGGTGATCCTTGCGGTGGCGGCCGCGAAGGACATGGAGCTCCACCAAATGGACGTAAAGACGGCCTTCCTCAACGGCATCATAGACAAAGAGATCTACATGGAGGTGCCAAAGGGGGTGGAGGCGCCGGAGGGCAAGGTGTGTAAGCTGCAGAAGCCCTTGTACGGGCTAAAACAATCACCCAGATGCTGGTACCAATAGATGGACAGCTTCATGGCACAACTCGGGTTCAAGCACTGTGAAGCGGATCACAGCGTGTACGTGCGGCGCGACAAACAGCTCCATCAAATCATTGCACTCTACGTGGACAACCTGATTGTGTGCTCGACGGATTTGCCGAGCCTACAGCAGCTGAAAGAGCAGCTGAGCAGCAGATTCCAGATGTCGGACATGGGGGAGCTGGAGTACTACCTTGGGGTGAGCATTACGCGAAACCGGAGGGCGCGCATGCTTGAGCTGGGATAGGCCAAATACGTGGCCGATGTGCTGAAGCGGTACGGCATGGAGGAATGCAAACCTGTTGGCAGTCCAGTCTCCACGACCTGTGAACTGAGTGCGGCAATGGCGCCACAAACAAAAGAAGAGCGGGAGGATATGGCAGGGGTGCCCTACCAATCGGCGGAGGGCAGCCTCATGTACGCCATAGTGGCGACTCGACCAGACTTGGCCTACGCGGTGGGCCAAGTGAGCAGGTACGTGGCCGATCCAGGACCACTACACTGGCAGGCGGTCAAGCGCATCCTCTGCTACCTGCAGGCAATGCGCCATGCGCGCTTGAGGTTCGACGGCAAGGGGCGGGCGGACCCCTTGCGTCTGGTCTGCTACACGGACGCAGACTACGCTGGCGATGTGGACAAACGGAAGTCCACATCCGGCTACGTGTTCTTCCTCGCTGGTGTAGCGGTCTCGTGGTACAGCAGAAAGCAAGACTGTGTTGCCACCTCCACAGTGGAAGCAGAGTACATCGCGCTGGCCGAGGCGGTCAAGGAAGCGGTGTGGCTCCGCAGGTTGCTGGGGGATCTGGGCGTACCGCAGCAGGAGCCAACGGTAGTGCAAGAGGACAACACCGGCACAATCTCGCTGACCAACAACCTGATGCAGCACAGGAGGACGAAGCACATTGACGTGTGTTACCATTACGCACGGGACATGGTTGAAAAGGGGCAGGTGGTGCTGCAGCATTGCAGCACGCACAACATGCTTGCGGATTGCTTGACCAAAGCGCAACGCATCGACCGGCACGCATTGAGCATGGCCGGGCTTGGGATGACCAGCTATGATGGGCTCGAGGGCGCAGTGGAAGATGAGTGAGAGCAAGCAGGAGCAGAGGGCATGGCAGGTGCAAGGGGGAGAATGTTGAAGATTTGCCCCTCTGCATGCCCAAGTGCGGCGCCGAGAGGCGCCGACGAGCCGCCAGAGAGAGGAAAATTCTCGTCGATGGGTCTGGAAACTCGAGGATTGCTCGGATCCTAAAATGGAGGATTGCCCCTGAAAATTGACGAGTTGTTGAATCCGGTGGAAGTTGTTTCACCGGAATCGGACAAGTAACGGGGGAGATATGGGCTTCCAAAGTTGGGGTGTGCGCGGCGGTTCTGGGAGCCGGCCGAGGTTCGACTTCCGGTGAATAATTGACCGGAACGAGAAACAAAATGTCATCTGGGGATTTTGCTCCAGAAGGACTGCCGAGGCGTCCGGTGGATGATCCGCCGGATTTCAGGAGTGCAGTTTGTTACTGAGGGACTTGGCCAAAATCCTGGCTCGGAGTCCGAAACTCAGTAGTACAGTTTGTTGCTCGGGGACTTGGTCAAAATTCCGACTAGAAGTCCGCGAACAGGTTTTGATCCACATCAATCCCCATCACCAAACTCGATGATTAACTCATCGAAACAGACCCCAAAGGCGCGAGGGGCGCCACCACTACGCATACGGACATCTGCGCCTCCGGAATGACGTTTTGATGGGTCCTTGATGTGTGAAGGCGCCTCGGCGGGCGACGTGGTGCGTGCCGCCGAGTGAGCGGCTGGTTTGGGGTGCTGCGCTTCGACTGACGTAGCGGGAGCTACGGTTATCCGAATCGCGCACGGTTTTGTGCTTTGGAGAGCACATGACTAGCCCTAAAAATGTTTAGATCATGTCCATGTTCAAAAACTAATGCAAAATCGCGTTATTCCCTTTGCAAAAGTGACTGTCTCGCAAATGCCTTCGACTCCCAGAAACATAGCGTGAGGCGACCAGAAAGCTCACGCTTAGACTCAGAACCACCCGCAAAACATAGTCGTGAATACACAGTAGACCCGTCGGGCCATGTTGGAACTGCCTCCACCTGGGGTCCGTTTTCTGACAGTTTTTTCACTGACGATGCTTACTCCGCCAGGAGTGCGTGCCTTGGCACCCTTTGTACCTCATCTACAGGATTCTTCCGATGGATCTCCTCATCATTTTGACAGTCATCAGAGTCCTCCGCATCGACTGCCACCTCCACTACTGCACCGGTGTGTTCTGATGGCACATCCTCAAGTTCGGTGTCTGCAAGTTCCTTTTCATAGTCAAGGAGCTACAACCAGTTTTCCTGTCTTTGGAGAGTTCACCACGTCCACGTCATTGCTGCTAATGTAACTCTGTTACTTGTCAAACTCGACATCTCAGCTGTGGATTACCTCCTCCTTATGCATTTCATAGAGCCTGTTTGCATTATGTATGCTGTCATAGACAAGGAAGAGATACGGCTTTGCTCGCAACTCCAGTTTGCTATCACGCCGTAGCTGTCGCAGCTTACACCATCTTATGCACCTTGCACCTGAACACTTTCAGGTGCGGCACACATGGCTTTCGCCCACTCCAAACTTCCTCTGGCACCTTCCAGGCGCTCTTCTCCTTCAGTACCACTGTTGGAGTGAGGTTGATGGTGTAGCTCGCCGTACGCAAAGCTTCAGTTCAGAAGTTTTACTGCAATTCTACATCCACCAATATGGTTCGTACCATGTTCAATAGGATCTGGTTCGCCCGCTCAGCCACGCTATTAGACTGATGCAAACATAGCTTTGTCTAATTCCATTTTATGCCTTGTTGCTTCAGCCATCCACTGCAGCCCACGTAGTCTTTGCCATTATCACTACGTAGCGCTCTTTACTTCCGTTCATTCTGCCTCACCATCGCAGTGACATACTCCTTCAGCCGGTTGAGCACCTCGCCTTTCCAATTCATGAAGTACACATAGATAATTCTGTTGTAGTCATCTATCAAGGTGACAAAGTAACGCGCGCCACTTTTATACACCAGTTTGAACATTCCGCACTCGTCATTGTGCACAACCTCCAGCAGGACCAAGGCACGATTCACATTCTCATTTAACGGTTTGCATCGTGCCTTGATCAACATAGAAGGCTCTTACATTTTGTGCATCGCTGCATCTTCTTCCTCTTCCGCACCGTTGACAACGAGGCAGTAAACCAGTTCATGATTTGTCATCTCTTTCAAGACTACCGGTGAGGAATGCCCCAGTTGTCGGTGCCAGAGCTCCAGATCAGCTCCCCCTCCTTTGGCCAGGTTGACAGTGCGCTCCTGTGAGTTTGCTAAATCTGTCGCAGCGGGGATTGCCTTGGTCTCCAAAATATAGAGACATTCCTTGCGCTTAGCCTTTAGCATAATCTTGCCGCCAGCGTCCTTTTGCATGGCCACCCCATTTCTCCGGAAGAGCACCTCGTATCCGTTGTCCAAGTGGCTGACACTTAGAATTTCATCCAAGCCAGGTGCATATTGCACATTTCTAATGACGCACTGCACCCACTTCCCACCAACCGCCACCTCCACATCTACATCTCCTTGGCCAGCTGCCGGCTTGACCTTGCCGTTTGCGACCACCATGGACTTTCTAGACTTGGTGTAGCTGATGAACACGACCTTCTCAACCTCGGTGTGCTCCTCTACTCTAGAGTCAAGGCATCGTTGGTTAGCCTTCTTAAGGTTCTAAGTGTCATTGAGAAGCGCTATCTTGTCTTTGGCACCCTTACCGTCGGCCTTTGCCTCCTCGGTGCACTCACGGGCCCAGTTTCCCTCCTTGTTACAACTTTGGCACGCACATTTCTTGGCACCCTTCTTGTGGCCGCTATTTCTGCCACCTCCCTTGTCCATGCTTTTTCCACCAATCTTTTTGGTGACGACAGCCGATGAGGAAGACAAGGAATTCCCGCATCTTGGTCATTGCATCTTGTCGCGGATGTACTCTGAAACCGTGCCATAGGTGAGCTTGCCTCTGTCTCATCCCAAGACGGTGTTGAGAGGGCTCCAACTATCACGAAGGGCCATGAAAAGGGCCATTACCTGCATCTGCCTGTTGATATTCCATCTCACGTTGTTGCACAATAAGACCAGAGACTCAATCTGCTGCAGGGTGGTGATGAAATCATCTCCCTCCTCGATTCACGTGGTGAGGAGTCACTTCATTGGGAGAATTCTAGTTGTAAGCAAGGTGAATTGATGGATGACACAGATTTTTTTCCAAGCTTCAGCTGCCAACCTGTAGCCCTGGAAATAGCCCCACAGTGACTCAGCCGTACCCGATGGAATCAGCATGAGCGCCTCCGTGTTCTTCTTTGTAAAGACGTCCTTCTGCGCTTCCATCATTGTCACTTTATTGAGGACCTCCGTTCCCTTCATAACCTCCAACAACCCCTTATGCGTGAGGTTGATATCAGAGTGCCACCTCAATAGCCCAAAGCTAGAGCCGCACGCATGCTTTTGGATGGGTTGGGTCTCCTTATGCGCCATTTGCACAGTATTCCAGTCCGGGACCTCGGATTTGACAGCAACGTCATTCGTAACGACAATCCCGGTTGCCACGAAAGCCGTGGATGATGTGAAGACCGGTCAGGGCCGTGGACCCATAATCCTTTGTCAAAAACTGCAGCAGCAGTTCTAACATGGCCTGAAGGGTCTTCTAAGTTCATGGCCGTGTTGTGTGCGAGTTTTGAGTCTAAGCATGAGCTTTCTTGTTGCCTCATGCTGTGTTTGTGGGAGTTGGACGTAGATGCAAGGTAGTCATATTTGCAAAGGGAATAATGGCACTTTGCATTAATTTTTTTATTTTGGACACGGACATGAACTGACGAGTTTGTATGGCTACTCTCAAGATTTCTAATCCACCAAACCCTGTGTGATTTGGTCAACCACAGATCTTGCTACGTCAGCTGAAGCGCGGGACACCAATCCAGCCGCTCAGTTCGTGGTGTGCGTGAGGCCCACCCGCCAAGGCGCCCTCACACATCAATGGCCCATAATGAATGCCTTTCTGGAGGCAAAAATGTCCCGACACATAGTGGCGGTGCTCCCCGTATCTTTGGCATGCACTTTGATGACCTAATTCTTGGGTTTGGTGATGGGGATTGACGCGGTTTGAAGTCTTTCCGCGAACTTGCAGTCAGAATTTTAAGGAAGTCTTTGAGAAGCAAATTGTACAAATGAGTTTCGGTCACCACGCCAATACTTTGGCTAAGTTCTTCAGAAACAACGTGTACTATTGACACCGATCAATCTTATCCACTGGACGACTCAGCAGTCTCCTCGAAATAATCCACCAGATGTACCTTTGTTACTTGCTCTGGTGGATTTTCCACTGGAATTCAAATCACGACAACTCCCCGAGCCACTGCGAACACCCCAACTTTGGCAGCTCACATGTCCTTTGTTTCTTGTCCAAATCTGGTGATTCAAGTTGCACTGAATTCAGCAACTCGTCCGTTTTCAGTAACTTGAATATTGTCTGGAGTTGGAGTGCTCTTTAGGCATCTACAGTAAAATGTGAGGATGTTCCTTACTCCAACAGCTTGTGGACGCCTCCCAGCACCCCACCAGGGCATGATTACGTGCAAAATATAACAGAGACGGCCATGCCCCCATCCAAGAAGATGTAGTCAGATTGATTGCAAGCATCAAATTCTTGCATCCAGTCACTGTCTGTGCAAGCATCAACAACAACTGAGGACTGTGCTCTGTGGCACAATCCAATGCGTGTAGTGGAAAGTACATAACACACCATGTGGAGGAAAACTTCAAGATGACACTCACATGGAAGCTGAGAAAAGTACAAGTAGTTGACGGCAAACTCGACATCAATACAATTTGTTGTAGCAAGGTACATGAGGAAACCAATAACAGGAAAGAAGTCGGTAAATTCAAGTCCCCTCCTCCCAGTTGGGACACATCTAACATTTTCAGAAGTCGTTGACTGACAGGGATCATATGTGTCAAACCAGGTCAAAACGCAACAAGAAGATGAGCAAGGCACTCACAAAAATTGCAAATGTAGAACACCTAGTTCATGTGGAGTGTCTGATGAGGATGGTCTCCCTTGAGCTCCATGTTAAGGAAGAGTCGGGCAAGACCTAGGTCCTTCATCTTGTAGAATGAATGTAGGAGGGAATTTACTGACTCAATAACAGATGGACTCGGGACAGCGATACGAACATCATCATCATGGAAAAAGATAGAAACAAGATGCAGGGACAACAAAAAGGATTCACAACACTATGGAAAAGTTTCCTCCTCTCAAGGGTAGCCGTGAATTCGGGGATCCAACAATGGTATGAATGCTTTAGTCCATACAATGCCTCGTGAAGTCGCTAGACCCTGCTTGTTCCATCCTTGAAACAGGTTGGTTGGACCATGAGGATTTTTCCATCCAACGTACAATGTAAGAAGGCGTTGTTGACATCCATCTGTTCGAGCTCCCATCATGGTATGTCACCAGACTAAGGAGAGTGCCAGCAGTGGTGTAGCACTGAACAGGCACAAATGTCTCGTTCAGATCAGCGCTAGGAATCTGAGAGAACCCCTTAGTGGTGTTTCGTGCCTTGTAGTGATCAATCAATTCTTTAGACTTTAACTAACACTGAAAGCCCCATCGCATAGAGACAAGCTTCTGACCAGATGGCAACTCTACTAGCGCGTACACTCTGTGCTCATGGAGTGCAGTCAGGCCCTTTTTCATGTAAGTATCCCAGAGAGGAGCATCCGTGGCCTCACGAGTCCCATGGGAAGCTGTGGGCTCGGATCGCAAGGGGAAAGGCTACTGCCAGAAAAACAGGCAGCAACATAGCCAACGACAGAGGTATCAGTGGCACTGTAAAACTCCTCAGATATGAGGGAGTAGCCAAGAGCGGTTCCGGGATACATGACTCCAACGCAAAGCCCATCCAGTGCCATGTTGGTGAGACCCAAAGATATTCCAAGAGGGAGTGCTTGAATGAATATTCCAAGAGTGTACGGCTCGGGTGGTGGCAAGACTGGGCCGACTGGTGCATGGATACTGGGCAAGATCTCAGTGACATGAGACAAGGGAGCCACTGGGAGAGTAGGGGAGGAGCCAGGAGGTGCCAAGACAGGATGTGAAGACAAGAGAGACGGAGGGTCAGATGCGGGAGAGGACAGATGACGACTTAGGAGCAGGAGAGTCAGAGATAGAGGATGACTCAGATGAAGACCCCGATGGCGACATGGTGGAGACACTATTGTCATCATCAGAAGCACAGATATTTTCTTCCCGATTAGAGGAGGAAACAGGAACAACCGCAGGAGAGACCCTCCCAAACAAGAGAGCTGGTCAAGAGTGTTGATAGAGTCCAGAATATCCCGATCACACCCAACAACAAACACAAAGATGAGAGTTTCATGGGATTCTATGGTACAACGAGCAAAGTCCAAAAACCACCAGGCCTTGGACCGGGTGGAAATCCCAAGAGATACACAAATACGAACGCAACTGGACACCTTGCCATCCTGAAGTTCATCGGGGAGCCATAAAGCGGCAATACAACTCCACACGCAAGCATGGCAGGAATTAGTGTAACTGCCTGTCCAGTGATCATAGGGGGTTATCCCACAAGGGAGTGGACTGTAGAGTACGCGGTTCCACACCCAAATCATGTAAGCCAATGCTTCGATATCAAAGAGGGGGGAAAGAACAAAATCAGAAATCAACGACTGGATGTCGTCATCAAGAGTGTGTTTCCAGCATTCAGAGAAGCCGGATTGCTTGGGGGTTTCAGGAGTGGAAGACTCCCGACACATGCCATGGGAGGTAAGAAAATGAGAGGTGGGACCAAAGAACTCACTACCATGGTCAGATTGAAACAAACGGAGCTACCGTTGGCAGGCACACTCAGCTTGAGGGAGCCACACTTTGATCACATCTGTCCCATTACTCTTTGGGTGCAACACAGAGACCCAGCAAAAACAAGAAAAGCTATTAATGAGGCAGGGCGCATAGCGACCAAGACTGCAAAGAAAATTGTCAGGTGAGGGACCCATGAGATCCGCATGAATGAGGTCAAGGGGATGCAAATCAAGGTGATCAGAGGTGGAGAAGGGCAATGTGTGCATCTTGTCCTAGGAACATTCAAGGCAATTGGCAGTGCATGCGAGAATCAAAGCCATGAGTCGGGTGAAGGCACAGCAAAGCTATCAGTGGCAGTGGTTTGAATGTGCAACAAGGGATGATGCAGAAGGCTAATGGTCATAGGACAAGGACGGGGTGACGTGAACAAGAGCAGAAGCAGCACAAGTCCAGGACATAGACAGGGAATACAAAACAGAAGATTGTTCTGGAGACTGGAGAGCACCACACAGCTGGAGGACTGCAGTGAGACGGTACCAATACCATGGCTGGACACAAAGTCCATAACCTGATCATTTAGGTTGGTCACAGACAGTAAGATGACCTTGAGATCGCACAAGTAACCTGTCAGAAAGAGCTCCTCCGGCCATAAAGGACAACGACACCCTGGACACGTAGAAACTGGCCGGAACCATTGCAAACAAAACATACGGAACAAGCAGGTCCAAGGGATTCACACAGAGAACCTGAATTTCATTTGGTATGTGGCTCCTGATTCAACGAGCCAGAACTTAGAGGAAGAGCGAGTGAAAAGTAGGAAAAAAGAGACAGCAACAGTGTCAAAGGCAGGGGAAGGCGACTCCCCAAACTTGGCGAGACAAGGGAAGAGTCTGCCAATGCTCAATCCACAGAACATCAATAGGAAACCTTCGCTGAACAGCCCCAGAAAACACGCCCAAAGTTTCATTCCAACCTGACACGCATAAAGCAAGAAGGTTCCCAGAACACTCTCACCTCTCTTGTCACAAAGACGAAGGTGTTCAGTGAAGGTCTTCTCCAGACTGCGCTCAGCAGCACGGCGGCTATCATGATGCCCGCTGTTGAAGTAGTCACCACGGATGAGAAAACCATAGTGCAGCCAGGAGGGAGGAGTGCAATAGGCAGGTGGAGGTGCGTAGCAGTTTGGTTGCCCAGGGGGAGGAAGCCAGCCGGAACCAGAAGGTCCCTGGTGGCAGGGCAACGACATTATTAAGCTGACGAATGGTGGTGGAGCTCAAGGATGAGCGAGCAGGGACGGAGATGCTGGAAGAATTAGGAGTAGAGGTGGGAGAGGAACTGGTGGAAAGGTCAGAGGCGGTATTGGCATGTGCACAATGTGCCTCCATGGCAGATGCCAGGGGGGCATCATCAGGCGGGTGAGGGCACTTAGGGGTAGAGTGGCTAGGCTGGCCACAGCCAACATCCAAGCTTAGACTATGTGCGCACAACATCCATCTCACCACAGGGATTTGTATCAACTAAGGAGCTGCGGAACACTGTGCCAAACATCACAGAATTATTGGTTTCATACTTGGTGGATGACCACAAGGAGAAGAGTAGTCTCAAGATTGTGAAGGCCATTGTACATTTCTCACTGAGTTCTGTTGAAGTTTCTTTTACTGGTGGTCAGCTTCTGAAGGTTCTGTGGGGCTGTGGGATGAGCCTATGACCACTCTGCCCTCCGCATCTTCGTGGATATTGTTGTTGATGATGGTAGCGATATCTTTGTTGTTGGGGTTGTTTTGCATGACATCTGTAGTGTTTATGTTGTAATTGTTGGTTCTTCAGACAATGGCTTCGTGTATGTTGTTGTACCTTCTTAGCTCATGTTGTCATTTTCATGAACGTTCTAGATTTCAGTGTCATAGAAGTCTTCCATGCAGACCTTTTGACCAAGTTTTGTTGTCTTTGTTGCTGTAGTTTTCCAATGTCACTATGGCTGTCCATGTTCTGGAGAACCATAGGGGTATCTTTACCGGCCTCACTATCATTGTCATTGTCATGGTCGTTGGTTTTCAATTCTTTCTCATGAATTTTCACCTTGACGTCTTTGTTGTTGGAGTCACTCTCCATGATCTGGACGGCTTTGACCCTGTTTTTGTTGACTTCTTTGGCATCTGTTCCCTTGGTTTTGTGCCATTGCTTGTGTTGAAAAAATCTTATTGATGTCAATGTTGGTGATGTAAGTATCCATGTCGTGGATGAGATAGGTCTCACTATTGTGTCATTTTATTGATGTTATTGCTTTGTCTTCATTTCCTGCCATTGTTGTGGAAAGCTCCGTTGTCTTCGACGCTGTTGTTTCCATCATCAACGTTGTTTTGTCATAGTTGATGTTGTTCTTGTTACTGTCCTTGTCTTCAACATTAACATCATTTTCATCTTCATCTTCGTTGTCTCTTCGTCCTCAAATTTATGGTCGATGCAGTTGATGCTACCATTGTCGTTGATTTTTTCTGCACTTGGGATTGTTGACGTCATTGGCGACGTTGTAGTTTACGTCATCGTCATTGTTTTTTTTTTTCTTTCATCATTGGCATTGATGATTTTATCTGCATCACTGGTGTCATCTTTAGCATTGATTTCATTGTCATAATCTTGCAGTTGATGTAATGTTTGTCATTGTTTTTGTTGTCGCTGTCATTGTCCTTGTCTTCGTCATCCTCATTTTCTTCATCATTGTCATCTTCTTCTTTGTTGTTAATGTTGTATTTGGCACTGTTTGAGGCGTTTTTTGGATCATTGATTTTTTTTCGTCTTCATTGGTGTTTCTATTGGTACATAGTTGTCTTCATCTTTTGATTCGTCATCATCGTTGACGTCCTTTCCGTTGTTGCATCATCTTTTTTGCCATCATCATTGTCATGATTTATATTCTCTTTGACAGTGTAATCACTGTCATCATCATTGACATTGATGTTTTTGTCACTTTTGGCATCGTCTCTGTTATCGCCATCGTCGTTGTCTCTTTTTCTTTGTCGCCGTGCCATAGTTGATGTTGTCCCTATCCCTTTTGTGTCATAGTTGATGTTGTCCCTGTCTTTGTCGGGATCGTTGTTGAAGTGGTGGTGCTGTTGATGTCATCCTTTCAATTTTTTCTTCTGTAGCCTTCATCTTCTTTGTTGTTTTATTCTTTCTAATGCAAACCGGCGAAATTGAACCCACATGTTTTGTTGGTTTTTTCATTCCTGTTGCTGATGACACTGCCCACGTGGTGGATGGAATCATTCCTTTTGGCATTGTCTTATTTCTTCTTGTTCTCATCACCATCACAATCATTTTCTACTTCCCATCGTAACGGTGGTTCTTCATGTTGATGTTGTTGTTATTGTATGTTTCATTGCTGTTGCTGCCGTCCGCACCTTTGTCATCAATGTCAATGTTTTGCCTTTCTAATCAGCGGTCTTGTTCTTTAATGTGATTTCTTTTGTTGGCAACAAGGTTGCTGGCAAAACAGATCACATAAAATTCCCCATACAAGATGAAGGACATGGACCTAGCTCGAGTCTTTTTGGGAATGGAACTACAACGTGATCGCCAGCGCCGTACTATGCATGTGCATCAGTGTGCTTATGTTCATAGTCTTGGAGAGCGCTTTGCCTCCTTGCTTGCTGAAGCCCCTACAACGTCCACTCCCATGACACCAGCAGACCAGGGCCTACTGGAGTGTTTCGATCCATCACAGCTGGGGGGGACCATCGATGTCACAGTTTACCTGAGCATGATCGGATCCCTGACAGGCAGATGTTGCCTTCTCAGTCAAATTCTTCGTCCAGTTCTCTCAGCACCCTCGTCAAAGAACAACTTGAGGTTGCTCTGCACATTGTCTGCTACGCGCTAACTTCAACGAGTATAGGGTTGTGCTACTGTGCACAGCTGTCAATGGTTGTTATCGGCTACACGGACATTGACTGGGCACATGACACAGATGCACATAGTTGTAGAGGATACATCTTTCTTGTTGGTGGGAATGCGATCTTTTAGAAGAGTGAAAAACAAGGAGGTGTTGCATGCAACTCGAGTGAGGCCGAGTACGCGGCACTTGCCGTAGGTATGTGTGAGAGAGTGTGGTTTGCTCCCTTGTTGTAGCAGTTGCGTGTTCCCATCCGCTGCATCACTCTGCGCTGCGACAATTAGAACACGGAGGCAATAATTGAGCACCATGGCATGCATCATTCTTGCACGAGATAAATCAACATTGAGCATCATTTTGTACGCAGGTGCATTCCTGCTAGAGTGGTTTAGGTTGTCTAAGTTGATACTTGTCAACAGTGTGTCCTAATTCTTACTAAAGCTCCCTGCAACAGCATGTTCAAGGCGGCTATGCATGCAGTTGGGTTGCTATGCACTCGTGACTCCCATGAATATACGTGCTTGTTCCTCTCCTTCACTCATGAGTTTTTGTCTTGTGCGGCATTGGCTTGCGTCGTTCTCACCCTCATGTGTTTTCGGACAGTTCGTCTGTGTGCCATGGAAGAGTGTTGTTAATTAACTGTAAGAAACGCAAGTGAAATCTTGACTCTTTCCACACAAGCACACCATCAGTGCACGTAATAAAACTGAAGTGGAAGTTTGAAATGCATCATTGGCATACTCCTCATGGACCATGCACGTCTGGTGTGAGCAAGAATGGCGCCGTCAATGTCCAATCTTGATGTGCTTGAGAGCTAAAATGTTTTACTTAGCTCAACCTGCTTGTTTTACGTTTAACATAACATAGAGTAAAGCATGGTAATAGGCATGCACTACATTCACGTGTGGTCGGTATGGTTGAGTATTATCAGAGTCATGCATGCGTAGAACAGGTGGTTGGATGGTGATCATGGGAGGCTGATCCCTTTGGACTACACGACCGGGTTGTCTCGGCGTGTACCCCGTGGTGGCGTCCGGGCCCCATGTTAAGGCCCTCATGTGGGTGGCCCGGTCGACCAACGTAAATCTCCTTGTTGCCCTATTACTCATGTATCCACATGAGCGCTAGTTTCTCCCTACGCCCAGCCCGTTTTGCACCTATGATAACCGCGTGTTCGTTTCATGCGATGAGAATGTCTCCCGTCACTCCCAGCGTTCTTCCTTACATACAGTGAGGGAGAGACGCAGGGATCCCTAAGAATGATGGAGGGAAAGAGCGAGAAGAGGGGAGA
>SZWC01000950.1:76184-143481 GCA_023375785.1 Penium margaritaceum
GGGGGGCAGGAGGGGGAGCAGGAGACGGAGGGGAGAGGGAGGAGGGAAAGAAGGATGAGGGGAATGAGGTGGGCGACGGCAACGACGAGGCGACGGTGAGGCGACGGGGCAGCGCCGCAGACGTGGACTGCGAGCAACAGATAGCGAGAGACGCACGCTAGACTGCAGCGGAATGCGCAGCCTGGCGATCTACTCAGCCTGGCGCCAATCGTTGGAGGGGGCAATTGATGCCGACGTGGCAGGCCTCGGGCGACAGGCTCAGCCAATCCATTGACGGATCTGGGTGTGCGAGGCCCGCAGGTCGCTTCACGGAGGGAAGTCCGCGAGCGACAAAATGAAGCAGCCCACCTCCTTGCATTCTCATCGAGCAGAAGTCGTCTGAATCATCAGTTTCCAACTAGTTAACAAATCCACCCCTGCGCAGAGGATCACCCATAATCCACTCACACCGTAGACTGTCCATTCAATCCTGTTACTGTTTCGACAACCGGAATTGTTACGCCGAGCGGAACGTAGGTGGTTTACAGGGATGAGGTATGGGAAAAAATACGATTTGGGGTTTTGGGACCAATGGATGATTTGTGTTAAGCACAAAGTGTACTTCAATGACAAGTTTCAAGAGTACATTCAATGTGGAGAATGAAGATGAGGCATGATTTGGGTCATCTCCGTTCGAGCCGAGCGGCACGTGCGAGGTCAAGTCGTGAGTTGTGGATTCAAGAAGCTCCACCGAGAAGTCGGGGGGCTTTGAGAATGTCTGGACGCTTCTTTATGAAAGTCGTGCTTCGTCGAGAAGTCGAATAAACGACATCAAAACAACGACATGGGTCATGAAACTTCTGTCAACTGTTCTGGAAAGTGGTTGAAGTTGTCGAGAACTTCTAAAACGAGACATCGTAGGTTGGGGCAGTTGGCCAAAATGCCCTCGGTTGAACGGCGGAAAACTCTAGAAGTCTGCCGGGCGGTGGACCATGAACGTAAGAACAGAAATTCCAACACACAAGTTTTAAGGAAGCTGGAAACCTAGGCAACAGGTTGGGGCAACATGCGTTGTCGATGCACCGTGCAGGCTTCCACGCTCGTTGCTCAAGTCTGTTGCCCCCTCAGTCGACTGCTCTAGAGTAAGTTTGGAAGCTCAGGGTTTGTTGCTGGTTTGTGTGAGTTCCACCCGTCACGACCGACACTGCTAGTTTACCGATATACCCACATTCGGGGTATATGGCAGAGGAGGGCGTGACGACACGACGGGCCTCCGGACTGCACCGAGACTTCTCCAGCACCTGTGACAGCGCCGGCGAGACGCAGTCGATGCGTTCCGGCAGCCATGTGGGCTTATCAGGAGGTACGAGAGTTTTCTCTGTGGGTTCAGACCCACGCACCCGGTTGACTGTACCGGTGCGACGAGGAGACCCGATGGCTATTGTGAGGCTTCCAATGTTTGGAAAGCCGTCTGTGATGTCTGGACGTTGATTCCGAGATGTTTTGGCACTGCTCATATTTTCTCGATGGTCGAGACCCGGGCACTCGGAGAGTTGTTCCGGTGCCTCGAGGAGACCACCTTTGTTACTCTCGTGGTGTATGCAGTGTGTTTCTCCCTGTTGACTCATTTGGGTTCAGCAGGGGTCACGGGACCCGGTGCGGTTAGCTGCCTGCGCCCCTATGTAAGCCCGCTAGGGGCTCATTTGTAAACTCTCCTTGTTCTTTATATTCAGCGTTCCAGACTTGGGCCAAATTCTTGCCGTCTTGCATCGGACTCACACACAGAGCTCATGTTCGTGCTTGCATGGGCTTGCATGCCCTAAATTTATTTTCCCATTTGGTATCAGAGCGCAGGGGGGCGTATGAGCAACAGAAGCAGCAGTAGTGAGCGGAACGTTAAGAGAACGCGCCACGTGGCGCCACGCCGGCAGTAGCGTGAGGGAGCGCGAAGCGACTGCACGCGAATGCCACAAGGGCGGTGAGAAGTAGCAGCAGCAGTAGTAGCAGCAACAGCACGTGTTGGCAGCACCAGCGTGCACGAGCAGCAGCGACGCAGCAGCAGCTTGTTGCCGTGGTAGCAGCGAGCAGCAGCAGCGAGCAGAAGCAGCAGCGTGTAGCAGCAAGCAGCGACGCAGCAGTAGCAGAAGCAGCAGCAGTAGTAGCAGCTTTAGCAGTAGCGGCAGTAGCAGCAGAAGCAGCCGTAACAGCAGCAGCAGCGTGCAGAGCAAAAGAGGAAAAAAAAAGAAGAAAAAAACAGAAGCAGCAGCGGCGGCAGCATCAAGCAGCAGCAGCAGCAGCGTACAGCAGTAGCAGCCGCGGCGACAGCAGCAAGCAGCAGCAGCAGCTGCTACGCAGAGCAGCAGTAGCAGCAGCTACTACAGCAGCGACGGCAGCAGAAGCAACGTGCAGCAGTAGCAGCCGCGTCGGTAGCAGGAAGCAGCAGCAGCAGCTGCTACACAGAGCAGCAGCAGCAACAGAAGCACCAGCAGCAGCAGCAACTGCAGAAGCTGCACCTGCCGTTGTAGTTGCTGCTACCGCTGCGAGGAGGGCCTCGCAGCCCTCCTCTGATCGGGGGGGCCCTCTGAGGGGACCCCGCTCGCACCCCCCCCCCTCCCTTCCTCCTCTTCATAGGGGGGCCCTCGAAGGGCCTTGCCGAGCCCCTCCGAGGGACCCTTCGGAGGGGGCCCGTCGGCCTCGTGGGCCCCCTTGGCCCCTTGGCCCCGTCGGCCCCGTCGGCCGACCGATGGAGGGGCCGGGTCAGAGGGGCGGACAGGACCCCCCCCCCTCTCGCTCCCTCCTCCTCCCCCCCCCACACCCACTCGCTCACTCGCTCGCTGAGCGAGCGAGCGAGCGAGCGTTCACGGGAGGGCGATCCGGACAGGCCGGACACCCCCCCCCTCCTCATTTTCTCCGTTCGCCTACCTTCCGGGCAATCGAGAAAAGGGGGGGGCCAAGTAACACAATATACAAAAAGGTGTATGCCTGGAAGAAAAAAAAAGAAAAAAAAGAAGGAAAAAAAAGGGGAAGGCAAGGGCTTCAGGCGAGCAGGGGGGAATCACAAGCAAAAAAAAGGGGGGGTGGTGGGTGCAGACACGACACACTTGAAACGGGGCCGGAAAAAAAAAAGATGGGGAATCGTCCAAATTCTACCGTCCCAGCAGCANGACTGGCGTCTCCCTGGGGCCCGTGGATTGGTGCGCGCACTTCACCCCGTGGGATCGACGGCGGATTCGAGTCTTACCGTCTCCGAGGGCTGGGTCGTCTACCGCTTGGAGCAGCAGCCACACCTGCAGCCGCCACCTCTTCTCGTCTTGGAGCATTCTTCGCTCCATTCGTGGCAGCAGCATTGGTCGTCGCGGCTAGTCAGACTCGCGTCTCCGGGTGTGCTGTGGTAGTGCAGCTCTTCCCGTCTGGTCACGTTTGCTGACCCGGACGCCGTGACCTCCAGGAGTGATAGTTCCTATGGGCCTCACTCTCTCCCGTGGCTTGGTGTTTACCACCGGGAATAGGTGCCCTTGGCACCTATCCATCGTCTAGCGCACGAGATGAGTGCGCGGACATCTGAGCAGGCGCCCTGCGCATTCGCCTGCTACTACTATGGTGATGGACGTCATGGTTGGCGTCGCTGTTGGACGCGTCCTCCCGGCTGGCATCCACCTTGGTTATAGCCTCGTTCGAGCCTGCATCCTCCACGGCATCCGGATCTGCCGGCGTTGGTAGATCCCCTAGCTGGACCTCTGGCGAGCATATTCGCTGAGATCCACGGCCTCCGGTAGACGGTGTAGCGGCTCTATGACCTTGTCGTCACTGAGCGTGCTTCTGCTACTCGTTCGTCGACGGCCTCTTCGATCACATCTCCTCTACCCTCTCCTGCTTCGTCATCCGATAGTGTACCTTCAGCCCCATCTGCCAGCGAGTCTCAGGCTGCCACCATCCTTTCGATCCTCCACTCTGTTGCGACCACGACGCCACCTCGCGATGACATGTCTTCATGCAGTCGTTCCAGTCGAGTGGCCCCGCGACGTCGGTGTCAGCGCTCTGCACGCCGTGCTCGCGCCAGTTTCAATACATCCTCCACCTCCTCGGCTTCCATTGCTGTATCTGTCGAGGGGGAGTGTGGTCATCAGACAGTGCCTATGCCCGTAGAGATAGTAGCTGCAGCCCCGCCGTCCCGCCGTGCCTTAGCGTCAGCCGAGGCAGATACAGATGACAGGGTGGCACTACATGACGTGGAGTCTGATCCCGCCATGGAGGTCATGGTGCAGACTTGCGTATCATCGAGCTCGACTTCCACGTCCGGGCTGGATCCAGATCTGCTACAGCAGCATGTTGCGCCAGGAGGAGTGCGGGCCCGGCGTCCCTCGGCGGTGCCACTCGCGGCTCCTACCGGTGGCGTCCCGGCGGTTGCACCGGGGTCCCGTACGGATCGGGATGCCTCTTGCTGAGTTTTGGCGGAGTTTGCGCAGTAGGCTCACACGATCCCGATGGAGGTTCCAGTGCAGGAGATATGCGTGTCATCGAGGTCGACATCCACGTTGGGACAGGAGCCGGAAATTCTGCAGCAGCAGGTTACCTTAGGAGGAGTGCAGCCACGGTGTCCCTGGACTGTGCCACTCCCGGCTCCGTCCGGTGGAGGCCCAGGACTTTCGGGGGAGAGTGTGCAGACGACTCACACGACTCCGGCAGATGTTGGAGTACTTGGGACTTGCATGTCATTGAGATCAACATCTACGCTGGGGCAGCAGCCGGACATTGTGCAGCAGCAGGTTGCATCGGGAGGAGTGCAGGTCGCGCGTGCCTTGACGATGCCACTCGCGACTCCGACCAGTAGCGGCCTGGTGGTGGCACAGCAGTCTTGTGCGGATTGGGATGCCCCACACGGATCTCCGGGGGCGTTGGCGCACGAGATCCACACCTGTACGATAGCAGACGCAGTGCATGCGCAGAGTCAGCCGGTTGATCTTTTGGAGGTTGAGGCATTCTTAAGAGCAGCAATTCTGAGAGACATCGCTGGGACATATGCTATAGCAGACATAGCAGGCTCCACCGTCTCATCTGCGGTACATGGGGACCAGCTTTAGCGTGAGGAGTCGTACACCTTCCCACAGTCTCCGGGTTCCCGTACCCACGACGGAGCAGCGACATACATGACGGAGTCAGATGATGATCCATACTCTATCATCGAGCAAGTGGTAGCGACCAGCGTTCCCAGCGAGACATTGCGTGAGCGCCAGCTGTACTTGTTGGTCACCTTGACGGACATTGCTGAGCCGGAACCCTGTACACCTATGTCCATTATGGCGGCAGTCGAGGACACCGGAGCAGATCCATACATGCATATTGAGTTACCTCGTCAGCAGGAGCTGAGTTCTGCCCCCTCGATTTCACCTCTTGGTGACGCTACCGATCACATCGACGCCGAGAGTGGCAGTACATGTACGGACGACGCTTCCACATGCTCTATGGACTGTGACAACTCCTCCTTCTCCTTCTCTCTCGGCATGCGACCGCTCACTCCTCGCATGACAGACACGAGCTGTGATGTGGATGCGACACCTGCAGCTGCATCCAATGTTCCAGCGTCTCAGCACATTGCGAGCTTGGTTGACCCCCAGGAGGATGCAACAGCACCAGTTCTATCGTCTTCAGCAGCAGAGATGCAGATGGCGCTGTACTCACGAGTTGTGGAGTCTGCATCTGCAGCATCCAGTGAGGCAGAGTTTATTCTACACCAGATCGACATGGGCCACCTCGACATGTCCGAGGTAGATTATGCTGATCTATAGGAGCGTGTAGTCATGCTACAACGGGAGATGGTGGTAGCGCGTGAGCGATTCTCAGAGGAGGGCAGCATCACTGGTACCGGCAGGAGCCTTCCGGCAGCAACAGTGATGTTGAGCGTGCCTTCGGCTTCCGCCATCCCGGCTCCTGTCGACCCCATCATCTCTCCTCCTTCTACTGTCGTCACGCACCTTCATCCACCCGACTCACCTGCCCCATCTTCATCTTCATCCATGAGTGGTGATCCGGTTCGTCACTCCAGCTCTCCTCTTCTGGCAATACACCCTTGTGTCTCAGGGTGTCCTATCCCGTATCGGAGGCCAGCTCCACCACTTCATCCACGCACGCATACTGCTCGCCAATTCCCGTTCCTCCGGCGCACACAGATGCATCGCGGCAGTGCGGAGGCAGGAGAGACTGTGAGTTGGGACCCTTGGCAGTCACGCGAGGACTGGTATACCCCAGGTGATGCAGATTCACGTGAGGAGTTGTAGCCGGAGACACCACTTCGTCTTTGATGGAGGGAGTCGACTCACAGGTGACAGGGGGAGCTGTCTCTACATGATGGATACACCACATGAATCATCGCCCAGGATCTGTTCTGCTACGACATCAGCATCTCCATCGAGGACATCGCTTCCAGGTTCATCTGCCCAGGGGGAGTGTTGTGTGGACCTCGACTTGATGCGACGTCATGGGAGATGCATGGCGAGGTCCATGCTCTGTTGTGAGCATCTGTAGCATCCCGCATGTGCCTCACGCCACGTGCCTGAACAGCTGCATATAGATGGTAGCACACTGTTGGTCGAGACCCGGACACTTGGTGCATTGCACCAGTGTCACGAGGAGACCATGTGATCGTGTGTCTTAGTGTGTCGCTATACTGTGTGTGGCATGTGCATGCNNAGCTGTTGGTCGAGACCCGGACACGTGGTGCATTGCACCCGTGTTACGAGGAGATCCTCCCTTGGTCCTGTGTTTGGATGATGAGACTATTGAGTTGGATTGCTCGTAGTGGTTGAGACCCGGACCCTGGTACCGCCAGTGTCACGAGGAGACCATCTTGTCCTCTGACATGTGTATGATGTGCATTACACTGGTTTGTGTGCGTGTGCATCACTCCTCTCATGGTCGAGACCCAGACACTTGGTGGGCTGTGCCAATGTCCAGGGAGACCCTAGATGGATAGCAGACGAGTGTGTGTGTGTTTGTGCGAGTTGACTCATGCATGTTATGGCTTGCCATGCATTGTTGTTCCATGCCTTCGCTCATTCGTTCTGGCGTGGACGGGTATGTCAGCCAGGAGGAGTGTTGGTTTGTGTGGCTTCCACCTGTCACGACCGACACTGCTAGTTTACCGATATACCCACATTTGGGGTATATGGCAGAGGAGGGCGTGACGACACGACGGGCCTCCGGACTGCACCGAGACTTCTCCAGCACCTGCGACAGCGCTGGCGAGACGCGGTCGATACGTTCCGGCAGCCATGTGGGCTTGTCAGGAAGTAGGAGAGTTTTCTCGATGGGTTCAGACCCACGCACCCGGTTGACTGTACCGGTGGGACGAGGAGACCCGATGGCTATTGTGGGGCTTCCGATGTTCGGAAAGCCGTGTGTGATGTCTGGACGTTAATTCCGAGATGTTTTGGCACTGCTCATATTTTCTCGGTGGTCGAGACCTGGGCACTCGGAGAGTTTTTCCGGTGCCTTGAGGAGACCACCTTTGTTACTCTCATGGTGTATGCAGTGTGTTTCTCCCTGCTGACTCATTTGGGTTCAGCAGGGGTGACGGGGCCCAGTGCGGTTAGCTGCCTGCGCCCCTATACAAGCCCGCTAGGGGCTCATTTGTAAACTCTCCTTGTTCTTTATATTCAGCGTTCCAGACTTAGCCAAATTCTCGCCGTCTTGCATCGCACTCACACACAGAGCTCATGTTCGTGCTTGCATGGGCCTGCATGCCCTAAATTTATATTCCAATTTTTGTTACTCAGAAACGTGCGTGCCAGTGTTAGCGCCAGAATGCAGCTGAAAACTGAAAGTAACTGNCCAGTGCGGTTAGCTGCCTGCGCCCCTATACAAGCCCGCTAGGGGCTCATTTGTAAACTCTCCTTGTTCTTTATATTCAGCGTTCCAGACTTAGCCAAATTCTCGCCGTCTTGCATCGCACTCACACACAGAGCTCATGTTCGTGCTTGCATGGGCCTGCATGCCCTAAATTTATATTCCAATTTTTGTTACTCAGAAACGTGCGTGCCAGTGTTAGCGCCAGAATGCAGCTGAAAACTGAAAGTAACTGATAAGGAATGAAGAATGAGCAACAATTGGAGACCCCTCCAAGTTCTAGCTCCCCCCCACTAGTGTAGAACTTGATACTCAGCTAACGAGCCAATCAGAAAATAGAGCTAGGCCTTTTTTCTGGCAGGCAGGGTTTTCTCGGTGAGCCCTGCCAGACGCCCGACAGCCCAAAACCCGGGCGTCGTCCGTTTTGCCTGAAAACTGGACCATACCATAATACCGATGCTGCAAACGCAGTCGTGCGGTCAAAATCAGCTAGAAAATTGCTATAAGAAGTTATGGCTGCACAAACCCAGGTAGTGCCTACGACAGTCAACGATGCCAAACAGGGCCATACAACAGGAGACATGGACCCTAGGCATCGCATGATGCTGCAGACGCAATGCCACAGCCAGACACAGCACTCGGTGCATGCAAACAGCATCTGCACTGGCAGTGACTGCCGGCGGCCCGACCACCGAGGAGGTGTGCCGATGGAGCTGAGCGCATCGCCAAAGGGAGGAGGCTCCATCGACGGGTGAGTGGGCCTCAGCGTGCGTCGGCTCCACCGAGCGACACTCCAATGGCATCAAGTCTCGCCGTCAGTCATTTACACGCCGATGTACACAAGCCAGGAGGACACAACAGAGTACAATGAGAGATGCACAAAAACCAACACTCCCCCATGACTCACAGGCGTAGTGCACATGTGCGGGCAGAGACACAGTCAATGACCAAACTCCCCCAGGCCAAGCAGAGACGCAAGCAAGGACATAGAGAGTCACTGACGGACGCATGCCGACTGAACTCACAGCCTTCTTGAACAAGTCGCGCTTCAGTGCCTTGGTCAAGAAGTCAGCCAACTGCCATGCTGTCTCAACCCACACAATGCTAATGTTGTCGTCATGCAACAACGAATGTACATAGTGATACTCAACATTGATGTGCTTTGTGCGTGTGTGATGCACGCCGTTATTGTCGGCGATGGCCATGGCACTCTCATTGTCACAGTGCAACATGATGGATGCGACGGACTGACGCAACTCGGACAACAGACAATGCAATCTCACACACGCCTGAGCCAAGAGCAACGTACTCAGCCTCAGCAGTGTTGCGTGCAATGTATCCCTGCTTACCGCTGCGGTAGGACACAACTGTGTTGCCAATCAGAAAGATCCAACCTGTGCGACTCTTACTGCCCGGACTGTCGGCCAAGTCACTATCGGTGTAGCCCACCGCGACAACAGACGGTTGACGGCGAAACATGAGACCTTGCCGAGGAGTCGAGACAACATAGCGCAGTGCTCGGATCGCGGCCTAGTAGTGGAGGTGACGCGGCTCCTACAATGAGAGTGTTTCACAACCTCTCTACCCCAGCCATGCCACAGCAAAATGGTGTGTCTGAGCATTGGAACCGCACCATGGAGGATGAGTTTCACTCCATACGTGTGGACAGTGCCATGCCTGAAGCCTTTGCATTTGAGGTCATGGCCTACATGACATGGGTCTCGAATAGGATCCCTCACGGCCCCGTCCCAAACACACACCCGCGGTACCAACTGTGATACGGACGTCGTGCCGACCTGCGGCTCTCATGGGTGTGAGGGTCGTTTGCTTGCGTGTGGTTCACACCAGAATAGCAAGGGTCCAAGTTCTCCCCTAGAGGCCGCGTCTGTGTGTTCGTAGGCGTGGCTTCACACTCTAAGGCCTGGTGGTTTTGGGACCCCAGTCGGCATCGCATTGTCGAGTCTCGAGATGTCCTATTCTTTGAGCATCTCTACTTTAGAGATCTGCCCACCGGCAGTACCCCACAGTCGCATTCCCCTGGGTGTGGTGCAATTCCATGCGTAGAGGGGGTTAGGCTGACAGCTGACGTTGTCCCAGTCAGCCTAGATGCCACTGGTCTGTCTCACCCACGAGCTGACTCGCCAGTGCTGTCCACATTGCCTGCTTTGACTTTGTCTCCTGTCCTCCCTGCATCCACCGTTTTGTTAGCATCCCCTGCAGTACGAGAGTCTGTCACGTCACCCATGCTACCCATGTCCCCTACATCTTCGTCACCGGCGGAGTCACCGGTGTCACTAGCTTTGCCTCCACCACCTGTGCATTCTATGTCACCAATCACGTTGCCAGTGCCATCCTCACCCTCTGTCTGCCCAGTTGACGCACCGACATCACCTGGCGCTTCGCCAGTCATCTCCGTGTCGGACAAGTGTCCACCACCTGCCCTAGTTGCACCATCACCAGAGCCATACCAACGAGGTGAGGGTGGACGCATCCGACCGCGTCCCACAGGCACGGTGCGTAGCGGGGACCTAGGCATGAGGGCCTTGGACCTCAGCGCGTAGGGGCTCACCGAAGTCTACCCAGGCTATGATACAGGCCTTCCTCTCCTCGCTCACAAGTGTCAACTTTCGGTGGACTCCGCAGAGTCCACCGTCACCGTTGGCCCTCCGTCTGCGGCCTATGCCTTGGCCAAGCGCAGTGGAGATGCTGCGACCCCAGACCCCAATGTGGTGGGAGTGACACTAGACCCTAGCACACTGCGTCAGGCTCTGGCTGGACCCGATGCAGCACTTTGGTGTGCAGCATGCGAGTCTGAGCTGGAAGCTATCAAAGAACACGGGGCTTATGATCTTCTAGACCTGCCGCCCAGACGAAAGGCCGTTCAGGCCAAGTGGGTCTTGCGGAAGAAGCTGAAGCTGGACAAGATAGTCGATCGCTACAAAGCAAGGTTGATTGTGAAGGGGTTCTCTCAGGTGGAAGGGATTGACTTCGCTAAGACCTTCGCACCAGTTGGACGCACGACCATGGCCTTGGGTCTACTGTCCCAGGTGGCCCAGCACGACTGGGAACTCCACGAGATGGACATCAACAACGCGTGCGTAAATGGAAAACTGGAAGAAGAGATCTACATGATCCAGGCCGTAGGATAAAAGGATGGTAGCGGTCGTGTGTACCGGCTGCAGAAAGTGTTGTACGGCCTGAAGTAGTCGCCTCGATGCTGGAACAACGAGATCACCGGCAGACTCCTACAAGCAGGCTATGTCCAGAGCTCGGTGGACCCATCGCTTTTCTTGTCCAGACCACTGCGCCCTTTTTGGCCATCCTGATTTATGTCAATGACCTTCTGATCGCCTCGCCAGACCTGAAGGCTGTCAAAACAGCCAAGGGCGTGCTACAATCATCATACAAAATGAAGGACCTGGGAAAGGTTGCAGTGTTTCTAGGCATGCAGATTGTCCGTGACCGTGCTTGTCGGATGCTCTTGGTCTATCTGGAGTGATATGTCCTCACTTTGGGGGAGCGTTTTACCAAGCTGCTTAGCGGCGTGCGCACGGCGTCCACCCTAATCACCCCAAGCGGAGAGGATGCCCTGAAGATTGATGATCCAGCAAAGCTGGGAGAACTGGTCAACGTGACCCTATACTTGGGGATCATTGGCTCGCTCATGTACCTGGCCATGACGACACAGCCAGACATCGCCTTCACGGTCAACCTGCTGGCACACTTCTCTCAGGGGCCGCGCAGACGGGTCCTTGAGGCCACAATTCAATGCGTGCGGTACGTTGTTTCCATTGCCAGCATGGGACTTCACTACCGAGGGCAGACCTCAGTAGTCCTCGACGGATACACAGAAAGTGACTAGGCATGGAGTGCGGACGGCAAGAGTCGCATCGGATACATATTCCTCCTTGGGGGGAAAGTCATCTCATGGCGCAGTGGCAAGCATGGTTGCATTGCTTGCAGCATCGGAGAGATAGAGTACGTGGCTTTGGGTGTTGGCATGACTGAGAGTGTGATGTTGGTGCGTCTGTTTCCTGAGCTAGGTCAGTCCATGCCCCTCGTTGTGCTTCGGTGTAACAACCAGAGTGCAAAGGCCATCACAAAAAAATCCGGAGTGTTGGATGGACGCACAAAACACATAAACGTTGAGTACCACTACATCCGGAACCTGGTGGATCAAAATGAGATTCAGGTCATGTGGGTCGGCACTGACTCGCAACGTGTTTATTTTCTGACAAAGGCCATTAGCCGTATGAAGTTTCTAGCGGCTGCTTGCTCTGTGGAATTTCACCCTACCTAAACCGTGAACTAAACTCTGCCCTTCAGTTGTGTTCATCGTTGTTTCTTATCATGTTGCTCTTGTGTCGTTATTCACATCAGTGCTGCTGCGTGTATGGACTTGTTTGCCGTGTGGTCATGGGTGAGTGATATTATGTACTCAGTGTGACCTCTCGGCTCACGTCCTTTGTCGTGCAGTCCCCTGATGAGGCGGAGGTCACAAAAGACTGGGGGAGCAGACAAGAGTCTGTCGAGCAGCCACCGGGTACACTCCAACCGTCTTCATGTGTGTTGGGTTCTCTCCTGGAGTGCTGGTACCTTGTCTCAAAACTCGTGCATGTTTGAGCTATGTTGGCTTGCTGACCTAGTTTTGCCTTACCTGTGAACCAGTGACAGTTCAGTCTGGCATAGTTTAGGCGTAAACGTTCATTGTGGGCTTGTGAGACCTAGGAGGGGTTATTCTCTTTGTTTTTTAGTGGGCACTGGTGAGCCCCACGTCACCGGCCAATGGGTGGGCTCGGTTAGCGAGCTACATCCACCGTCACTCACTCACTCGCTCTTTTGCCTCTCGCTCTCACCATGGTTGTCCACTTTGACTCCCGTTACTCTTGTTTCAACCACAGAGTTGTGCTCCACGTGGTTGCATGAGGGAAGATGAATAGAGTGATAGCCATATTGTCAAGGAGAAAAAGTCCAGCGACGGTTGGGGTTTGCATTCGCTCAATCTCAAACGGTTCCAACCAGCGGGGTTTGAGCTTTGCAAAGTCCTGTCCTCAAAGTTTTATGCTTGTCGAGCTCAGGAGGACGTGATCGCCAATGCTGAACACGTCATTATTTCCATGTCGGTCGGCTGCCCGCTTCATAGCTGCTTGTGTCTTCGCGAGGGTCTACCGTTTTTCTCCCAGATGCTTGCAAAGTCCCAACGGTGAATGTCAATCACGAGAATGTTACTTTGGCTCTGTAATCCAACCTTTTTTGCAGGAAGTTTGCCATACACCACCTCAAAAGATATTCTACCTATAGTAGTGGAGGTGGCGGAATTGTTTGCAAGCTCGGCGGTTGGCAACTTTGCTTCCCAATCAGTGCCCTGTGACTTGCATAAATTTTGGAGAAGTTGTTCAAGTGTTTGGTTGGTTTGCTCGGTTTGTCCATCGGTTTGAGGATGGAACGTCGTTGATAGCTGAATCCAACTATTGTAGCGTGTCATTAGTTCCCACCAAAAATGGCTGGTGAAGCAGCCATCTTTGTCGCTAACGATAGAACATGGCCCTTTGTGCAACCGCATAGTTTGATTTAGAAATAGCCAAGTTGTTCCTTTTACAATGATGGTGGTTGTTTTTGGGACAAAGTGTGAGGTTTTAGAAAATCCATCCACCACGACGAGGATGGTGTCATATCCCTCCGGAATGGCGGGCAGTCCTGTTATGAAGTCCATGCTGATGTTGGCCCATGATTCCGTCGGAACGGGTGGGGGTTGGAAAAGAGCAGGTGGCCTTATGCGACAAGATTTTTATTAGTGAAAGGTGTTGCACGAGTTGTAGAAGGCCACCACGAAGGTCTGCATCTTGTCCCACTAGAAGTGTTTCGCCAGCTTCTTTAACGTCTCGTCCTCGCCAAAGTACCCACCTAGAGTGGTGCTGTGGCACTCTTCCAATAGCATTCGCTGTAGTTCCTCGTTTGGAAGAATGACGACATGGCAAGTGAACCATTGTTGTGAGTAGGGATTGTTGAACCAAAAATTGGTCTTGTCGCATCCGCCAAATTCCGCATAATCATTCTTGAACTGCATCACGAGGTACTAGTCTCGTTCGACAAGCCATTAGATCTGGTCATCAAATTAGGGTATCCACCAGATTTGTTTTTTCCAGGCCAGTACTCGATGTCGTTGTCAAAGTTGGACTCAAGAAGCTCCATCTATCAAGTTTGTCAACGACTTAGATTTTGCTGGGTCTTGAGATATTTTGAGGCGTGATGGTCGGCATGGATGATGCATCACCAGCATTCTAGGTAGCACCATCATGTTTTGAATGTGTGCGCGACTACAAGCATCTCCTTTTCATGCACAACTTAGTTCAGTTCCGGCCCGCGTAGTTCTCTTGACATGTAAGCAACCGGTTGTTTTCCACCAACGTTTTCTTGGAAGAGAACGGCTCCGATTGTTTGATCGGCTGCATCGGTGGCCATAATGTAGTCCACCGTTGGGTCTGCAAATTGCAAGTTTGGCGCCGTGGTCAAAGTGTTTGTCTAAGAGTTGAATGCTTCTTGTTTGTTGTTCCCCAAGTTCCACTCAATGGCTTCTTGGGTGAGATCAGAGAGAGGCCCTCACACCCAGGCATACTCATTTATGAACCGATGGTAGTAGTTGTAGAAGCCCAAAAACACCTGGACGTCCCAAACATTTGTGGGCGTCGGCCAATCAGCAACTACCTCCACCTTTTTCCGGGACCATTGTGATTTGTCCACTATCGATGGTGTGGCCCAAAAACTCAATCGATCAGTGACGAAAGTTGCACTTTGAGAGTTTTTGGAAGATTTTCTCCCTTTGTACAACTTTGAGAGGTTAGCCGAGATGTCCATTGTGCTCCTCCGGGGTGCAGCTATGTACCAAGATGTTGTCAAGATACACGATGACAAGCTCATTGAGGTATGGGCAAAAAATGTTGTTCATCGCTCCCAAAAATGTTGTGGGGGGATTTGTGAGTCCAAACGGCATGAGCATGAACTAAAAGTGCCCGTATTTGGTTCAATAAATTGTCTTCTTGACATCCTTATTAGATACGCGGAACTGATGATAGTCGCTACGAAGGTCGATTTTGCTGAAGATTTGGGCCCCAGGAAGCTGGCCCAAAAGTTTGTCTGCTTGCGGGAGGGGTTAGCGGTTCTTGATGGTAATTTCATTCAATGTTTGGTAATCCAAGCACATCCGCATCTCTCCGGTTTTCTTTTTCACATAAAGTACAGGTGTTGCGTAGGGTGACGTGGAGGGTCAAATGAACCCCTACCCGAGCATCTCATCCAACTGCTTCTTGAGTCTGGTTAGCTCGTGATTGCTCATCCGATATGTTCCTTTCACCGTCGGTCTGTTGTCTGGCTTGAAGTATATCCGATGGTTGATGTTGCGTTGTGTTGGTAACACTCCCGGTAGTTTGTCAGGAAGAACCCCTTCAAACTCCTCGATAAGCTTTGTGAACTATTTCGGTACTGCTGCAAATCTCTCAGGTGTTGATGCCATTCGTGGCGCTTCGGAAGCTTCAATTTTTCTTCTACTTCCCTTGCTTCCATGTGGACTAGCTATGCTTGAGTTTCGCATTTTAGGTACCTCTTGGGCACGTCTAGAGATATCATTGGCATTTTCTGGTTATCATCACTTCCTTTACTGCTTCCACCTTTGCTACTTCCTATAACCGCCATTGTGTTATGGGACGCTCAACCAAAGCAAGTGTTGCCTTCTCCCATTAATGCTGACTTAGACTCCTCCGCTTCTCCAATCGACCTGTAAATTTTGCCGGTACAGAAATTCTTGCCTGAGGATGATTCAGTGGCCGCTCATTGGGCAAGTCCTTCAGACCGTTACGTCGTGCAGATCTCCAATTTGCAGCCAGAGCAGCTCATGAAGTCCATGGATCTACAGTTATTTGTTGATGGTTTTTCCTTCAAACAATCCCATTTTGCTCTAATAATCTAGCTTCCAAGCCATGTCCTTGCTAACAAAATTGTGAGAAGTAGTGTCGGTACCGTTTTGCAACTTTTACAACCCCTTTGATTGCACTCGTAGCAGTATCACTGGTTGGTCTTCTTCGTACCCCTTGTCTAATTTTGCGATCTGAGAAATCCTTGTCCGCAGTGATGTAGGCCACTCAGATGGGCGATTGGTTGGTACAGATTTTTTCAACTGGAAAAGAGCCTCACCGTATACTCCCGTCCTCTGCCATTTCCCAACTCTTTGCTCTTAAACTGTGACTTCCCTCCCTTTTTGGCTTGTTATTTTGGCTCTCGGCAGTCACGCGTGATATGCCCTGGTTTTGTACAAGTCGAAAAAAGCCATCCATTGCACTGATTGAAGGAATCAATCTCCATCAGAGACGAGGTTTCTGCTGACTTTGACTTTCTTCTGCCACAATAAGGATTGTGGCTTTGGGGTCGCCACCCATTGGATTCTTGCATCCGAGACGACGCTATTGATGCGGTCAAGTGTTGTGATCATTCGCACAAGGCCATCTTGGATGCCGAAAATGGCAATTTCTCATCAAACATCTTGCTTGAGGCTATTGTCGTAGTACAAACATTGTTCATTGTGGAAGAGGTCACTACTGGTGATGATTTTACAAAAGCTCCAAGTTCATTATGACACTATGGAGTGTTGACGCAGATGTTGGAATCCTTACCAAGCATCAGATTTCTTTTTTAGCTTTGCAAAGCGGACAAGTGTAGCACGTGCAAAGTCCCTCCATGTTTCCAGTGTCATGAGGGAGTCATGCCACGTTGGATTGATCTGATTGAGAGGTAGTACGCCTGTGGTCGACGATGTGAGAGCGGTTGCAAGAGCCTTTGATGCACCTCCTTTGGTCTCTTGTTGCCCTTGGATGGCCTTTAGATTGGACCACCAACTGAAAGTTGTGCCATGCAAAAGCGAGGCCGTGAGGTTTCTTTTCTTTTTGTCGTTGTTGACCCTAGCATTGGTGAAGTGCACCTCCAAACTCATCAACCTCATCTCGACCGTCGGTCCCTTTGAGTTTGCCGGATCGAACGGCTCGGAGAGTGCCAGCTAAATTTTGGGGTTCAGTGGAGAGTTAGAGATTTCTCTTGGCAAGCATTGCTTCACATGCACGAGAAACTTGAAGCTCCTCCATCGCCGTGTTGAGATCTTGGAGCAAATGGTTGTTGAGGCTCTCGAATCCCGACAATTTCTGGTGCAGGTCTTTGTTAATACGCGCCTTTTGCCCGGTGCCTCCCATCGTGCCAAGTGTCAATCCAACGGGCTACGGCGGGGGAAAAGGATTTGCCGTGCCCGAGGGGTCCATGACCAAATTGGCCGTCGGGTTCATTGGTGCTATACCATTCGCCGAGAAAGCTGTCACTACCGCCTGAGTTAGCATGGAGAGTGCCGTTGTTCGTGTGCTGCTGATCCGCCATCATCAGAGTGCTAGCCCAGGACTGCTGCTCATCCTCGGGTGCGCTCTCTCTATTCACCGTTGTCATCACAAATTCTATGATCTTCTGAACGGTGGAGATGCACAGAGAACTCATGAGAGGTTATCACTAGGGAGTTAATGTGCTGGTTGTCCTTCTAGCCCCGCTGCACTCTGATACCAAGTGTTACACCGAGCGAAAACATAGGTGGTTCACAGGGATGAGGTGTGGGATAAAAGGCGATTTGGGGTTTTGGGACAAGTGGATGATTTCTAAGTGTACTTCAATTACAAGTGTTGAGTGCATCAAGCAGATACATACAGTACCCGAGAATGAAAATGAGGCATAATTCAGGTCATTGGAATTGGAGCCGAGCGATGCGTACGAGGTCACATTGTGAGTGGTGGATTTGAGAAGCTCCACCGAGAAGTCAGAGGAATTCAAGAATAGCTCAGCGCTTCTTTATAAAAGTTGAGTGCTGTCAAGAAGTCGACTGAAAGATGTCAAAACATCGATATGGTTTACCACACTTCTGTTGATTGCTTTGGAAAGTGGTTAAAGTTGGCAAAAACTTTTGGAAAGAGACACTGGAGGTCAGGGCAGGTGGTCAAAATTCCTCAGCCGAACAGCAAAAAAATCCAGAAGTCGCCGTGCGGCGGGCCATGAATGTAAGAAAAAAAATGCACACTTGCAAATTCTAGGGACTCGTGTACGTCAGAGACGTAACAAGAATGTAGCATTGCAGTAGCACACGGGTAGAACGCCTCTATTGGGAGGAAACTAGGATGATTCCAAGGTTGGAGGGCCTTTGGCAACCCTTGGGTCTTGGCCTAGTACCGTTATCTTTGGTATCAGAGCCAGGGTTTGAATCCTGCGTGTGATAGCTAGGACCAGGTCCACTCTTGCTTCAATGGAGAGTAAGGGAGCCGGGGAGGCTCCCCCTCTAAGTTGGGAGGAGTTTAGCGCAGCATGAGTAGGCGGCTCAAACGCCTCCATTGTGGGGAAACGAGGATGAGACAAAGGTCAGAGGCCTTCGCCTACCTGCGGGTTTTGGCCTAGTCAGTCAACATCCCAATAGTACTGTTACACGAACATGAATGGTTCACAGGTGGAAGGTGCGGGAAAAAACACCACTTGAGGAATTGAGACATTGGATGATTTGTAATTAACAGTTAGTGAAATTCGATGATAAGCGTTGAAACTGTAGACCGCACACGTGTCATGATGGGAACAACAATAACACATACTTGGGGCCTTGTGCACTTAAGTCGAGTGATGTATGGGATGCCACTTTGTGAGAGAACCCTTCAAGAAACTGCATCAAGAAAAATGGGTGGTTTCCTAAGTATCAAGGTGTGTTTTGATGGAAAAGTATAGCTCCATTGAGAAGCCAGCTGAACAGTATCAAAACATCGATACTGTCATGCTAATTATGTTGAGGTTTTGGAAAGTGGTCAAAGTTGTATAACCTTCGGGAACAAAACACCAAAGGTGGAGGCAAGTGGCCCAAATGGCCTCGGCCAATGGACATAAAAAATTGGGGTTGATGCACAGTGGAATATGTATTGAAGGACCAAAAAACCCCATGAATGGAATCTAAGGACTCGTGTACGTCAGGGATGCAAAATTCCACCTCTATTAACGGTGATGTCCTAACACATTGTGAGATGTAGGTCGATAAAGGGTATAATAGCCGTCGAACTGATGAACGATGTCCCCTAGGTTTTCATAGGGCTCCTACCTATTGTACGAAGCGTTTGTAGCTCTGCCACCTGATGATACAATCTGTCACTTTTCTGCACGGGCGGTGTCTCAAAATATCTTTCACTGTGTATACGCCCTCTCATCTACCTCAATTGGTGATGGTAGGGGCAGATCTCTTCCTAGGAAGTGCTTGATGGGGTAGTGATACAATCTCAAAGTAGGAGTTTTTTTTATGACAGGTGTTTGCATTTCCTTGTTTGCAAACGACCCCTATTTTTTTGGGTTTAGCTTTACGCTCATTGAGCTGAGGAGGGCATCACCACCGGCATGAAATTTGGTTTCCGTCCAATGATTTTCCGCCACTATCTTTGTTACTACTTAGGTGTTTGCAAGCATATGCGTCGGAGGCAATGTCGGCACCAATGATCATCTCACAGAATGTACGTGTGTATTCTGCCACGCCGGACTGCTGATGGAGACGCTAGAGCTTGTACCATGCGTCAGACTTCTCGTTCAGCCTTCCAACATGTGCAGGTATTGCGCGCAAGAATTTTCTCCACATGGTTGGTGGCATCAGTGTGTTTTGCCGTCGTGGGTTCATGTGCTCCAAGGGTAGAACGCCTATGGTCAACGATATGAAACAGGTGTCTTTCACTGTCGATGAGGCACTGCATGTCTCCTGCTGCCGTTGGATGGATTTTAGGTCAGACCACCAACTTAGTGCCATGCCACGCAAAAGCGCGGCCGCGAGGTAAATCTTCTTTCGGCCGTCGTCGATCCCAGCAGTGGTGAGGTACACCTCCAAATTGTCAGCCACATCCAAATCGCCGGTTTACGGGACGGGTGGGCCGCCCGTCCACTAAACCAACCGGGCGGCTGATTTACCGTCATCGGATCCGTGACCAGGTTGATCGTCTGAGTCGTTGTGGTTGGTCCAGCTGACACATAGCTTGCCATGCCAGCGTTTGCTGCCGCTTAAGGGTATGCGTGCATAGTCACGTTCTGCTCCTCCATCGTCAAATTCGTCACCAAATATTTGCTACTCATCGTCGGATGCATTCGCTCGCTTCACATTATAGTCGCAAAGTCTGCAAAGTCTTGACACGCGATATGCGCTGACGGCTTGTGCGAGGTAGTCCTCTAGATGGGTAAAGCACTTAGATACCTCTCCAGCATCGCTGCATCCTGATACCAAGTGTTGAGCCAAGCGGAGCGTAGACGGCGAATGGGTAGAAGTTGCAAGGCAGAACATGGTTTGAGAATTTGGGAAACTAATGCAATTTCTAGCTAGCTGTAAGTGTACTTCGATGACAAGTGTTGAAATGATCGGACACATGCATACAACTATCAAGGAATGAGATGTAGTCGGGGTCATCGAGTTGATTGTCGAGCGACGTGTGTGGAGTCGCATTGTGAGTGTTCGGATCAAGAAGCTCCGCATAGAAAATGGGGGGCTTGGAAGACTGATGCCAATGATGCAAGATGCATCTTAATAAATCTTGATGTTTCTTTATGCATTGAGACGTTGACCGAAAGTTAACAAAAAATCTGCCGCTGATTATCGAAAGTGATCCTAGTTGTCAAAAAATGGGAGAAGGATTACCGGAGGGTGAGGGAAGTTGGCCGAATTCCCCTCAATTATCGGAGTGAAAATCGGGGTCCCGTTGCACAGTGGGCTATATGTGTAATGACAGGAATGCCCAGTTGCAAAGATTAGGGACTCGTGTACGTCTGGTACATAACACACTATGTGCATACATGAGCTGAAGAATAGGTTAAGCATGCGTGTGGTCTTCATAACTTGTTTCAAGCACACTTACAACACAGCGTCGAGATCTGTTGCTTTGAGAAACTCTGCCGAGAAGTCGAGGGATTTAGAGAATATCAAGGAGCATGTTTATGAAAGTCTATCATTGTTGTGAAGATGACAAAATGAATCATAACATCAAAAGTTTCTTTGATTTTTCTATCGAAACTTCTGGGTAGTGGTCAAACCTTTTGGAACCTTCTAGAACAAGAGACCAAATGTTGTGATAGTTGGCCAAGTAACGGACATGGTTTGTTTTGTGACTAGCTTCTGAACCAAAACGTAGGCCCTCATAAAGTGTAGTCCAAGTAAAGAGTGCAAATGGTTGCCTTGTCGATTTTGGCTGAGATAAACAACGCCACAAACAGACGGGGTCGTCATAGGGCATTTTGGCGAACATGCATCCTAAAACCAGTCGGCCAAGGATTCCATCGAATCCGTTACACTATCGTTACACGTGGCACAGCCACATGGAAATAGGACCCTACCGGCCAGCAAGAGGGGAGGAGGTTGTGATGGACCTTCCATCGCCACACTCCTCTTTCCTTAAATCCGGCCAATGGTTATTATGTGGGCTTGAGTCAAACTAAACCCTAGTCCCTTGTTGATTTCCAGTCCTCGGGTGCAAAAAATGGTCCGTAAGCTACATTCCTCCCCATTTGTTTCGAAGTGTCCCGGTTCATCTCTGCTCAGAGACGTTTCATCATCGCGTACTTCATGATGCAAATGATATCATAAAAGCATACATAAGAGCACAGAACTATTGTCATCCGCAACACAATTGTGTCACGTTCAAGCACAATCAACCACACACATGAGTGGTTGTTGTGACTATGGTCATTCTCGTACAACATCCAGTATTGATCGCGTGATCCCTTGGCTCTGGCCAATGTGAGACACGCACAATCATGGTATGTTCTTCACAAGTGTTGATCAATCTTTACAAAAGACTCATCACACATGTGTATCAGTGGCATGGTCGATGCCTTTCGGGATGTGGATTTTCAACAATGTCTTGCCATTTTGGAAAAGGATACACATGATGAATTTGTCCACATTCCTTGTGGTACGTGTTCAGGAAGTTATTGTAGTGACGCCTCCTCCCCCATGGCAAGTAGCGTCCCTATGACCAATGAGCCGTGCGTCCCCAGAAAAACTGTCCAGGCTCACATAACACTTTGCATGCCGTTCAGACATGATCTCTGCCAAGGGGTTGTTGCCAACGCGGTACCTCATCGCAAAAATGTTTGTACATGCAGTCCACTACCTGGAAATCAGTCCTCTCAGTTTGAAACCATGTGTTCATGACCGGGCGTAAGTCCTTGAGACCTCTTTCAGCACTGTCGGTTGGTTGGATGAACTCAACAAAGCTCCACCAAGACCTTGCAACTCGCATGCTAGCTTTATCTTAGGGTTGGGAAGCACCAAGGTCCTAAGATATGGTTACTGAGTAGTCTTGTTTTTCCTTTTGAAGATAGCATCCATCTTTGATGGAGGCGGCATTGGTCGTCTGACACACGCAATTGCCGTCAAATTCCATCATAAGATCCCACAGTGCTTCGACCTGGATGATCTAAGTCTCAATCATCATCACCTCGTTTCTATCTTAAATGGGCACCAGAGGTTGCCGCTCACGTCCTTGTCAAGAGTACATTGCTTTCAAATAGGTTAGCTTAAAGATCTGATCTCAACGATTGTGGATCTCATCCACAAAGTGTTCATAACGTGGTTTCCACCAAACGGGTGTACCATGATCACAATGGGGTCAATGTTGGAAGGGAACCTTTCGGGTGTTAATTCCATATGATTGTGATTGAAAATCTCCTAATTGCATCCGATGATCCGGGAATGGCCAGTTCCTAAATCTTTCTATGTTTATGTAATCACGTCCTAGGGTTCCATTTGGGAACCCGCCAATTTACTGCGTTTGCCAAGTTGTAACAGATTGTGTTGTTTCAATACCTTCTATTGTGTGTTTTTGGTACTTCCACTCAATAGACTATTTTTCCATATGCCTTACCTAAGCCACTGAAGAAGGGGATCGCCCTCATCGAATATACCAAAAACTCAACCACCATTATAGATGCCACCATGGCAACATCCAAAAACATATTGTACTTGCATTTGGCGATGTACATAAATTGAACCAACCCCTCCCCCCCCTCCCCCCAACCAAGGGAGTTTAGTCACTTTACCATGACCTTAAGGGTCATTGAAGCATGGTTTGGCCACAAGGTAGTTGCTAAGATATCTCTTGGATGTTTGATTTGTTCCAACAAAGTGGATGTTGATTTTACTTTGAACACCAATATCGCATAGCTTGCGCTATACCATACATTTTCCATGATCCATTTACATGATGTTTGAAGAGCGTGACATAAACGACTAGTGTATAGCGTTACAATGCCCTGAGTTTTGAGACATTGAAACATTGACAGAAATGAATGAGAAATAATGTTTATCAATGCCCATCTTGACGAGTCCTTTCACGTAAATGTTTGATTACAATACACAGGTCATTATTTTTTTGCAACGTTGATTATCAATCCTTACATGGTCAGTCGGACCACCAAGATCTGGGTGCAAACACACTGTTAACATAAATCAATCGGCTTCCGTGTCATCCACATGGTCCTAAGTTTTGGACGCAAAAACTAGACCTTGACATGATCCCAACTATGTCGTAGATTGTTTGTAGAAAAGTATGAGATTGTCATAGTACTGTGAAATTCCAAGAGTAGAAGAGGAGTGTCACCCATTTTCTTTGAAATGGATTTTTCATACAACTTTGGATGAACTTACACCAACGATATTGGTTCATGCACTTTGCTCTATCAATGTCCATGGCATGTTCACTCATCAAGTGATATTAAATTGAAGGTGTTGCCTTCAAATCCGTTCACTTTTGTCATTCAGTGGACTATGGGGTCTTAAATCATCGAGGACCCATAGAAAGGTCCCCGATCCTCTCTGGTGCATTCATAACCCCCACTGATGATCATCCTTGTCTTCTGAACAGGGTTGTCAGGACACTCATGTAACGTTTTCTCATCGGTACCAGTCGTGTACAACAATTTGTATCCACTACTCACAAATTGATGTGGTTTCAATGATTTTACCATTGAGTACTTATTCACGGGCGTCATCCTTGACACCTTCAACCATGGACCGATGTTTTTATCGGCCATAACCAATTATGCACAGAACCTCTGAAAGGTACTGCTACATCTAGTACACACTACGTATAGGTACCATGATGTCAGGCGGCGTCCAGGCACACCATGTCTGTTCAACATCTCATGTCATAGTCATGACACGGGCTTATTCGTCAAATGAACATTTGACATTGAATATTGTAGGGAAATGGGACATGCGGCTGTTGTAGAACATGTCATGTAGCCACCAAAAGGCTTTCTTGGTCGAATGGTGTCGCTACTTTCTTAAATCCAAAAGATTGGCTGATATCGTCAGCTTGATCAAATGTCATAAAAATATTGTGATGATTCATTTGTCAAACTTGTCCCTTACTTGATGGCATGATCAAAGCACCAAAAGTTATTGGATGCTTTGTTTTGTGCGTGTAGTGCCGTTTTCCACACATCTCATATACCCAATTTCATGTGAATGAAGTACAATGGTCTGAATCACATGTCTTGATCCACTGAAAAGCGGACTGTCTTTGACACTTGGTCATGCGCACTGACCTCTTGCGATCATGCAAGCCGTTCATTATTTGGAATTGGTGTTGAACCGACTTGGCTTTTGTACCACGTTCCATCCATGAATACAGAGGAGTTTTTCCACGTTTAGTGTGGTCCAAGTTTAAGGAAATCGTCCTTGTACCACACTTCATTTTTTGTTAAGATATCACTCATGCGTCTTTCGAAAGTATTTTTTTTGTAGTGCTATCAGAAGAGGCAAAACTCTTGACTTCAAATGGCCGTCACTGTCGGTGACAACTGAGATCGTATCATTTTTTTGCCATCGAGGTATACCTCTCATCACCACAATCGTGTCTGGTTGTTTCAAACAACCCTTCATTTCTCTCTTTAGAGAAATTTGCAGAATGTCCATCCTCGATTTTTTCAAGACGCCTCTCAACTGTCACATGACATATCTTTGGCTCTTCATAAAACGCCCTTGGTGCCCTTGCCAGGAGAATCACCGCAAACATAGATCATATACTCTCATTAGGTGTCTTGCTGCAAGAAATCTAGATGTAGTAATAGGGTACAATTTACACTCATGTTATCGATCCAATGGGCACTCATGACATGTGCTTTATCATCGACACCAACATAGCAATTTTTTCCAGATGAGTGATGCCCACAGTACCTTCGGCACATGCATCAATGGTGCATTCGACACCCATGCCGTAAGTGCAGCCCGTAGCTTTTCTCAATGGTGCAATTAGTGTTAACAAAAACAATGCATTCAGCACTCATGTCAATGTGAAATCCTGACGCACCCAACGACCATCCATTAAAAACTTGTGTTGATTGTGCTTTTGGCACTTGCATAAATGCTACAATTGTATTTCCACGTCGGTCATATTCAAAGTAGAACCCACACTTGTTGGTTTTGAGTGATTGAACCACATGTCAGGATTTCCACCATCGCTTGTGTATAGTGCGATGGGCACTCAAATTCTTGTTTCATCCAAATCCAAGCACAAGTTAGGATTCCAGTATCCTTGGTTCAATCAACACCTATGTGGATGCGCAGTGGACATTTGCTTTGTATCTCTGTAGACCATGAGCAGTGTATTCGACACTAGCATCACAAATGCATTTGGCATCCGTGACTAGAGTTCAACTGGCACATTGTTAGTGGTGTTTTTGAAACTGAATGAAATCTTTAATACCATGCATGTATTACTGCCAGTAGTGAAATCGGCACCTGCGTTGATGATGTGGCTGACCCCCATATAACCGTGTAACTGACACCTGTTTTGTGTATTTGACACGTTTTGCACTGTCACGATAAGTGGATGTGTCAGAGCACGTTTGATGAATTCATTGTTTTTCAACAAGATTTTATCTCAATGTACGTCATCATTGTGATTTTCTAACTTGATGCACACTGCTGTTGTTTTGCACAACATGCATCAAGGAATGTTGGGATTTTTTTGCGATCACACATATCAGGTTTGGTTTCATAAAACACCCCCAAGATATGAGGTTAATCCAAAATGTTAAGGCACACTAGAGGTGTTAATTTTCTCGCTGTGGACTTTTTTTGTATTCCAAATGTTGATCTTATCAAAATGGAATAACTCTTTCCTTCAAAAGCGACACCTTGTGGTGTGCTGGGAAAATCACCAACTTTCTCTATATTATATTTTTAGAAAAAAAAATCTTCATATACTTTATAAACTTATAGATATTGTATTTCCCAATCATATTTCTTTTACTACACTACGATGGCAAATCCATGACCGACACGGTCAATCCCAAGCTTAATCGAGCATATTGTCCTCGCTCATGGTGCCAATAAAGTTGTTTAAGGATATCATCATTTGATGAGGATTTGGAGCTTGGTCTGAGCTTCAAACTGGTTTTAAAGCATAAAAAAACAGAAACCAACCAAAGGACCTGTCCTCTGATTTGTGTGGAGCTGACCAGATCCAAAAATGGGGGGATGTTTTGGAGAAGAAATGAAAAGATCACAGTCCCAAACCTATGTTCTCCCGGTTTAAGCAAGTCTCGCTACCATTTGTGCTACTAGCATACATCTAGATGATGTCTCAGCTGAAACCAAGCTTTAATGGGTGTCTGCGGGGCCATCTCCAGTGCCAGATGGGAGAGGATGGAGGAAACTTCCTCCTCACCTTCCTCATTGGGCCGTGGGCCGTATGAGGAGGGGACGAGGTAGTCCGCCTCCTCGCCTCTCCCTTGGGCTATCATTCCTCATAAGGAGGTTCGGAAGGGAGGAACGCCTCCTGTACTTTCTCCCTTGACCCATCGGCCCACGTGAGAGGGGAAGAGGGGAGAGGGGAGAAAGTCCACTCTTTTCCCCTTAAACCCCCCCCCCCACAAATGTGAGGGGAGGGGAGAGGGGAGGTTGTCTCCTCTCCTCCCCTTTGGACCGTCAGTCCCTGTGAGAGGGAGGGGGAGAGGGGAGGTCATCCCCTCTCATCTCCCATGGGCCGTCGGTCCATGTGAGAGGGAGGGGAGAGAGGGGAGGTTGTCCCCACTCCTCCCCCATGGGCCGTCAGCCCACGTGAGAGGAGGGGGGAAAGGGGAGGCCGTCCCCTCCTCCCCCATGGGCTGTCGGCCCATGTGAGGGAGGGGGGAGAGGAGAGTTTGTCCCCTCTCCTCCCCCGTTGACTTTCGGCTCGTGTGAGGGAGGGGGGAGAGATGCCCCATCTCCTTCCCCTTTATGCCAAGGATGAGGGGGTGAGAGGGGCTTGTCCCTCTCCTCTCCCTTGGTGCCATCGGCACTGATGATGGACAGAGGGGGAGCTCACCCCTCTCATCCACTTTGGCACTATCGACGCCAACCGAGGAGGGGAGGCATCGCTTCCCTATCCTCTGCATGTTGCCCGGCGGGCAAATTTTTTTTTAGTTGAGCCCTCAGCTCATGGGAGCTCTGTGCCTGAAAGCAAGCTCTCGGCTCGATCCTCCGGGGTGCCATTTAGTCTCCAGGCTCTCGACCATCGGTGTCAATGTTGAGATCCGGCGCTCATGTGTCTTCCATGCCTTTTCTTTTCCTTTCTTGCAGAAGCGTTCACTCTGATGCCAATGTAACAGACATGGTCTGTTTTGCAACCAACTTCTGAACCAAAACATAGGTTCTTAGAAAGATTAGTCCAAGGAGAGAGCGTAAATGGTCGCCTCAGCCATTTTGGCTGAGACGAACTGTGCCACAGACAGATGGGATCGTCATAGGGATGTTTTGTGGACATGCATTCTTAAACCCTATCGTTCCATGTGGCACAGCCACATGGAAACAGGATCTTGGCGGCCAACTAGAGGGGATGAGGAGTGATGCAATGGATCTTCCATCGTGGCACTTCTCTTGGCCTAAATCTGGCCGATGTTTATTATGCGGGCTAGAGTCAAACTGGACTCTCGCCCCTTCTTGTTTTTCAGGCCTAAATTCTGCAAGACCATGATCTTGAGTCCCTGAAGTACCAGAAATATGTTTGAAAACAAGATATTCTTGGCCAAAGAGCTGACTCCTGAAGGTTTACAGGTGGTGGGCCATGAATGTATGCACAGAGCTTCCAACGTGAGGAGTTAAAGGATTTTTTTACATCATGGGCATAACACTTCCCCCACCTTTAGCCTTGACGTCTCACTGCATTGTAGGACTCAGGTTGATTCCGAATTAAGTAGTCCTCGATAGGATTTTGTACAGCTTGTAGTTATTGTGCAAAGGATCGTAGTCCTGCCACTTGCTGGTATACCCCGTCACATTTACCCATCACTGGTGTCAAATAATATCTGACTTTGAACTCCGTGCCCTTGTCTGATTCCACAGTTAGTGGTGGGTGGTAAAATTGCAGCACCAAAATCTGGCTGGAACTTCCTGAACGTGGAAGTCTAGAACGTGCTTACTAGGAGACAAGGAGGGAGTGCAATGAGCTCTGCAAGACACTAGCCCACCAGGCCATATCATCCCCGCTGTACTTAAATGTACAGAAAGGAAATACGTACACCACAAAACATGCAACCAAACAAGACAGGTCTCCCAAGACACCTAAATAGGTCACCGAATGCCCGGGTCTCAACCGTCAACAAAATGAAAAACATGCCTTAAACATGTCCAAAACTCCACGATAGCATGCTAGCACCACTGGTAAGCCAAATCCAGGCAGTTTAGGCCTCCTGAGACGCCCAAAAAAGTCACTGGACGTCCGGGTCTCAGCCACATGCCAACCACACAACACAGATCCACAGTCTGTAATGGCTCGATCAACTGGTAATGTGTCTCCCGGGGTACTGGTGCAAACCACCGTGTACCTGAGTCTCGACCAGAGAGATAAAAAAAAAAACTGAACAAACTTAGTGGTTGGCCAATTTGTATGAGGTTTCCTAAGGCCCGGGACGGGCACGGACCATCTAGTTCTTCGGTAACGAGCACCAAGGAACATACCATAAATGGATGAAACAGGTAGCTGGTTTGCATCAGATTCATACCATGGGTAACACAAAAAATGATGGGGCACCGAGGTGGCAACTATAAAGGGCTCACTTCTGTCCATAATCTGACGCTCGGAAATCTCAAGGACAACAAAACAACCATCCCTGTAGGGTGACAGAGCTGTCAACAAGGTAACAACAGATGAGATGAAAATGCACCTTGCCTTGCTGAGGGGATACTAGGAACAAAGATTCCACCACCATTGTGTTAGAGTCAATCTTCTTCCCCTACATGCGGAAGGCCATGGACTAGTCACCTGCTAAGATAAGCACATCTCTCCTTGACTCAAAAAATGACTATGAATGAATGCAGGGAGAATATGAGGACGTAACCTGAGAAGGGAAGATGGGGCTACAATGGCCGCAATGTGCACAACTCACTCATTTACAACATAAATCATGTCACTCGCTAGCTCCAAAGTAGGAAGAGAAAAGTAAGCCAGCCTCATTTCGGACATCGAGAGACTGCCAAAGGCCCTAGCTGGCTTGGTCCTACACATCATCCTCATTGGACACATAGGATGTAGGAGTGGTGAAGATGCTGCCAAATGCTCCATGAATTGAAGAAGGACATGAGGTTGGATGTATCACACCTGGTAGCTCCCAAACATCCCAACTGATAGACTCCTCTTCATCGCCCTCACTTTACTTTGAAGCTGTAAGGATGGAGGAGATGTTATTAGATGGTCTTAGGGTGGAGGATAGGTGTGAAGCCGAGTCTGTGCATGGGAGGTTCACCACGATAGTCACCATACCAGCCACACACTCACATGCGCACATGTAAACCTGAGCTTTAGCGACCTCATCATGGAGTAGAGACACATGCTAATGCGTCTCAGTAGAATCCTCCTTACTAACTAGGAGAACCTCAAACTCAACAACCTCAAGCATGCCCAACACCTCATTATAGGCAGTGGACAAGGTTTCTACTACTCAATGAAGTGTCTCCGTCTCCATCTTTGTAGTCCAAAGCTGAGCGACTGCAGATACTGAATCTCCTGAATGGTCATCCTTCCAAAGGTCCTGCTCCAGAGTTGGCCGTTCAATTGCAGACAATGACGGTACGTCCAGTCCTGTAGTAGAAGACATGTTGAGCAGAGAAGAAGAGAAAAACGGTCAAGGTGTGAATGAGAGGGATGGATATGAGATGCATATCGTCTCATTACTATAGGGGATGTCATCAATGGTCACTCTCTCAACATCCCCATCCTGTGAGGCACTATCTGAGGTTGCCATGGAACTAGCCTCAGAGCCATTAGAGTTGTGTGCACTGCAACCATGAATGGCTCATTGAACATACCCAGTAATGCACACAACCACTCCTTTGAATCCTATAGCTTATACACTCTAGACATGTGCATGTATTCGCTCCTCTATGTGTCCCTGGAGAAGAGGTGAGGAGGTACTTCCTGAGCTGTGGGGGTGATGGTAGATAAAGTCGCTTGGAAAGTGGCCACATGGATTTTCTGGTCACTGTTGAGAGAACAAACCACATCCTCCTCAGCACGACATCTCAAAGACGTTTGACTGGGTACTCTTGCCTCATTAGGAGAATATAACTCAAGGAACCCCCTACTCTTTCAGACGTAGGAGGAGTAGTACACTTGTACCATGAAGGATTTATGAGAGATCATTACAAGTCTTCGATGTAGAACATGTAGCTGGTGCATGTGATGCAACTGGTGTCATAGACATATTGAATGATGCCGATGGAGCTGATGCTACTACCACATCACATGGTATTGATGTAGTTGATGTTGCCAATGTTATTGATGCTAAAAATGCAGCTTATGATGATGATATAAATGATACTGCGGATGTATTCAATGCTATCAACATAAATAATTGTGTAGATCCGGCAAATGGTGAATCTCTACTAGGTGTAGCTACTGTATCTGGTGATGCATTTGTTGCTGATTCTGCTGATTCTAGTAAGGTTGTCAATGCAAATAATGCATTAAAATCCCCTAATGCAGCTGATGGAGCTGATTCTATTGAAGATGTAGATGCTGCTGACACACTTGGTGCAGTTGATACTGTTAGCGCTAAGGATACAATACCTGAAGCCAGCGTAACTGATGGTGTAGATGCTACTGAGGTACCTGGTGTTACTGATGGAGTTGACACCAATCGTGTAGCACATGCCGATCGTGATGCAGGTGGCTTAGCCATTAATGCTGAAGATGGATACCTTGTCAAACTGCCTGATGCTATTGGCCCTGTCAACACCAAGGGTGCAACTGGTGTAGCTAATACACTTGATACACCCGATATAGCTGGTGCAGCCATTGCAGGCAATGCAGGCAGTGGAGCTGATGCTATTGAAGATGCAAATACCACCACTACACCTGATCTTGCTACGGCTAATGACACTGATGGTGTAGCTAGTGCAGCCAATGCAGTCGATGCAGTCGATGGAGCCGATGTAGTGGATGAAGGTGATGCTACTTTTGACATCAACACCAAAGGTAAATGAGATGCAATAGGTGCCACATATCATGGGGCGTCTGCTGTATTCTCCATCATCTGTGCATGTTTTCATAGCTTCTCATGGTGTGAGCCCTGTCACTAGTTCCAAGAGAACCATGGGCACCCTTGCCCTAGCTACTAGAGATGCTTTTGGTGCTTTTGCTCTGATTGATAAGGGTGGAGATCCCATCGAAGCACCTTGTTTTTGCTCAAGTGGCGACTAATAATGATGTCGATGCTGTTGATGCTACTGGCTCTGTTGATCCCAAGGATGCAATTGGTGTAGATGGTGCAGCTAGTGCAGCTAGTAACATAGATGGTACTGATGATGTACATACAGTTGGTACTGTAGTCAAGGTACCTGGTGCTACTCCTGTAGTTGAAGCAGCTGTTACTGATGCTACAGATGCTACTGACCCTGTCGACATCACAGGTGCAACTGGTGAAGATGCAGCTAATGCTGCTGGTAGTGTCAATGGTGTGGATGAAGTAGATGTAGCAGGTGCTACAGTCAAGGTACCAGGTGTTGTTGATGTAACTGAAAGAGTTGGTTCTAATGATGAAGATGATGTTGATACTGCTGACCATGTCAACATCAAGGTGGCGACTGGTGTAGATGATGTAGCTAATGTAACATGTACTCTACATGGTGCGCTGACATAGATGTAGCTGGTGCTGTAGTCAAAGTAACTTATTTTCCTAATCCAATAGATGGAGGTACTCCTGATGTTGTAGATGTTGCTGATTTTTTTTAAGGTACATGCTCTACACTTGCCAATCCTACTACAACATGGATCCCCAGTGCCTTAGTCGATGTTAATGCAGCTGGGGAGACGATGCAGCAAATGTAGTACTGGTACTTGACATAGTACACATGACATAGATGTTACAGCTCATAATGATGATGCAGATGTTGCTGATGTTGCTAAACATGGAGGCGCTACTACTATTATAGCAGGTGCTGCAGAAGTACCCGGTGCTTCCAATCCAACCTCGGTGCCCACTGTGATAGTTGATGTCTTCCAGGCTGGATGCACACACCTCCCTTGACCGATGTAACAACAGAAGTTGGCGGAGTCACAAAGGAGCAAATGATGAGACAGGTGTGACGTGTTGATGGTGGCGTCGACAGTGAGGCTGCCTAGAGCAGAGAGGAGAGGATGGCTAGAACGTCATCGTCTGGGTCTTGCTGGAGTGGAGAATGAAGAGGAGGCGGTGGAGTGAGATGTCACACCTCTTTTGTCTGTTGGTAGGTCGTCCAGTACTACATCAGATGGTAATCAAATGCACACATTCTGCCATGTTCTGTGTGAAGTCTCCTAAGGACTGCACGTTGAATGTGGATGACTCATGTTCTTTTTGCAGTCCCTGGGGGACTGCAAAAAGGACATGATACTGTTTGTAAAGAAGTAGGAGGGAATTTCAAAACCGATTTTCCCATGAGATAAAAGTGAAGTATGTGTACATGTACTAAAGGGAAATTATTGATTTTAATGGACAAAAGAGGCACTATGGTATCCCATGTCCTTCACCAGCTAACACACTCAATTGGCTCTAGTCCACCTGGAGAATTCCCTGTTAGAGGAAGGTTTTGAAGATGATGAAGAAGAGGTGCATAGCAGACTCGAAGAGTCAAAGTGCTCTGAGACAATGTGGTCACAGAGCTACTGTATCATCTGCTTCAGACCCTGTAGCTTGATGTACAGGATCGTTAGAGCTCAGGTGAGGAGCATTACATCATCAGAAAAGTCCGTCTCCTGAAGAAGGGAAGAGAATGCATAAGGCTAGAGCCACGACGGAAGCCAGACACTAGGATGCTGCCAACATCGGTGCCAGCTGTGGCCCCCACCGCCATAGAAATGACTAGAAAAGGCAGGTAATGGTGATCCCTGATGTTGAAGGAGAGTGCCAATCCCGTGTGGATCACACAGGCGTGTATGGAGAGTGTTGGCTCACGACAACATAGAGGCCGACCATGGGAGTGGCTGGCTGGCAAGGTCACAAAGAGGTGGTGCCGATGTGAACATCACAATCCCGGAAGGCGGCTGAGGATGAGCATGAGCATGGAGAAGACAGTCTCCAGGTGGTGAAGAAAACGTCTGCACAAAAGACTGACCAGAGGGTGATTTTGAGTGCCTGGTCACCAGGCTGCCAGGCTAGACACACTAGTATGTGTGTAGGGCCATTTATAACCAATCACCCCTGATTCATACACCCCTTTAAGAGTGCACACCTAACTTCACCATACGTGAGAAATTACTAAGAAGTTTCCTACATGTCATTCCTAAACGATGGAAGGTGGCAAGTAGCTTCTAACCAACATAATGTCCAAAGTTTCTGATAACACTTCCTACAAAGGCATCTGACCATGATTCTCATTTTCAAGAAGTTTCATTAACTTAAATTAGGCATATTTACACATCACATTATTTGTCACTACAATTCTATAGAGCTTCTTCCATTCTTTTGAGTGTTTTAAAAGTACTCCTAAATATCTGTATGGAAATAAATAGAGGTTTTATTAATGAAGTTATGTACTGCCGTAATGTTTGTTAATTTTATTAAGAACACTGGGCTTTGCATGTCTTAGTTCCACATTTTGAAGTTCTGAAACTAATGTCGGGACTTACCGATAATAGCGATAACGTTATACCTGTTTTGGGGTTTGCTCCCCCCCCCCACCACGACGAGGTGCATGTGGGGAGTGTACGAGATAGTGCTTTACTTCTCGCAGGTGTATTGGGATTCAGTGTACACTAGTGTGTTCTATTCATGAAAGATCCATGAAGGTTCCCTCATTGTACATGTGCAAATATTTCTTTGACACGTACTATGAAGACTACACTTTCCTATGCACTTGCACTTTACACTTTAGTGGTGACCATGAGGGGGGGTACTTGGTTCCGAATTCCAGTGCCACCCATCCTCCCCCTCTCCTCCAGCAGAGGAGCGTATGTGGCAGGTGTTTTTCCAAGTAAAAACGAATCAAGGCATGAGAAATCGGGATGTGAACAAAAGTTCACAAGTCTTTATGATACAATCTCACTATCGATTAATGATGAATGAATATCATCAAGTCTCGACAATGGCTCTAGTGACCCAAACAATATGACTTTGTAGGTTTAGTTCATCGAAAGCCGTCAGATTGGCTTAGGCTCTGTCATCCAACAGCCAGAAGTGGCAAACCATTGAATGGAATGATCTTTGAAAAGTAACCGATGATGAGTCGTCAGCAACCAACTTCGGCTGGGGGCTGGTGAAAGTTGACCGCACCACTTCTTGTGCCGTATATCAGTTATCTTGACAACTAGGCTGTCGTTTGAGTGACACGTTGATTCTTGCACCGCCACTTGAGCATTCATTTGATATTGCACACTTTGTGAAAGCGCTCGTCAAGGTGAAAGGAATCCGCACAGCTCCATGGATCCAGATGTCGGTGTTTCTCTCGGAACTATTTGGCATGTGCAACCTGATAGACATTTTTTTTCCAGTGTCTACCCTGCTGACCATGGATTTTTCCATTTGCCGTGTGTTCTGGCGTCCTTCCATTTGTTACTGTTTGCCGACACAATGTTCAGCTAGCCCAACAAGCCCCCTACCGCGCAATCCATTGCACACTTCACTGGACAATGCAATTCCATGCAAAATTCTTGAGAAACTGCACAATTGTAATGCAACCTTGTTTCTCATGACCTTTGCTTTGAACAGGTCAAACGACAAGCTTTAATCAGGTTTTGGTTTGGCCAGACTCTGAAGATAGGCATGCATCTCAAATTGTAATACGTTGCTAACCAGTATTGTGTTTTGGTTCTTCAATATGTCTTATTTGGGACCATACATCATATGTTGCCATTATTCGCCAGAAAAGGTTAGAAATGGAAGTGTCTCCAGCAAACAACCTTCTCTTTTGATGCCTACTTTTCCAAGGATAGCTTCAAACACTTACTTGTTGATGCTTTGAATTCAATGGTCATAAATGGTTTAACTTGACTTTCATATACGTATACACTATTTCACACCTTCAACCACAACACAATCACTGTCTTGTGCACCTCTATATCCAATTGACATGTAAAATTTCACCTGAAATCTCTAATCCCACCTGCCTCTCGCCTTAGACGTAACATCATACACTAGTGTTAGTTTGTACTCTCAACATGCCCATCTATTCATACACCTCCATATGTACTCCCCACATTCCCGGGACTGCTAGGTAATTACTAGGAAATGCCTGGAAATGCCTCTGCAATGCTTGGTAATTCCTGGGTAATGCCTGGAAATGCTTGGGCAATGCCTAAGTAATGCCTGGAATTTTTTATAAATGACTAGACAATGCCTGGCAATTCCTCACCAATGCCTTGCGATGCCCTGGCAATGCCAATCAATGCTTGGCAATTCCTGGAAATGCATGTGCAGTGCACGACAATGCCTTGCAATGTATGGGCAATGCCTGCGTGATGCCTAGTTATGCCTCGCGATGCCTGGACAATGCCTAGCAATGCCTTGACAATGCCTGGCCGTGCCTGGTAATGCTTGGCAATACCTAGACAATGCCTAGACAATGCCTGACAAATGCCTTACTATGCTTGTGCAATGCTTGGAAATGCCTGGTAATGCTTGGCAATTCCTGGGGAATGCCTGGACGATGCATAGTAATGCCAGGGCAATGCCAGGGTAATGCTTGGTAGTGTTTGGCAATGACTGGAAAATGCCTGGCAATGCCTAGAGAATGCTTGGAAATGCCTAGGATATACTTGGCAATGCCTGACAATGCATGGAAATGGCTGTGCAATGCCTGGCAATGCCTAGGCAATGCGTGGCCATGCCTGACAATGCCCCGCAATGCCTTGAAAATTCTTGGCAATACATGGTCAATGCCGGGCAATGCCTCGCAATGCCTGGAAATGCTTAGCAATGCGTGGGCAATGCTTGGCAATGCCTGGCAATGCCTGTTCCATGCCTGGCAATGCCTAGGTAATGTCTGAGCAATTCCTGGGAAATGCATGGCCAATGCCTGGAAATGCGTGTGCAATTCCCTGCAATGCCTGGCAATGCCTGGGAAAATCCTATGCAATGCATGGCCATCCCTCGTAGTGCCTAGACAAAGCATTTCAATGCCTCGCAATGCTTGGGTAACTTCTGATAATGCTTGGACAATGCCTGGGCAATGCCTGTTAATGCTTGGAAACACCGAGGCATTGCATTGGCATTGCATAGGCATTGCGAGGTAATCACTGGGCAATGCCTGGCAATGACTGGGCAATGCGTGGCAATGCCTGGCAATGCATGGGTAATGCCTGGCAATGCTTGTCTAATGCCTAGCAATGCCTCGCAACATCGGGGCAATACCTGGAAATGCCTCGCAATGCCTAGACAATGCCTAGCAGTGCCTGTTAATGCCTTGCAATGACAGGGAAATGCCTGAGAATGCCAGGCAATATCCGACAATGCTTGAGCAATGCTTGGCAATGCCTGGGAAATGCTTGGCAATGCCTTGCCATGACGGGGCAATGGCTAACAATGCGTGGCAATGCTTGGGAAATGTATGGGCAAGGCCTGGCCATTCCTGGAAATTCTTGGACAATGCCTTGCAATGCCTGGGAAATGCCTAGAAATGCTTGGCTATGCCTGGGAAATGCACGGAAATGCCTGGGCAATGACTGGAGATGCCTGGAAATGCCTAGCAAATGCCTATGCAATGCCTGGGCACTGCCTGTCATTGCCTGGGAAATGCCTGGACAATCCTTAGACAATGCCTGGATGATGCCTGACAATGCCTAGACACTGCCTATGAATGCCTTGCAATTCCTGGCAGTGTCTATGCAATGTTTGGCAATGCCTGGCAAAGCTTGGAAATGCCTGGCAGTGCGTAGTAATGCAGGGAAATGCCTCGACAATTCCTTGCAATGCCATGCAATGCCTCAGAAATGCTTATGCAATGCATGGCAATGCTAGCAATGCGTAAGTAATGCCTGGCACTGCCTAGCAATGCCTTGGTAATGTCTGGCAATGCCTAGACAATGCCTAGTCAATACCTGGAAATGCTAGAACGATGACTATTAATGCCTGGAAATACTTGGGCATTGCACAAGCACTGCCTCATACTTACAACAAAATGCATGGTGATGCATGGGCGATGCCTCGGAATGCCTGGCAATGCTTGGCGATGCCTGTGTAATGTCTGGAAATACCTGTGAAATGCCTAGGAAAGCCTAGACAATGCCTAAGGGATTCTTAGAAATACATTGCAATGCCTATACATTGCATGGTAATACTTGGAAATGCCTAGGTAATGCCTGGCAATGCCTCATAATGCCTGGAAAATGCCTAGCAATGCCTGGAAAATGCCTGTCAAGGCCAGGATAATGCTTGGCAATTCCGGTAATGCATGGGCAATGCCTGGCATTGCCTGGGCAATGCCTGGTAATGCCTGGGCAATGCTTGGCAATGACTGGACAATGCCTAGAAATGTCTAGGAATGATTTGCAATACCTATACAATGCCTGGAAATGCCTGGTAATGCTTGGCAATGCCTGGGTAATGCTTGGGAAATGCGTGGCAATGCCAGGGCAATGTCCTCGGCAGTGTCTGGAAATGCCTAGGAAATGCCTGGCAATGCTTGGAAAATGGCTGGCTATGCCTAGGAAATGCCTTGCAATGCTTCGGGAATGCCTGGCAATGCCTGGCAACGCCTAGGTAATGCCTGGAAATCATTGGGAAATGTCCGGACAATGCCTAGGAAATTCCTTTCAATGCCTGGGCAATGCTTGGACAATGCCTGGCAATGCCTGGCAGTGCTTGGCAATGCCGGGCAAAGATCGGGCGATGCGTCGCAAAGCCTAGGCAATGCCTGTCATTGCCTGGGAATGCCTGGGCAATGCATAGAAATGCATGTCCAATGCCTCGCAATGCCTGGCAATGCCTGGGCAATGTCAAGGCAATGTGTGGAAATGCTTAGACAATGCCTAGCAATGTGTGGCAATGCACATGCCTTTCCTGGGCAACGCCAGGCAATGATTGGGCAATGCCTTGCAATGCATGGCAATGCCGACGCAATCCTTGGCAATGTGAAATAAATGCATGGCAATGCATGCCAATTCATAGCAATGCCTTGACAATGCCTAGCAATGCCTCTGTAATTCATGGCAATGTCTGGCAATGCGTTGCAATGCCTGGCAACGCCTAGCAATGCTTGGGAAATGCATGGCAATGCTTGGTAGTCCCTGGACAATGCTCGGCAATGCTGAGACAACGCTTGTTAATGCCTGGCAATGCTTTAACATCACATAGGAATTGCCGGGTTATTACAAGACAATGCCTAGGCAATGCCTAGCAATGCCTGGGTGATGCCTTGGCAATGCCTAAAAATGCTTTGCAATGCTTAGAAAATGCATGGCAATGCTTGGAAATGCCTGGAAATGCCTTGAAATGCCTGGGCAATGCCTAACAATGCCTGGCAATGCCTGGTAATGCTTGGACAATGCCTAGTAATGCCTGGACAATGCCTGGAAATTCCTAGCGATGCATGGGCAATGCCTGGCAATGCTTGGGCAATGCCTTGTAATGCCTTGCAATGCCTGGACAATTCCTGGCAATGCCTGGCAATGGCCGACAATGCCTCGAAAATGCCTAGAAATGCCTAACAATGTGTGGCAATGCCTGGGCAATGCGTGGATAATGCATGGTAGTGCATGGGCAATTCCTGGCAATACATTGCAATGCCTGTGCAATGCTTGGCAATGCCTGGTAATACATTGCAATGCCTGGATTGTGCTTGGGGAAATTGTGGCAATGCCAGGGAAATGCTTGGCAATGCGTGGCAATGCCTGGGAAATGTTTGGAAATGCCTGGGCAATGCCTGGCAATGCTTGGACAATGCCTGGCCATGCCTAGGCAGTGCCTGGCAATTCTTTGGGAATGAATGGCAATGCCTGATGATGCCTGGGTAATGCATGGAATGATTGGGCAAATTCCAGGCAATGTTGGGGAAGTTCTTGGCAATGCCTGGGAAATTCCTGGACAATGCCTGGCAATGCTTGGCAATGCCGAGAAATGCCTGGGCAATGCCTCGTAACGCCTGGGCAATGCCTGTCAATGCCTGGAAATGCCTGGGCAATGCTTGCTAATGCGTGTGCAATGCCTGGCAATGCCTAGAAAATGCAGATGCAGTGCATGGCAGTGCTTAGACAATGAACGGCAATGCCTTGCAATGCACATGCAATACCTGGACAGTGCCAAGCAATGGTTGAGAAATGCCTTGCGATGCATGGCAATGCCTGTGCAATGCATGGAAACGCCTGTGTAATCCCTGGCAATGCCTCGTTAATGTGTGGAAATGCCTGGCAATGCATAGAAATGCCTTGACGATGCCTGGCAATGCCTCGACTTTTCCTAGAAATGTCTGGCAATGTGTCGCAATGCCTACCAATGCCTAGCAATGCGTAAGAAATGCCAAGAAATGCCTAGGAATGCCAAGACAATGCCTCGCAATGCCTAGCAATGCCTTGAAAATACGTGATTATTCCTGACAATGCCTGGCAATGCCTGGGAAATGCCTTCCAATGCCTCGACAATGCCTGGTAATGCCTCACAATGCCTGGGTTGTGCCTGGCGATCCCAGGCAATGCTGAAAATTATTGGCAATGCTTGGGTAATGCCTAGAAATGCCTGGCCATGCATGGAAATGCCTGGCCATGCCCGGCAACGTCTAGGAAATGCCTTGGCAATTCCTGAGAAATGCTTGGGCAATGCGTGGCAACGCCTGGCAATGCTTGGCAATGGCTGGAAAAGGCCTGGTAATGCCTAGACAATGCCTGGCAATGCCTGTGTAATGCCTACCAATGTCTAGGTAATGCATGGTCAATTCCTGGCAATGCCTTGAAAATGCCTGGAAATGCCTGGGAAATGCCTTGACATGCCTGACAACGCCTGGCAATATCAAAAATTTGCCCATCTACATGCCCAAGTGCGGCGCTGGGAGGCGCCTACAAGCCACCAGAGCGAGGAAAATCCTTACACTTGGATCTAGCAGCTCAAAAATTGCTCGGATCCTAAAATGAAGGATTGTCCCTGAATGTTAACAAGTTGCTGAATCCGGTGAAAGTTGTTTCACTAGGATCAGACAAGTAGTGAGGGAGATATGGGCTTCCAAAGTTAGGGTGTGCGCGGCGGCTCAGGAAGTTGGCAGCGGTTTGACTGCTGGTGAAAAATCGACCAAAACAAGTGACAAATGTCCATGACGAGTCTGCCATGGGAGACTGCCAAGGCGTTTGGTGGACAATATCTGTCAGAAAATGGCCCCCGGATGGAGGCAATTCCAACGTGCCCTGACGGGTCTGCACTTGGTGTTCACGGCTTTCTGTTTTGGTGCGAGTTCTGAGTCTAAGCGTGAGCTTTTTGGTCGCCTCACGCTATGTTTCTGGGAGTGGAAGGGAGTTGTGAGACAATAACTTTTGCAAAGGTAAGAAGGCAATTTTGCATTAGTTTTCGAACATGGACATGATTTGAACATTTTTAGGGCTAGTCATGAGCTCTCCAACACACCAAACCATGCGCGATTTGGATCATTTTAGCTCCCGCTACATCAACCGAAGCGCAGCACCCCAAACCAGCCGCTCAGTCAGTGGCGCACACCATGTAGCCCCCCGAGGCACCCTCGCTCATCAAGGACACATCAAAATGCCATTCCAGAGGTGCAGATGTCCCTACACATAGTGGCGGTACCCATCGCACCTTTGGGGTCTGTTTTGATGAGTTGATATCGAGTTTGGTGATGGGGATTGATGTGGGTCGAAACTCGTTCGCGGACCCGCAGTTGGAGCTTTGACTCTGTCCCCAAGTAACAAAACGTACTTAAGGGTGTTCACCAAAATCTGGGACTTGCAAGTCGGACTCGCAAGTCCAAGTCCACTCCCAGACTCGCAAGTCCAAGTCCAGGGTCCCAGACTCGACTCGGACTTGCAATTCCAAAAGGTGCTCATACAATATGAGGCATACAGTAAAACATTGTAATGACCAAGTGAAAACACATGAAATATACCTTGTGTGGCCCTCTTCATGAAGATACAATCATATTCAATGGCATTGAGAACAACCACTGTGAAACTTATAGCATATCTGCCTCTTTGGGTCTGATTTTGGCGACAGACTTGCAAGTCTGTCAGGCCAGACTTGCGAGTCCGAGGGATCCAGAATTGCGAGTCTGTGGACTTGCGAGTCTGGGCCCAGACTTGCAAGTCCGAGTCTGGGCTCAGACTTGAGAGTCTGGACTTGCGAACACCCTTAAACGTACTAGTGTGTTTCAGACGCCGAGCAAGAAATTTTGGTCAAGGTCAAGTCCCTCAGTAACAAACTGCACTACTGGCATCTGGCGGATCATTAACCGGACGCCGCGGCAGCCCTTCCGGAGTAAAATTCCCGGATGGACATTTGTTACTCGGTCTGGTCGATTATTCACCGGCAGTCGAACCACGGCCGACTCCCAGAGCCGCCGTGCACACCCCAATTTTGGAAGCCCATATCTCCCTCGTGACTTGTCCGATTCTGGTGAAACGGCTTCCACCGGATTGAGCAACTCATCAACTTTCAGGGGAAATCCTCCATTTGAGGATCCAATAAATCCTCTAGCCACTAGATTCAACTGCGAGGATTTTCCTCTCTCTGGCGGCTCGCCGGCGTCTCCCGGCGTTGCACTTGGGCATGCAGATGGACAAACCTTCAACAATATCCACTGGATCTAGTAGTGCAGGTTGTTCCTGAGGGACAGCAAAAGTCCTGGCTTGGAGTCCAAAACTCGGTAGACCTTTAAGCAAAAATCATCTCCCAGTTCCACGACCCGCCGGTGGCAGGTCATGTGAAACCTTGAAGAATGGACAGGCACTTTCACACCAATATTGGTAGCTAGGATGGAGTGTCCATATTTGTAAGTATTGCATGAAATTCAACCCATGTTTTTGGAAAAACGTCAGTAACAAAAAGTTTGTTGGAAGCTTCCAACAACTTTACATCCTTCGGACTCGATTGGAGTGCACGAGCATGGACGTAATTACTAGTCTTTGGGACACAGCTTGTGGCTATGATTTCACACTGGTGGTTGTAGATATTCTTGCAAAGACCTCACAACCACTAATGGGAATGTAGAGGAGACCGATCGTGTCTTCTTTGAGGATGTCATGAATCACCATTGCTTCCTGTTGCGTATTATCTCCTATCAAGGTTAAAATATTGTTGGCAAGTTCTAGCGGAAGATGCACGAGTAGTTCAGGAGAAAGTCTCAAATATTGACAAATAGTGTGCAAGAATTGCACACTCTAGAGGAGATCCTCCACATGTATGCGGACCTTGTCATGGATGAATGGGAAGAAATCCTAGCACCAGCAGAGTTTGTAGTGAATAAATCAGGGAACAAGTTCATTTAGTCCACACCCTTGTTGTTGAGCAATGGTCGGCATCTAATGGTGTCCTCCTCATCAATGAAGAGTGGGAGTATAGGAGGAGAGACTCCTTTTGCTCAAGCCTTTGTCGAGTGCATAGACTTATATGAGGTAAAGTGTCACCTTCAAGTAGTTTGGCAAATAAGAAAGATATATGCTGACAAAAGTTGCCATGAGGTCTCGTTTGACATCGGCAACAAGGTGCTGCTTAACACCACAAATATTCTGCTGAAGTTACCAAGGATGCAAAAGCGTCTACCAAAGTAGATTTGGCTGTTTCCCATCGCTTCATGCATCAGGCTAGTAGCATACCGATTGCTGCTTCTACCGAGAATAAAGAGACATCAGTTTTTTCATGTAACCCTACTAGCTCCATATATGGCAAAAGGAACCATTCAACCACTACCCACAGTACTTACTGTTGACAACCAATACAAGGTCCTTTGCATATTCCAACACTGAGAGCATACATTCTGGTCATGGGTTGTTAGGGAATACCTCGTTTGTTGGGTTGGCTGTGGACCTCAACATAACTCATGGGAGCCTGAATCTTGGTTGCAGATGGGGGTGGCCAACAAATACTATTGGGGGTTGTAACTTGTACAGATTGACGTGTGGTAGGGGGCACCACCGGAATGCAGCAATAGTGAACAACATTCTTGCACGGTGACATTCATGGATAGCAACCATAGGAGGTTTCGGACGCCCAACATGGTTGTTGCACAGATGCTCCAGCCTCAAGGAAAAAGGTCACTAGTCGTGTTGACTGACATGCTATAACTTTGATCAGAGTGCCATGCACGTGTTCATACTTAGCTAGTGATTGAAATGAGTAGTTTTCTTCCACAATGCTAATAAATTACTACATGGAACTCCTACTTGTTGGTCATGAACCGGGATGGTTCATAATCACTAGGGAGGAATGTAGCGGAAGGGCCAGTCCGACCCTCCCTCCTCGCGACTGCAAGGGGTGGTTGGACACCACCCCTCACCATGGCGAGGGCTGGCTGCTGGTCAGCTTGATGCCGACCGGCTGGCCCATTGGCGGCCAGTCAGGTAACCAGCTGCCCATCGGCCGGTCACCTACGGGCCGCAGGTCAAGCTGGTGGCCAGGAGGCTGCGAGGCCTTAAGGGCAGAGGCCTGTGGCCTCAAGCCCTCATACTCGTCCTTTCCTTTATGCCTCCTCAAATGAGCAAGGCAAAGGAAAGAGGGAGAGAGAGCAAGGGCGTGAGGCACAAGAGAAGAATAAAAGCATCGATGTGAAATCGCCAGACGTGCGTCGTAGGCAACGATTTTGCATCGTAGCATACAAAGAAACTGAAGTTTAAACAAGCTTTGATTTTCAAACTTGGAAAACTTGTGCAAACTCAAGAGTTTGGGGTAATACCCTCATTGTTTTGGATCCATAATAAGGGGGCAACATAAAAATGGAAACGGGCCTCTGAAGGTATTGAGCGTCCTTACACGGGTCGTTGACGATGATTGCCTCCAAGAGTGACATGGAGGGGAAAACCGTTCCAACGAGTAGTGGACACAATTCTACAAACTTCCACAATAACTTCCATACAAGAGTTGGATACTTGTCAAGTTACTGATTTTTTATCATATAGTGTTGTTACACCGTGAGAGATACCCTCTAGTCAGCCCCCCCTACCACTACAGTGAGAGGATGTCTGGTTTCCAGCCTCTTGTAAACTGTCGGCTGGCCTGGTGACAGGTAGGCTGGACAACCATAGACCTCTAATGTACCAAGCGCCACATAGTTCACCACCAATCAATGAAATGCTATTCTTTTGGAAGCCGAGAGGCTGCGAGGCCTCAAGGGCTAAGGCCGTTGGACTTGCAAGTGAATGAGAGAGGAACAAGGGGAGGAATGATGGAGAGAAATGAGGGGGGAGTTGGAGGGAGAGAGAGGGGTTGGGAGGGAGGAAGGGAGAGAGAGAGAGAGAGAGAGAGAGAGAGAGAGAGAGAGAGAGAGAGAGAGAGAGAGAGAGAGAGAGAGAGGTGGAGAGGTGGCAACAAGTGTCTGACTGTCTAACCTCTCGAAGAGGATGAGGTGGGGGCCAGTGGATGCCTACTCTCCTCCCCTTGGTCATACCTCAATCGATTGACTACCAAGGGAGGAAAGTTCATGGTTTGACACCATTAAGTGTGCCATGGATGCGACGATTTGATGTCCACACATGAAGTACATGTTTTAGTTACTAGCAGCACAACTTGCAAAATCAAAACCAAGAAACATGTCAAAAGGCACGGTTTGGAATACAAACTGCCTTGCTTGGGATGGAGAAAAAAAGGCAAAAACAAAAGTTAGAAAGATCCTTAGGAGACTTGAATAATTCTTGTCTCACCACACAAAGGAGGATAAACATTGGCTCAGTAAGTTAAAAAAAAAAAAAGCCACTAAAGAGACTCACAGTTGGACCCTGCTCGGCCAGTAAGAGCAAGGTGGTGGTAGCCTCTCCACCCTCTCTCTGTGGGCTCATTTATGGTTTATGAAGCTAAAAATTCACTCTTTGAACTTTGTACATCAAAGGTACAAAAATAAGAAGACCCTAGTAGCTTGCCTAGAGAGGACATCATTGACCATAATGCTCCCGTTGATGTGCATCTCTTCAGGGTGTGCGGTGAACACGGCGAGATAAGATCATTGAAACTTATATGGAATAATTCACATCTACAAAATAATACCAAGCAACCTTGCAGATCAGTTAAAAACTTGAAAGAAATAACCCACAATGAGTATTGTAGGGCATGATTGGCTACAAAAGCATTTACGATTCAAACATACATGTTTCTACTCCTCTTGTGTGGGACTCTCCATGTGATTTGCATGGAAGACAGGCTTCTTGAGGTTGTGCATATGCATGACCATTGTTGCTAGAGCTCCAAATTGACTACCGCTCATGGAACAGCTTGAATGCCACTTGATGGGCTGTCATGCAAGATGCAAGGTACATATTGTGACAGGTCTTCCATTGAATGCCTTGATCCTTGCAATCAAACTCTATTGCTAGATCCTTGTTCTTTCCAGATCCATATGTTCTCGGTTGACCCCCCCCTCCCCACATATAGATCTCCAAAGATGGGTTCTTCAAATCCTTTGATTGATATCAACCAATGGCTTGCATCGTTGGTTTTTCTTTTTAAAACAATGTACACTAGTGTACTAGTATACGGAGATCTTGTGACTTTGACATGTTTTTGTATACGCATGCAAAGATTTTAAGAGCAGATGAGGCATTGTTGCTGACATTCACTGCGGATGAAGCGGAGGATGAGGAGCAAGCAGAAAGATGCACTAGAGACCAGAGAGTGCAATCCACCACGTGCGTTTGAATGAGTTCAAGGATGACCACAATCCTCTGATCACCATTGCTGCTGAGGAGTAAGAGTGAAGCCTCCGGAGATGACATAGGTGGTGGAATCGGTGGTAGACGATGGCGGAAAGGTGCTGCTGACTGAGGGTGGCAATGGAAGTCACGAGTCGATGACTTGGTCAGTGGCCATCAGGTGATGTCGCCTGAAGCTCTGATACCATGTCAGAAGAATGTTGGACATGGAGCAAGTTGATAGATCCAGGTAGAGGAAAAGTAGAGGTAGTGCAGGAGAGCGGTGATGGAAGGGGAGAGTTGCGTAGTAAGACAAGGAGTTAGCATGATATGCGGATGAAGACATTATAGGAGCAAAGGTAGAGTGCCTAGGTAGACGAAGGTGCGGTGAGAGAATGTGGGAGCCGAGAAGGTGTTGTTGATGTGAGCTGAGCAAAGGAGCAAGAGTGACGAAGCGAAGAGGTCCATGAGAGAGACAAGATTGGATGGCGGAGGAGAGATGAGCGAGGAGTGAGCAGAGTGGAGACGTGGCGGTGATGCCGTGGAGCCAAAGCCAAACAGACTGGAAAGATTGTTTTCATTTAAATCGACGGAATGGAGAATCCTTTGTATGTACAAGAAGGACAGGACAAAAAACAGTACAACAACTTCTTGACGCTAGCTGCACGTGTTGAGAGTGTGATCACTTCTTTTTAGAATGGTTTGGTATGAGCCGTTGGCCCTTGTTAGGTTGGTGTGCTCGGGACTTGAACCAGATGTCTCAGAGTACTAGTTCGATTTCTTCTTGTCCCTGATCATTACGAGTATTCATCGTTGTCAGATTCAGTGTGTGACAAGGCATTGCGTAAGCTTTGTTAGGAATTGCCCAAGCATTACAAAGGCATTTCCAAGAGATGCCCAGGCTTTGCCAAGCATTGCCCAAGCATGTCATAGGCATTGCAAGGCGTTGTCCTGGCATCGCCAGGCATTTCCCAGGAATTGCCAGGCATTGCCCAGGCATTGCCAAGCATTGCCCAGGCACAATGACTTGTACGTGCCAGTAAATTCCCACGGCCTCCACCAATCTGTACTTCTCCAGATTCCAAGACTCTTCAAACCAAGAATCCACACAATATTCCATCCAGATTTTGTTTACAAAACTGTTTTACTAGATAATCTCTTGTGGTGGTTATCTCATAAATGCAGGGGGTCAGGTGTTTTCATATAGCTGCCACCATGGCCACAAAAAACCTACCGACTTCAATGGTTGCTATAACTTCCAAAGGCTGTCACCTTAGTGGATAAGCCACGTCGATGCTTCCTAGCCAATATTTTCACGTTAATGAGGATCGGCTCAAATGATTCATTTTTCTTCCCTCTAACGTGTTTGTTGTCTTGAAAGGTTCGGTTCCATTCAGAAAAACACCGACAGGTTGTGGTCCGTCGCGATCGTCATGCCACCTTCAACATCCTCAAGTTAGCAATGCCACATCTTGAAAGAGTGCATGACTGCAAGGAGCTCTTGATCCCCAAATGTGTATCGCGTCTTTGCAGGGATGAGCTTCTTTATCTCATACGCAACTTGATGATCATTCTTCATAAGGACTGCTCTGATTCCTACTATTGATGGATCACAGCTTACCTCCCACGGTTATGATTGATCCAAAAGAGTTCGTTTTGGTGCTGTACAAAGGAGTTCCTCAACTTTAAAAAACGTGTTCTTGTAGTTAGATGTCCATTCCAGATGTACACCTCTTTGCATGAGCCTAGTTAGCAGAGCGACCAAGGTTGAGTGCCCTTGCATGAACTATCAAAAAACGTTTTCAAGTTCAAGGAAATACCTAATCTGCCCAATGTGTATTAGACATGGCCAAACCACCATGGCTTGGAATTTTCATCGGTCAACGTGGATACCGTCCTTGCCGACTATGTGTCAAAGGTATCCGAGCTCATCTTGTACAAGCTTGTACTTTCTCACTCCTCCATGTAATTCCTATTCCCAAAAGTATTGCAAGAACTTAACGCACATGTTATATGTACTCTTCCATTGATTTGGATAAAAGCAAGATGTTGTTTGGAAAAACCAAGACAAACATACTGAATTGCTTGGTGAACGTTCATTTTGCCCTAAAACATTATTGAGGTGTTTGTTAGCCCAAAGTAGAAAACCCAAAACTAACAATGTTCTATATACATTCATAATACTATTTTGGGCACATCATCTTCTATGGTGTAAATTTGATGGTACCCTTGTGATAAATCCAAGGAAATACATGACTTTTTCTCCTTGGAGTTGGTCAAACAGGTCCTCAATCCACGGTAAAAGGGAATGATTCTTCACCATCAGCTTGTTCAGCACCCGGTTGTCCACAAACATGCATAAACCACTGTCTTTTTTGTTCATAGCAAGGATCGACACACCATACAGAGAGCAACTCATCTCGATCCACCCTTTCATAAGGTTTTCTCTGATGTAGCGGTCGGCCTCTCGCATTTTTTCTGGACTAAGGCAATACACGGATCTAAATGGAAGAGACACCTCTGGTTGATGCGGAATGATGTGGCACATGTACCATTCTGGTGGAAGCCTAGCCAGTGGGCCTTAAAATACGTATAAGAACTCTTGCAATAGAGATTTTATCTCTTCTATTGTCTCTTCTTACATGTAGTCCTCCACTTTTTATATCTGAGCTAAGTAACATCGACAACCTTGTCAATACATCTTCTTACCTATATTCTGAACAAGTTGCCATAGACTTTAAGTGAGGTCAGTGAAAACTCTGTACTCATAACCAATGTACAACGGTGGTCTCCCTTTTGAAGGATCAAGCTATTTGATTGAAAGCATATTAGAGCCTTGCTTTTTTGGAGCCAATGGGGAAGAACCGCATCCAACGGGTCAAGAAGGTTGATTGCCTTTGACATGACACTCTTTTCATACCCTTGAGTGCAAACATTGTACTTTACCATTACTGATCACAGGTACCTTGTCGTTGTCACTGATGACAACTATGCCATTTAATGGTTATTCCGTAATTCACACCCACCTTCCAAAAGGTGCTCCGACGAAGACATCGTTGAAGCGCCTCCCGTTGCCTAGCGAGCAAGGCAAGGTGGGCGGCTCCACCAAGGGTTACTTTGATGGCCATAGCAGGGGCTCTACTGCTCCGTTTTGGGTTTTCTTGGACGCATTGGAAAGCTTAGATCACAGGATACAAGGATATGATGTAATCTTGCTATGCTAAGAAGTATGTCTTTTGATTCAGTTCTGCTTAATGCAAAGTGTTCTTCCCACTCACATCCGTGATCTGTGTGTTACACACTCTTCGCCAAAGGTGTCCATTGGCTGCCCCAAACATTGGTAGCGTGCATCAGTGAGACCTAGGCATCCTTGAGGGTGCCTCCACACCCACTAGTACCAACAAAGGGTTATGGGCCCACGTGCCTAGATGGACCCTTGCTCTTCAACTTTCACGCTACCGCCTTGCGCTATGGCAACGACCGAGCAAGATAGCATCAGCGCCATCTCCAAGTTTGATGGGAACAACTTCCCTTTGTGGAGGTGGCAGTTTGGGATCTACCTCAATGACAAGGGCCTGATTGAGCTGGTCAACGGTAGAAAGACCGCCCCTCCGGATACCGCAACACTGGAGGAAGTGGAAAAGTACAAGAAGCGCAACAAGAAGTCGCTTGCATTGTTCGTGTTAGCACTAGCTCTGCAACAACGTGCACTGATTCAAGGATACACGGAGGCCGCGGAGGCCTGGAAGAAGCTCTGCACCATTCACTGCTCCACCAACCTTGCTAACCATCTCTTCATCTTGAAGAGGCTCGTCACCCACTGAGCAAACAACGGCAACGACATCATGGAGATCCTGCAGCAGATTGAGTCCCTTACTACCGAGTGCGTAGCCACCGGATGGAAGGTCAACCCTCAGCTCCAAGCCATGATCCTCCTTTTGGCCTTGCTGGACAATTGGAGTCCCATGATCACTGTCGTAGATGGCTGGTCCAACAATGAGCTGAAACACCAGAAAGTGGCTGAGTACGTCCGCAATGAATGGATGCGGCGTTGTGGGAGAGAGAGCGGGGCAACGTCAAGTTCCGCCTATGCCCTCCATCCTCAAGTTAGATAAGGAGGCAAGGGGTAAAAGGGTGCCAACCAGGGCACCAAGAGAGGTGAGAAGAAGGGGGAGTGCTACAACCATGGCAAACAAGGCTACTATGCACGCGAATGCCCCAACAAAAAGTCGGACCAGCCAGGGAAGGGTGGGAAGAAGGAAACCCAATCCATGATGGCCAGGGAGTCTACCGACTTGAGAGATCCGGACGTCATGGTGATGGACTCCGGATCAGGCCGCCACACACAATGCAACAGGGTGGCATTCGTCACCTACGGCGCCACCTATCGGCGCATGACAGTGGCCAGTAGCAAAACAGAGTCGGTGGTGAACAAGAAAGTCATTGCGTGTACCATCTATGATGTACTCCACATGCCCAACTTTGGGGCAAACCTACTGTCAATGAGTCGCCTTATCGACAAGGGGCTCAAGGTACTCTTCAACAAGAAGGAAGCCATCATCCGGAAGGAGGGGGATGGTGAGGTCATTACACGTGGCAAGAGGGAGGAGGACCTGTACCTCCTTCGTACCAAGGTTCTTACTGATGCAGCGAGGAATGACGTCGTCCACCTCATGATGAAGGATGAAGGAAAACTGGACCTATGGCACCGCTGCCTCTGCCACGATGCACCTGCAACAATAAAGGAGATGGCTAAGAAAGAGGTGGTACGGGGCCTCGATGTCAAGGGTATCGAAGTAGCCAGGAATACCGTGTGCAAGCTGTGTGTGGTCGGCAAGCTGGCACGGCAGCCATTTGATGGCAAAGGGACGCGTGCATTCGCGAAGTTGGAGGTGGTTCACGCTGACGTGTGTGCGCCATTTGAGAGCTCCATTGGGGATGCTTGCTACTTTGTAACCTTCATCAACGATCACAGCCGCAAGCTCTACCTCTACATCATCAAGAGGGAGGAGTGATGTCTTGTCGTGGATGCAGGAATTTGTGGTGACAGTGGAGTGGAAATAGGGTTGAAGGTGAAGGCGTTCTGGAGCAACAACAGTGGTGAGTACGAGGGCTGCTCGGTATGGATGAAGAGCAAGGGGATTGCATGGCAGAAAACAACGCCACATTCTCCGCAACAGAATAGCATCGCTGAAAGGGTGAACCATACCATCCTCAACATGGACCGGACCATGTTGAGCAATGCCGGCCTCGCACAGTGGCACTTGGGCGGGGCGGCACGGACAGTGGCGTACATCATGAACCTGACGTCAACTAAGTCGTTAAAAGATGTGGAGTCGAAGGTGTGGAAGATGCCACAAGAGGTATGGAGCAGGGGGAAGCCAACTGTTGCTCACCTCCGCACATTTGGTTGTGTTGCACATGTTGTTGTGCAGGCATGGGAGGGGCAGGGCAAGCTAGACCCGCGGACTCGCCGGTGCATCTTCGTCGGGTACGAGAGCGGGAGCAAGGCATACCGCCTCTTCGACCAGCAGAGGCAGCAGATCATGAAGAGTCACGACGTCACATTTGACAAGGACAGCCGTTGGACGGACAAGGACGCGGGTCTCTCCAAGCCTGGGGAGTGGCTGCCACTCCTCGAGGGGAAGACGTCGGAGGATGCAAAAGAGGGTGACGTCCAAGGAGCTTCAAGCGGCAAGAACCATCCCGGGGTTGGGGAAGCGGCTGATTTGCATTCAGCTGAGTCAAACATTGAGTCCAAAGCACCGGCAGCATTGGAGCTGAACGAAGATGCGGTGAGTGAACCCGCATCTCAACGGTCCCCGACAGAGGGGGAGCAGGCCAGTGGTGCAAGTGGTACTGCAAGAGGGCAGTAGCAGCAGTCTCAACAGCAGCAGCCTCAAAGAAGCGGATGCACAAGGGGGATGGCAAAACAGTACGATGTCATGGAGGGCATCTGGACTAGGTTTTCTTGAGCGTTCTTTGTGCAAGATGAGCCTGAGACCGTCAAGGAAGCACTGCAGTAGAAGGATGGGGCTGAGTGAGAGGGAGATATAGAATCTGAGCTCGCCTCCCATGAAGAGAATGGCACTTGGCAGCTGATTGACAGGCCGGAGGGTGTGAAAATCATCGGCTCACACTGGATCTTCAAGAAGAAGCTCACCAAGGAGGGGAAAGTGGAGCGGTACAAGGCCCGGCTAGTTGTGAAGGGGTACGCGCAGCAAAAGGGTGAATACTATGATGAGACCTTTGCACCTGTGGCAAGTTTTGCCTCCATTCGCTCCATCCTCTCAGTGGCGGCGGCACGCAACTACGAAGTCCACCAAATGGATGTGAAAACCACATTCCTCAATGGCAACCTGGACAAGGAGGTCCCGATGGAGGTGCAGGAGGGGTGGATGCAGTCGCGGCTCATGTTTAGAGGGGGAGCGCACGACGACTCCCATGACTGGGTCGGCTACTCCGATGCGGACTGGACTGGTGATGTGGATGACAGAAAAACAACACCGGGGTACGTGCTTGTGCTTGGTGGTACGGTAGTTTCATGGGCAAGCAGGAAGCAGGACTGCGTTGCACTGTCTAGCACCGAAGCGGAGTACATCGCGTTTGTAGAAGCCAAAAAGGAGACGGTGTGGCTGCGGCGACTGTTTAAGGAGATCGGGGTGCCTCAAAGGAAGCTGACGGTACTCAATGTCGACACCATGAGTGCCATGAGCCTGACCCAGAACCCGGTTCTGCATAGGAGGAGCAAGCACATAGAGATCCGCCATCACTACGCCCGAGATTTGGTGGCGAAGCGAGATGCAGCTATTGTACATTATGGCACGAAGCGCATGCTTGCCAACGCCATGGCCAGTGCACAGCCCAAGGACAGGCACAACGCAAGCTGCATGAAGCTCGGTCTATGCTGTGAAGTTTAAAAAAGCTATAGGTTCCAAGGACAGGGCATCAAGGCTGCGGTGCAAGGGGGAGATTGTTGACATGGTGTGCCCCTTGCCATGAGTGTCGTTCATTGTACTCCCTGGTTTGACCAATGCAGAGCAATCGAACACCTCATCTGACTTTAGATTTGAATCCTTGGATTTTCCCATGCAGGATTGAGCTTTGAATTGCTTGATTTGAGTGAGTGTTCAGAAAGTTAGCCAAACCCAAAAATCGGGTGTTTTGCAGGTGGAATCTGGTACCCGCGATGGGTGGCGGGATAATCCACCGCCAGTGATCCAAGTCTGTTCCTAATGGGCTCCAAATGCACCAGGGGCATGAATGAGGTAACGATAAGGACCTCCTTGACCAGGATGAAAGCTTCCTTGACTTTTGGGTGAGGAAAGGCGCTCCAACAAAGACATCGTCGAAGCTCCTCCCATTGCCTAACGGGAAGGCAAGGTGGGCGGCTCCACCAAGGGTTACTTCAACGGTCGTAGCAAGGGATCTACTACTCCGTTTTGGGCGTGCTTGGATGCGGTGGAAATCTTAGATCATTGGCAATAAGGATCTCATGTAATCTCACGATGTTAAGAAAAAAACGTGTTTTGGTTCAGTTCTACTGAATGCGACGTGTTCTGCCCACTCACATTCGTGATCCTTGTGCTCCACACCCTTCATCAAATGTTTCCATTGGCTGTCCCAAACATTGGTAGCGTGCATCAGTGAGAGCTAGGCATCCTTGAGGGTGCCTCCACACCCACTAGTGCCAACATTCACTACCACTAAGCATGTTTGATTATGCATCTCGTCTAGGGATGCAAGGTCTAGTAGATAGTATCAGCAAGTGTAGAATAAGGTTCAATGAGAGGGTAGAAAAAAATAGAGGGATTTGAACTCGTAAAAAATAAATTACTTTATATCCTCATCCGTAAACATGGATCTACACTCATTGTCCACTTTTATCCCTGAGTGGTCCTCAGTAACGGCACTCAGGAGTGGGCAAAACTCGCACCATGGCTTTGTCTGTTTCAATGGTCGGGCCCATTTTTGCAGCCACAGTCCTGTCCACTGCACTGTTCGTGGCCTCCTATTGCACCACCCCCACAAGGTGTTACATTTGCAGCCAATTCCATGTCCTCTTATCCACCAGTAGCAACCTCAGGATGCTGAGCCTTAAGCTGGCTAGACAGCATGCAATTGTGGTAGAGCCCGTTGCAAAATGTCGTACTGCGAAGCTCACCTGCCACTTGTAGCTTGTTCTTGTTGCGCCATGCTTGTAGTTGGAAAACTTGTGCCCACAAGTATTTTTAAGAGGAGGGTTTGCAGACTGTTTGTCCTTGACCTCACCTCGCTGCTCGCCTATCCCTCTAATCCTTGTAGCGTACATGCACACATTGTGGCCTTGTTTTGTACACGCAGTTGGCCGCACATCTTACGAGTGCTTTGAAATTGCCAAATACACTTTACCCACGCATTCATGTAACGCCCTCTGGCTTGTCTGAGCATGGCCAGTTGCTTTCGTGGTGGTCGTTCTTCAACTTCTTGAATAAGTACTTTGACAGCAAGCATTGCACGTACTTGAAGGTCAAGGTCCCATCACCATGAATAAAGCTTTTGGCTTCCTTCACGAGTACGTTGAAATTGCTCAAGTAGGCCTCGAGCAAGCTATGCCGCTGTTTGAAGTCTTTGAGCACATGCAAGGCATGTTGCACCTCCTCATGACGACTCTACTTATTGCCCATGATAACATGGGAAGCCGTCCACTGGAATGGGCTACCACTCCATATGTGGTTGCTGCTCATCCCACTCCTTAACCACAAACTTGAAGAGGTTGTCCTTAAGCCTCATTATTGCAAGGTCGCCCCACTGATCGTGTGGAGCCTTATGGATACATAGAAGTGGTTTCCATGCAATCTAGCCATTCAGTAAGCTTCACGTCCTTCCAAAAGATCTACACATTGATGAGGAAGGACATATTCATGACCAATTTTGATTTTGTCAAGGTAGAAATGTCCTTGTTGCCACTAGCGATGGTATCAAAACTTGCGGCATGCATCAATCATTGCTTCATTTGTACATGGGTTACGTTGTGCAATGCCTTGTTAAGGTCGTTGGATTGGTGGGTTCTCACATGAACGGTCACACGCTATTGCAGACAATCACAGCCGAGATGCATGATGCCAAGACGCTTTGCCTGACATGGACAAGAAGATTGGCAGATACAAACTTCAACTCTGATGTTGTCAGAGTATTAATGATCGCCTCAAGGGCCTCGCGTTGTCCATGCACATTTTCCCATTGAAGAAGGGTACAATTTGCATACATGTTGCCAAGGAGTTTTGGAGAAAGTTGTTGGTGGTAATGATGCTCGAACAGAAATTGGTTGGTCCTATCGCAGCCACATTGTAGGAAGGAAGATCCGTCCCCACTCTGCATAGTGGTGTTACACCTCTACCGTCAGTATTGATCCTGGGTCGCCCCCTCGCCTCGGTGGCCAACTTAGCAAGCTTCTGACGATTGGTACAAATTGCCTATGTTGTGGTATTGCTTGGCTTGTGCTCGCAAGACTTTCTCGTGTGACTGCTTTTGGCATACTTGCTACTCTTGTTATCCTTGCTATTGTCGGTAGCTTTGTGCAAACCACCAAGCACCTTTGTCCTTTTCGAGAAATCAACTTAGTTAACCACACGACAATGGTGATGATTACGATCCTCATCGCAATAAGTATCCCCGACGTCCTAGTCTTGGTCACGGTCCACGCTTGGGTGGTCCTCCTCGAGTGTGCCTACCATTGCCCTGGATTCGTTCACATGTATGTCAATGTGCTCATTGAGCATCTTTTCTATGTTTGCATGGTACTTGGTGTTGCCAATTCTAGCACGGGAAGCCTTCCGCAGTTTGGTTGCCGTTGCATTGACAACCGTGCTCGTGACAACGGCTCCCAGGATTTAGAGCCTGCCGAGGATGTGTGGTGAGGACGCACTTGTCGAGCACTTATCATTCTGTCCTACGTGCAACTAGCATTGCAAGGTCTTCGCAAGGCTCACCACACGATTTTCAGAGGTGTTGCATCTAGGGCTATCCTTGCTCTCATTATTGGTGATGTAATTAAAAACTATATTTCAATTTTTCAAGGATGATACGGTCAACACAGTCACGTGGATTCAAGCTAGGTTCCTAGGTTGTGACTCACGATACTAGGCAACCTACCAAGTCTAGGAAAAAAAAAACAAAGACAAAACAAAACAAAATACAAGAAATGGAGCACCGCTTAAAATACGAGGAGGAAGAGAGGAAAGACAACTCATATCTAAGATTTGCATCCTCACACGTTCCTTTCTCAATCCTCTTGTCTACTCTTTTGTCTTCTAGTCTTCCGTGTCCTTTTGAGTCTTGTTGGCACATCTTGCGCCTCCTTCAAGGCGTTTCCCTTGTGCCCACGGCAATGAGGCCTCTAAAAATTGCCAAGTTATTGTCTTCTATCTTTTTCTTTTCCTCTCATGCCCTGAGATTCCCTGCTCGTAGGGAGGAGCATTGCCCCAAATTTTGTTGAAAGAGGGAAGAGGGAACCCTGAAAATTAGAGGGAAATTGGTGGTTTGAGGTCTTTACTCCCCATCCCGTCCACCAAAAATCCACCTAGCCCACTACGAACGGGGAAAAACTAAGAGGACCTGGTAAGATTAGATAGAACTCCTCAAGAGCTTTCTAATACACTTTCTTGTGGTTACAATAGTTAAGTATTAAGGTCAAACCACCCTTTTGCTTTTGTGCTGCAATTGTAGCTGCTCGTAGCGGATTTATGGCATAGCCAACAGAATTGTCACAGTATCGGTCTCTTGGGTTGTATGGCTTTGAAAACCACTGTAACGTATCAAGTCTCCAGCTCCTACATGGAAGTCAACGTTGGAGTTTGCAGAACAGAGTCCAGAGCATCCAAGGGTTTCCCCTCTACATCACTCTTGGGGGCAATCATTCTAAATGACCCGTATAGGGAGACTCAAATGTTTCGAGTCTTTGGAGGCCCATTTTTGTCAATATATTTCCTCTTCATTCTTGGTCTAAAACTGTAGCGGGAGGGCCGGTTCGGCCCTCCCTCCTCGCTGAAGCGAGGGGTGGTTGCGCACCACCCCTCGCGTCAGCGAGGGCTGGCCGGCGGCCAGCACTTTGCTGGCCGCCGGCCAGCTCGCTGCCGGCCGGCTGGACGGCCGGCGGCCGGCCAAGCAACCGGCCAGCCGCCAGCCGCCGATTGCGGCCTCAGCCCAATCGGCGGCTGAGAGGCCACAAGGGCCTCAAGGGCGAGGCCTCCTGGCCTCGTACCCTCGTGCCCTTGCCCCCCCTCGCCCTCCTTGCAAAACAAGCAAGCGAGGAAGAGTGATAGGGGGAGCGAGGGTGAGGTCGAGAGAGAGCTGGCGCGAAATTGCCAGCATGCGTCACACGCGACGATTTTGCGCCAGAACGGCAAAATGTAAATCGAAGTTTGTTCTTGACAAACTTTGACATAAAATAAACAAAATAACTTGTGCGAACACACGAGTTCGAGGTAAAAACCCCCGGTTTGGGTCCCAAAACCAGGGGTTTGGTTAAAAACGGATATGGGCCTCCGGAGACTCAAAGTATTCGAGTCTCCCTGCTCTGGGTCGTTCATGACGATTGCCCCTCAGTCCTGCAAAGGGAGTAAACCCCTGACGCGGACTGAGTACGCCATTCTGTGAACTCCGACGACAACTTCAGCGCAGGAGCTGGAAACACGACACATTACAGTGGTTCTCAGAGCCAGACGATCCTCGCGACCAAGAGTTTGACGGAAACGGCGGCTACGACATAGATATAACGCCGCCGGCAGCTACAAGCAGCAACAGAAATGCCAGAAGGGACTACGGCATCTACGCTTCACCCTGTGAAACGCCGTAAAGTGCGTTAGGAAGCTAGAGAAGAACTCTATTTTTTTGGGCTTCTTCTCCACAACCTCTCCTCACCTCCAGGGGACCTAAGGGAATTTTTGGGGACGGTGTGGGGAGTGCCCACCCCCAAACCACCAAATTTTCCCCTCTCTTCAAGGTTTCCTCCCTCCCTCCTTCAACCAAGAAATTGGGACAGCACTTTTTTCCAAGGCCAGGGGCTCTCAAAGCTTGATTAAGCTCTAAAAAGAGGGAGGACTACACCTTGGGGACTTTTGGCGGCTCCCCCAACGCCGCTGGCTCAAGGAGGACGCCGCCAAGGGGCGCGAGATGTGCCAAGAAGACGCAAGACGAGACCAAGGAAGACCAGAAGACAAGAAGACAAGAATTCAAGAAGAAAACTAGCCTTTTTGCTCTTGACCTTGTACTTGCTTGTGTTTTTGCTCCTTTTCCTATTTTTGTAAGCGGTACTCACACTTCTTGGTACTCCCTTGTATTGTTAATTTCTGTTTTCCTAGATCCTAGTTGCTACCAAGTGCCGTGAGTCACGGCTTAGGAGGACTAGTTTCTAAACCCACGACCTTGTGCCGACGTGGCGGCCTAGGAAAATAGAGGTTCAAATTGAAATTACCTCACCCATCCTAAGAGCTACATTGTAGGAGGCGATTCCTCCTTTAAGTTGTGGGGTGATCCTCACAACGACCTTCACGTGCTAGTTGCACAAATGACGAGATGGCAAGTGCCGGACCGTCCAAGACAAACAAGGGCAAGGTGGTGACGGCCTCACCACGAGCTCTTGGCGGACTCCAAATTTTAGGAGCCACCGCCGCGAGCACGGTTGCCAACCCAAAGGCAACCGTACCGCCAAGGGCAACCGTACCGCCGAAGGCAACCGACGCCTACCTTGGCGATACCGAGCAGCGTGTGGAGGCCGAAAATGTGCTCAACGAGCACGTCGACGCGCACGTGGGCGACCCCCACGCGACGGACAACGCGATGGAGGAGGATCTCCCGAGGGGATACCTTGACAAAGAGCACGACGCCGACGATGGTGAAGGCGACGAGGATCGCGACCATCACCATCATCGTGCGACGAACTCGAGCCGATTGCTCGAGAAGGGCAAGACGCCCGCCCCATCACCTAGAGCTGCCAACGGCAGCAAAACTGCCAAGAGCAGCAAGGGCGCTTAAAGCAGCCGCATGGGAAGTTCCCGCGAGAACGAGCCGGACGACGTCGCCGCAAAGGCAATTCGCGATGACCGTCGTAGGCTCGCGGAGTTTGCTGCCAAGGCCGCAGGCCGACTCAAGATCACCACCGATGGTGGAGATACGGCACCCCTCAGAGGAATGGGGGCGGACCCTCCTTCCTACGATGCGGCCGCAATGGGGCAAGGCAGCGCCCACTCAAGCATCGTCGCCGACGACAGTCTCCTCCGAAAGATGGGACTCCTTGGAGGCGTGTACGCGAACCGTACCCTCTTGCAGTGGGTAAGGGTGCACAGACAACACGAGGCCCTAAAGGCTATCGTCGATGCTCTGACGACATCAGAGCTCAATTTCGCGTTCGCAAACCTACTAGCCCAAGTCAGGCAGAGCATCACGGACCTTGACCGTGATCGCCAGCTGCAGCGCCTGGCCACCCATGAGGCAAGCCGCTGATGCAACCACCTTGACAAGGCGTTGCAGAGCGTGACCCAAGTGCGGATGCAATAGCAAACGCAGCGTGCCGCAGCTGCGGATGCCACTGCCGTTGGCAGCGACGACTTGCCTACCTCGACGACTTTGGGGTCGGTCATGAACATGTCCTTCCTCCACAGTGTGGAGATCTTTCGGAAGGGCGTGAAGCTGACCGACTGGCTCAACCACATGGAGCACGTACTACGTGTCCACAAGGCTCCACTCAGCCAGTGGGACGACCTTGCCACGACGCGGCTTGAAGACAAACTCTTCAAGTATGCGGTCAAGGAGTGGACTGCGTAGCAGCCACACCTCGAGTGGCAGCCCATGCCGTGGGAGGCCTTCTGCACGATCATGCGCAAGAAGTGCACCCAACGTGAGGAGGCGCAGTGCGCTTTCCACAAGATCAAGGACTTCAGGCAGCTGGGTAGCTCGCTCGAATCCTACCTGAGCGAGTTCGCCGCACTCGTGGAAGAAGCCAAAAGCTTCACCGAGGGCAATGGGACTCAGACCTTCAGGTACCCGGAGTGCATGCTGCTGGAGTACTTGTGTGATGGTCTCGCCAACGAGAAGCTGAAGGACAAGACCACCACGACAGCCACTGGCCAAGCTTGGACAAGCTGGAGGGCGTTGCGTGACTACATGAGCAAAGTGTATTCGGAAAACCCGAAGCACTACTCTGATGCACGGCCAAACGCACGTGCACAGCAAGGCCGCGACATGCGCATGGACGCTGCAGGGGCTGGTGGGTCAGCTGGACAACAAGGCGGGGCCAAGGGCAAGCAGCCTGCAAACCCTCCAGCCAAGAAGGCTGGTGGATACAAGGGCCCCAACAACAAGCGCAGCCGCGAGAATGATGAGCTGCAGGCAGCGCGTGAGCATCGCAACACATCCTTCCGCGAAGGGCTCTGCCACAACTGCATGCAGTAGGGCGACTTTAGGGCTCAGTGCCCTCAGGCTGCTGGGGGTGGACAAGAGGCCGCGGCTTTAGCTGCAGCAGTAGCACCTCGTGGGGATGGTGCAGAAGGAGGCCACGGACAGGGCTGTGGACACGTTTGGGGTCGCGGCAATGGGCCCGGCCATGGTAACGGACAGGGCCGTGGGGCGGGTTTCCTCCATCCCTGAGTGACGTCAGTGGGGACCACTTAGGGGTAAAACTGGATCATGGGTGTGGGTTCATGTTTTTAGATGAGGATGTTAAACGATTTGAGTTTTTGAAGAGTTCAAATTTCTTTGTTGTCTCCTCTCCTCTTGTTGAACCGCATTCTACACTTGCTGACTGACATTGCCCACTAAACCTTGCATCTCCGGACGAGATGCATGATCGTACATGCTTAGTGGTGGCGACACCGACCACGATGCAAGAGTTGTGTGACGCGATGATTGAAGCAAACAGCCTCAAAGCAATGAGTTTGATCACGTTCGCAGTAACTTTAGTCGAAGATTTTGACCCAGTCAAATGTAAAGACTGGAAGGTGCTAGCCAAATTCACACGTGCCCACAAGATGTGGACACGAGTGGGTGAATCATGGGAGTTGCGACGCTTGTCGTACAGATTCCGTGTTTATCACAAACTCAGCTTGCCGTCATCAAGTCTGTTCACTCGAAAGAGTGGGGAGAACATGACGATGAATTTCAAAGGACACCTAGCTGGTTCTCCCGTGAATGTACTTGCTGACACTGGAGGGGACACCTCTTTTGTTAGCCTTGGCTTTGCCTGACAGGTTGGCTTGAGGTACGAGCCATCAAATGGCACAGTTGTTGTCGGTGACAACCGTACGGTACCCGTGATCGGTACTTGTAAAGGGAAAACTTGCATTCAAGGGTACACACAGAGTGTCACGTTGAAGGTACTCAACCTTCTTGACCCGTTTGACATGGTGCTCGGCGATCCTTGGCTCTGTGACAACAAGGCACTAATGTGCTTTGAATCAAAGTGTTTGATCCTCCGAAAAGGACAGCGCCGCTTTACGTTGATTCCAAGTACGGAATTTTCACCGACCTGACTCAAAGTCCATGCCAGCTTGTCTGCAATACAGGTCAAGAGACGTATTCGACAAGGTTGTCGATACTTGTTGGCTCAGCTGCGAAAAGCGGAGGACGACGTGACGGAAGACACGCAACAAGAGATCATATCTCTATTGGCCAAGTTCTCGGATGTATTCCAAGACCCACCGGCTGGGCTTCCACAAGAAAGACACATGGGCCACACGATTCCACTGCAACTGGAGGTGACTCCTCCGTTCATACCCATGTATCGCCTTAGTCCAACAGAAAAACAAGAGGCCGAATGCCAAATCAAAGAGTACCTTGCAAAAGGGTGGATCGAGCCCAATAGCTTGCCGTACGGTGTGCCGATCCTTTTTGTGAACAAAAAGGACGGTTGTTTACGCATGTGCGTGGATTACCAAGCGTTGAACAAGCTGACGGTGAAAAATCGATTCCCCTTACCGCGGATTGAAGACCTTTTTGACCAACTCCAAGGCGCAAAAGCATTTTTGTCCTTGGATTTGTCTCAAGGGTACCATCAAATCCGCATCACGGAAGACGATGTGCCCAAAACCGCGTTTCAAACGCACATGGGACACTATCACTTCCGAGTGTTATGCTTTGGGCTTACGAATGCCCCGGCAACCTTCCAAGGAGAAATGAACTGAACATTCGCCAAGCAACTCGGACAGTTTTTCTTGGTTTACCTGGACAACATCCTGGTTTTCTCCAAATCAATGGAAGAGCACATACAACATCTACGCAAGGTTCTCGCAATCCTTCGGGAACAGAAGTTCTATGCGAAAGTGAGCAAGTGCAAGTTTGCACAAGATGAGCTCAAATACCTTGGACACATTGTCGGCAAGGACGGCATCCGTGTCGACCCACGAAAGGTCCAAGCCGTTGTGGACTGGCCACGTCCCAAGAATGTTGGGTAGATACAGTCTTTCCTCGGGCTTGTAAAATACTTTCGACGGTTTATGCAAGGGTATTCAACCCTGGTAGCATCGCTAACCAGGCTCACGCAAAAAGACGTGCGTTGGGAATGGACATCTGATTGCAAGAACGCTTTTCTCAAGGTCAAAGAGCTCCTATCCACGGCGCCCTTCCTAGCTCTTCTGGATCCATCGAAACCGTGGGAAGTTTGATGTGATGCGTTGGTAGTAGGACTCGGAACCGTCCTCAGGCAGAATAGTCACCCTGTTGCGTATGAGAGCCGAAAGCTCATTCTCACAGAAACGCGGTACACGACTGGGGATCAAGAGCTCCTTGCGGTAGTACAAGCTTTCAAAATGTGGCGTTGCTACCTCGAGGGTGCTGAAAGGGGTGTGACGGTCGTGACCGACCATAATCCATTGGTGTTTTTACAAACGCAACCGAACCTGTCAAGACGACAGGCGCGTTGGAGCGAATACTTCAGCCGATTCTTGTTCACATGGGAATATCGGCCACGACGCATCAATGTGGCCGATCCACTAAGCCGACAGCCTGTGGAAGTTAAAGCAACCACCGATGTCAGTGGGTGTTTTTATGGCCATTGCAACAGTACTACCAGATCCCCCTGCACCTCTGCGGCAACCACCACGAGAGATTATCCATTACAACGGTTTTGTAAACAGAATCCGGATGGGATACTGTGTGAATTCTTGGTTTCAAGGCTCTCCAAATTTGGACAAGTACAGCTTGGTGGAGACCGCAGTAATCTTCTAGCACGGAGAACAAGTTGTTGTGCCAAAGTCGGGAGACCTTCGAGCAAAGGTTATCTCCCAGTTCCACGACCCACCGGTCACAGGTCATGTGGGACCCCGAAAGACCGGACAGGCACTCTCGAACCACTATTGGTGGCCAGGGTGGAGTGTTGATGTCCGTAAGTATTGCATGACATGTGACCCATGTCTTCAGAATAAGGCTAGTAACAAGAACCTTGCTGGACTCCTCCAATCACTTCCCATTCCTAGGACTCCATGGGAGTGCGTCAGCATGGACTTCATTACTGGTCTTCCGGACAAGGCCCGTGGCCACGATGCAATACTAGTGATTGTGGATCTTTTGACAAAGATGACACACTTCATTCCTACAACCACTGACGTGAACGCAAAGGAGACTGCTCGTCTCTTCTTTGAGGGTGTCATAAAGTACCACGGCTTGTCGTTGCGCGTTATCTCCGATCGAGATCGAAAACTTGCTAGTAAGTTCTAGCAAAAGATGCACAAATACTTCGACAATGAATCACAAATGTCAACAGCATTTCACCCTCAAACTATCGGACAAACAGAGCACATGAATCGCACTCTGGAGAAGATGCTCTGCATGTACGTGGACCCTGCCATGCATGATTGGGACGAATTCCTAGCACCGCTAGAGTTTGCGGTGAACTCGGTGAACGAGTCCACACAGTTCAAACCGTTCGTGTTGAACAGTGGTCGGCATCCAGTGGTACCCTCTTCATTAATGAAGAGTGGGAGTAGAAGAGGGCAGGTTCCTTCCGCTCAAGCCTTTGCCGAGCCCATCGACTCCTTGATATAGGAGGCAAAGGGTCGCCTTCAAGCACCTTGGCAGCGACAAAAGGCATATGCCGACAAAGGTCGCCAGGAGGTCTCGTTTGACATCGGTGACAAAGTGCTGCTTAGCACTAAAAACCTTCGGCTGAAATCGCCAAGGGCAAGAAAACTTCTACCGAAGTGGATTGGGTCGTTTCCCATTGTGGCACGCATCGGGCCAGTGGCATACCGATTTCTACTTCCGCCGAGTATGAAGATACATGACGTATTTCATGTGAGCCTGCTAGCTCCACACACGGCAGAAGGAACCGTTCAGCCACCGCCAGCGGTCCTGTTGGCCTGGTGGAGCACCTCTTGCACATGTTTTTCTTAGCCCATCTCCGGCGTGCGTGCTTTGTGGTCCCTGTTGATGGCGATGCCAAGGTAGTACTCAAGCTCGCCCATGTCTGTCATCTTGAACCGGCCGCCAAGCTGTTGCTTCAGGCTCTTGAGCTCCCCCTCATCCGAAGACACAAGGATGAGGTCATCCACGTAGAGGACGACAATTTGGTGGAGTCCTGGCTGATTACGCACATACACGCTGTGATCGGCCTCGCAGCGCTTGAAAACAGCTCACCCATGAAACTATCCATCTTGAGGTACCACATGAGCGGAGCTTGCTTCAGTCCATAGAGCGCCCTGCAAAGCCAGCACAGCTTCCCTTGCGACGCATCCACCCCCTCTTGCACCTCCATGTAGACTTCCTTGTCCAGGTCGCCATTGAGGAACGCGGTTTTCACGTCCATTTGGTGGATTTCGTAGTCGCGTGCCGCTGCCACCGAGAGGATAGTACGGATGGAGGCAAACTTGGCAACTGGTGCAAAGGTCTCGTCGTAGTGCTCCCCTTTTCTCTGGGCATATCCTTTTGCCACCAGCCGCGCCTTGTACCNCTCCACCTTCCCCTCCTTTGTGAGCTTCTTCCGGAAGATCCACTTGGAGCCGATGATTTTCTCGCCCTCCGGCCGGTCAACCAGCTCCCAAGTGCCGTTCTCCTCGTGGGAGGCAAGCTCAGATTTTATTGCTCCCTCCCACTCAACCCCATCCTTCCGCTGCAGTGCCCCCTTTACAGATTGAGGCTCCTCTTGCGTGAAGAAGGCTTGTGCACACCCAGTCCAAATGCCCTTGTTGACATCATACTTTTTTTTTCCTTCTTCGCACACGGTTACTTGTGCGGGGCTCTTGAGGCGGTTGTTGTTGTTGATGTCCCCTTTTGGCGCCATCCTCTCCAAGCGCTTGCTCCCCCTCTCTTGGAGACCTTGGAGACATCTGTTTACTCCCCACCTCCACGTCCATCTCTGGTGCTTCGGATTCCTCATCCGAACTGGCCGGAATAAAGTCTGCCGCTCGCCCATCCCTCAGGCGATGCTCTCCGGTTGGTGGTGATGCGAGGACGTCACCCTCATTCACGTCCTCCGGCGTCTCCCCCTCAAGGAGTGGCATCAACTCCCCCTTCTTGGAGAGACCTGCCTCCTTGTCTGTCCAACGGCTTATCTCGTCGAACGTGACGGCGCGACTCCGCACAATCTGCTGCCTCCTTGGGTCAAAGAGCCAATATGCCTTGCTTCCGCTCTCATATCCATGGAAAATACACCGGCGGGTACGGAGGTCCAGCATGCTCCGTCCCTCACGTGCCTGCACCATTGCATGTGCAACACAACCAAACGTGCGGAGGTGACCCACCGCCGGCTTCCTCCCGCTCCACACCTCTTGTGGCGTCTTCCACACATTGCTCTCCTTGTCCTTCAGCAACTTGGTTGGCATGATATTCATGATGTACGCTGTTGTCCTTGCCGCCTCCGCCCAATACCGTTGTGTAAGGCCGGCGTCGCTCAACATGGATCGCACCATGTCAAGGATTGTGCGATTCGCTCTCTCTGTGACGCCATTCTGTTGTGGGGAGTGTGGAGTTCTTTTCTGCCACTCAATCCCCTTGCTCTTCATTCACCCAAGGCACCCCGCATATTCACCCCCGTTGTCACTCCGGAACGCCTTCACCTTCAACTCTGTTTGCTGCTCCACATCAGCCACAAACTCTTGCATGCACGCAAGGACCTCACTCTTCCACTTCATTGGGTAGAGGTAGAGTTTCTGGCTGTGGTCATTGATGAAGGTGAGGAAGTAGCGAGCTCCGCCGATGGAGCTCTCAAGCGGCCCACACACATCTGTGTGTACCACGGCCAGTTTTGCCGATGCACGCGTCCCCTTGGCGACAAACGGCTGCCAAGTTCATTTGCCAATGATGCATGGCTCACACATGGTCTCCTTGGTTCCATCAAGGCCGCTGATTTGGAGACCCCGCACCACTTCCCTCTTAGCCATCTTCTTCACTGTCGATGGAGAAATGTGGCAGAGTCGGCGGTGCCATAAGTCTAGGTCTCCTCCGTCCTTCGTAGAAAGATTGGCGGCGTTGGACCCCACTCGGCTGCTGAGGATCTTTGCGCGTAGCAGGTACAAGTCTTCCTCCCTCTTGGCACGCGCAATCACCTCAACTTTGCCCTCTTTGCGGATGACGGCCTCCTTCTTTGTGAAGAGCACCTCAAGCCCCTTGTCCGTAAGGCGGCTGACGGAGAGCAGGTTTGCCCCAAAGTTAGGCATATGCAACACATCGTAGATTGTGCTCGTGACAGATTTTCCATCCACAATTGACTCAATGCGGACGTTACCCTCACCGGCGGCCACCTCCGTTTTTCCATTGGCCACCGTCATGTGTCTCTCCGAGGCGCCGTAGGTGACAAATGCCGCCTTGTTGCATTGCGTGTGGTGGCCTGATCCGGAGTCGATGATAGCAACTCCCGGATCTTTCAAGTTGGTGGAGTTGTACGCCATAAGGGCGTGCTCATCTTTCTTCCCGCCCCGCTGCTACCAATCTGTTTTCTTCTTGGGACAGTTGCACGCGTAGTGGCCCTCCTTGCCGCATTTGAAGCACTCCTCCTTCTTGTCAACCTTCTTAGTGCCCTGTTTGGCACCCTTCCACTTGTCGCCTCGGCCTACACTTTGAGGATGAACTGTGTAAGCTGAAGTTGATGCCGCTGCACTCTCTCGACCGCCACGTCGCATCCACTCATTGCGCACGTACTCAGCAACCTTCAGGTACTTCAGCTCGTCCGAAGGCCAGCCACCAAGGACTGTGATCATGGGACTCCAACT
>SZWC01000950.1:145849-162323 GCA_023375785.1 Penium margaritaceum
ACCTCTAGATGCCTTGTAGGACAAGTCACCCCTTCTAGAAGGTGTGCCACCTTCCTGGACCCTCACCTGGCCTTCTAGAATCTTAAAGAGGAACTCTAGAGGTTGAGCTAGCTTCCTGGCATCTATTTTCCACCTCCCTTGAGGCAGGGCATAATTTCATCTTCTGGGACTTGAACCCGGGCCCCTGCCTCTAGAGGTGGACACCATTAACCACTAAGCCACTAAGGCTTGTCTTTTTGGTGTTCCTTTTTGGAGTCACTCCTGCCATGGTGAGGAGCATCATTCCAATTGGTCCTGGCTGCCGACGGCCAATACGAGGTCCTTCGCCTACTCCAGCACCAAGAGCGTACTCTTCGGTCGCGCATTGTCAGGGAGTACCTCGTTCATTAGGCCGGTTGTGGACCTGAACATAATTAATGGGAGCCCGAATCTCGGTTGCCCAGAGGGGTGGTCATCGAGTACTTGAGCGAGCTTGCAGCTTGCACTCATTGGCGCGTGGCAGGAGGTACTACCTGAACGCGGAAGAATTGAACAACATTCCCAGAGGGCAGCATTCATTGACAGCGACCAGAGGAGGTTGGGGACGCACAACATGGTTGTCGCGTAGGCACTCCAGCCTAAAGGGGGGATGCCGCTAGTCGTGCTGACCAACAAGCTGCAGCTTAGGTCTAAGTACCATGCACGTGTTCATGTTTAGCTGGTGATTGAAATAACTATTTTTCTTTCACAATGTTGATGACTTACTGACTGACAATCCTACTTGTTGTTCATGAACCGAGACGGTTCATAATAAGTGGGGAGGAATGTAGCGGGAGGGCCGGTTCGGCCCTCCCTCCTCGCTGAAGCGAGGGGTGGTTGTACACCACCCCTCACATTAGCGAGGGCTGGCTGGCGGCCAGCACTTCGCTGGCCGCCGGCCAGCTCGCTGCCGGTCGGCGGCCGGCCAAGCGACCGGCCGGCCACCGGCCGGCCAGCCGCCAACCGCCGATCGCGGCCTCAGCCTGATCAGCGGCTGAGAGGCTACGAGGGCCTCAAGGGCGAGGCCTCGTGGCCTCGTGCCCTCATGCCCTCGCCCCCCCTCGCCCTCCTTGTAAAACAAGCAAGCGAAGACGAGGGATAGGGGGAGCGAGGGTGAGGTCAAGAAAGAGCTGGCACGAAGTCGCCAGCGTGCCTCGCACGCGACGATTTTGCGCCAGAACGGCAAAACGTAAATCAAAGTTCGTTCTTGACGAACTTTGACATAAAATAAACGAAATAACTTGTGCGAACACACGAGTTCGAGGTAAAAACCCCCGGTTTGGGTCCCAAAACCAGGGGTTTGGTTACAAACGGATATGGGCCTCTGGAGACTCGAAATATTTGAGTCTCCCTGCTCTGGGTCGTTGATGACGTTTGCCCCTCAGTCCTGCGAAGGGGGTAAACCCCTGACGCGGACTGAGAACGCCATTTTGCGAACTTCGACGACGACCTCAGAGCAGGAGCTGGAGACACGACACGTTACAAAAACGAAGGGGTAACATCCTGAACTCGTGAATTTGCACGAGGTTTCTGTGTCTGAGAGACAAAGTTAATCTCAAACAAGGTTGTGTTTCATTTTTTATGTGATAGCACAAAATCATCGCGTGCGAGGCACGTCCAGCAATCTCGTCTCGGCGTTTTCTCTCGTGCCTTGCTCCTGCGCTCTCTGTCTCTCTATCCCTCGCTTCGCTCATTTGAGGAGGCGAGGAGGAGAGGCCGAGGATGAGGGCGCGAGGCCATGGGCCTAGGCCCTCAAGGCCTCACGGCTTCCTGGCCGTCGATCAAATGAATCGCTCGATCGACGGGCGGTAGGTAGTCGGCTGACGGCCGGCCGGTCATCAGATTGGCCACCGGCTGGTAGCCAGCTGGCCGTGGCTAGCAAAGGGCTGGCCCCCGACCAGCCCTCGCCATGGTAAGGGGCGGTGTTGACCACCCCTTGCAACCGCGATGAGGGAGGGCTGAATGGGCCCTCCTGCTGCAAAGTCAAAATGTTGAATCCATAAAGTAGTATGCTATTAGCTACTCTAAATTTTTCCTTTGCGTCATTTTTATTGTCAATGTATCAGGCACAAGGGTAGGTGTAGAAAGAAAAAAAATGTAAGTGAGCAAGGTGGGTTTGGCGAGTGTGGATAAGAAAACGAACTCTGGGTTGTACAAACAGCTAGGTTTGGCCAAGTGTGTGAGAAGTGAGTAATGCTTGCACACACATGTGATTCCAATAGATTAGCTACCAAATACATAAGACAAATGAATTTGCGGATGTTACTCAATAACAGTAGATCCTTCAACCCATCTCGCATGGAACATAGGATGGAGAACTCGGTGACCCTAAAGCAAAACCGAGGGGAACAGACAACAAACCCACCAAAGTAATACCTTACTGCTCAAGGAATTCGACGAACTAGGTTTTCTTGATTATGAATCATATGATCTAGATGAAAGTTTTGGGTTAAGCATTGTTTTAGGAATCCTAATTGAACGAATTGGGAGTAAATTGCTGCTTTACATTTGACGCAAGGTACATGGTCATTTCCGCGAAAACTCGAGAATTCGACGAGCGTGTCCGTACCACGAAAACGAAGCGAGGACCACCGACGATTGTTCGTGCGTGTCGTGTCGTGTGGGCTTGTCACTTCGCACGGATGGCTTGCGTGGACAACGGAAGGGCACGATTCATGCCCTTCCGTTGTCCGCTCCCACGTCCAACGAAGGCTGACAAGGCTTTTCGAAATCAAACCAGGATTTGTCATCAATGCACACAATACAACCATTCAACTTGTGCCCGTTGCAGAACACACCTACGCACCCAAAGAAGATTGCAATGAAATAAATTCCAGGCTTTGTCCAAACAATGTGAAGAAAGCTATACAGAAAAATTTGAACGAACATTGCATGCACCTTGAATTCACTCAAATTGAATTCGAATTATTTAGGGAACTTTTTAAATTCATCAAACGACATTTTGACACAACTTCAACGATAAGAAACGCAATTAAAATCGAATACCTCGAGCAGTATCGTAGCTTGCACAGGGAGCCCAAAGGGAGGGATGCTTTCCACGGACCATGTAAAGAAGGGTATATGTAGGAATTATCCACAAAATTTGAATGGGTCAAACTGTATGCCCTGCACGGCATTCGGAAGAATAACATTACCTTACCCGGCATTCGGAAGAAGGAGACTCCCCTATCCGGAGCTCGGAAAATAAGACTGTGCTGCCCACGAACACCGAGGAAAAAAATCATGTCGACGTTGCATGCGATGCAACCTCGACATGCTGATGTCATCAATAATTTTATAGCATTCACAAATCCCTCTTTTGAGGGGTTTGTGAATGTTCATGGGTGTTGCCTGTGGTTTGCATGGGGGGGTCCGAGACTCCCCATGCGTTGAAAGGGAATATGCTAGGCCCCGCTATTGCGAGGCCCAGCAAGAGCCCGCGCAAAACTAAAACCCTAAAACCTCAAATGAATTTTGGGGCAGGGTTTGACTAGGATTTGCATGCACAAAGTGGGGGGTTTGCGTGATAAAAAAATGAACAGAACGAGCGTTTTTGCTTGGTTTCAAAATTGGCGTTTTTGCTCGATCACGATTCTCACGTGGGAGCAAGAATCGCAATGAAGCGGGGGGATTCGCATGCCCGACCTTGCTTTGCTCGACCAGCGGCGTATGCCGCTAATCGAGCATTGAGAACTGAGCGGGCAATCTAGTTTTTCTTACAAACCGTCGGGCGGGGGATTTCCATTTTTTAAGCGCCGGATAGGGCGTTCCTTCCCCCCTCGCGGATTGGGTAGAAGGGTTATTTGGCCCCCATAAAAAGAGCAAGAAACCTCTGACTTTTCCTCCATTGTAAAGTGATGCAAACACACGTGTATACATAGTTTGTACAATGCTCTTTCCGAGCATTTTCACATAATTCAATTGGTCTCAGGTCTAGATTAGTCCCAGAAAACATCGTGTTCTTCATGTTTATGGTTCTTTTTGGCATGTTTTTTATTCGGACAGGTGTATGTTGGAGCCAGGTTCTATGTTGCGATTGGATAGGGCGACCCATTTTCCATTGGGTTCGGTCACAAGATACCCAAATAGTAGAAATATAAAACTGATTCGCCCGTCGTCGAGTGAGAAATAACCTAACTACCCATCAGCCGCTGCTACCGCCACGCCAGTAACAAAGAAAACAGACAAAAATGCATGGCGAGACCACATGCCATGCGCTGACGACGCATGGTATGCGCCGCCCTCCGCTAGTACCACAAACCCTTTTGTTGAAGGGTTTGTGATGCTAGCGGGGGAAGGTTTGTTTAGAGTTTGAGGGGACTTAGAGACTCTCCATGCGTTGAAAGGGAACCTGCTGGGCCCCGCTACCGCGGGGCCCAGCAGGAGCCCGCGCAAAATAAAACCCTAATACCTCGAATGTAATTCGGGGTATGGTTTGAATGCGGTTTGTGTGTTAAACTGATAGGTTTGCGTTTACAACAAATCATCCAAAATGAAAGAAGGGCGTTTTTGCTTGATCGCGAGGGAGCGATGACCGCTTTGTTTTTTTTTGTCATGCAAACCCCCCAGTTTGATGTAGGGTTTTATGTTTGGCGCGGGCGGAGCCCGCGCCAAACATAAAACCCTACATCGAACAGGGGGGTTTGCGTGACAAAAAAAAAGAAAACAAAGCGACCATCGTTCCCTCGCGATTTTTGCGTGGAGTGATCTCCGCATGCATGATTTTCTTCATGCTCGCTCGTCGACGCATGCTGCGAGCGAGCATGATTTCCGACTGGGATTTTGAGTGTTTTTTTTGCAGTTACCGAGCGGATCAGAGTCACACTTTGCGTTTTATGGGTATCTGAACTATTTGGCCCTTTTCCATTTCATCAACGATGGGACCCTGACCTTAGATCTCATCAAGCGCACGGCCCTGCCGGCAAGTATCCACAACGACAGGTTCCTTCGACTGGATCCTAGGTGTCCGAATCACAATTTGGCCATGTCGAACGTTGAGAATCGCTCTTGATTGGAATAGTCCCTCTTTTTCATGGTCACGATTTTTTCTTTTTCTTTTTCTGTAGACATGGTTATGCGATATTATGAGCAGATACGGTCGACAACCATAGGTTTGAACATGTACTTTTACTTATTCTACTAGTTTGTGATGTACGATTGAAAAGATCGAATTTTGCGAGTCAATAACACTGGACGAACCGAGTGATTCCCCCACCCAACAATGCAGACGGGCTCCTCGAAACAGCATGGAGCCATTTGCCGGCATGAGATTGTTGGTTTTTTGTGCTCATTGTGCTCTGTTGTGTCCTCCTGGCTTGTGTACATCGGCGTGCAGATGACTGGCGGCGAGACTCGACGCTGATGGAGTGTCGTCCGTTGGAGCCGACGCACGCTGAGGCCGTCTTGCAGTATGCTGGAGTCCCCTCTCTCCGGCGACGTGCTCAGCTCCATCGGCAGGCCTCCTCGGCGGTCGCGCTGTCGGTAGTCATTGCCACCGCAGTCGCTGTCTGCATGCGTCCCGCGCGCACTGTCGTGCCTGCGTCGTCATGCGCTGCCTAGGGTCCCAGTTGCGTGTTGTTTGGCCCTGTTTGGCAGCATAAACCGTCGTGGGCACTGCCTGGGTTCAGGCTGCCATAACTCCTTGCTACTATTTTTCTAGCAGATTCTGACCGCACGGCTGCGTTTGCAGCGTCGGTATTATGGTATGGTCCATTTTTCAGGCAAAACGGACGACGCCCGGGTTTTGGGCTGTCGGCCGTCTGGCAGGCCTCACCGAGAAAACCTGCGAGCCTGAAATTAGCTATTTTCTGATTGGCTGATGAACTGAGTAACAAGCTCTACAGAGCTGGGGGGGGGGCTAGAACTTGGAGGGGTCTCCCATTGTTGTTCATTCTTGTTTCCTAATCAGTTACTATCAGTTTTCAGCTGCTTTCTGGCGCTAACTCTGGCGCGCATTTCAAAGTAACAAATCCAGAGCTTCCAGACTTAGACTCTAGAGCAGCAGACTAAGGGGGCAGCTGACTTAAGCAACTAGCGTGGAAGCTCACACGCTGCATCAACAATGCTGCTGCCCCAACCTGCTGCATAGTTTTCTCTCTTGGTATCAGAGCCAGAGCGTAGCAGCAGCAGCAGAAGACTGGCAAACAGGTGCCAGACAACGCCGGCGGACCTCCATACGCGCCAGTGCAGGGGAAATGCTACCGGATTTTTTCCGATAGCATTGACCCTCCTGGTGGCGGCGTCCGATTTTTTCCCACGGCCACTAGGCCAGGGGGAATGCTGCCGAAATTTTTCACCAGTACTGACCTCCACGCGTGACGCGAGGAGGTGAGCGGCGGGCGGTGTCTGATGTCTGTGGGCGACGACGCACGCGGAAACATCACCCAGGTGCAGTGACTGGCACCACCAGCAGCAGCAGGTAGAAGGAGCAGCTGGCAGCAACCCGCAGCAGCAGTAGCTCGCAGTAGCAGCAGCAGCAGCCAATAGCAGCAGCAGCTTGCAACAGCAGTAGCAGTAGCGTGCAGCAGCAACAGCGTGTAGCAGCAGCAGGAGCTCGCAGCAGCAGCCCGTAGCAGCAGCCCGCTACAGCAACCTGCAGCAACAGCAGGCAGCAGTCGTAGCACGCAGCAGCTACAGCAGCGTGCAACAGCAGCAGCGGGCTGCAGCAGCTGCTGCAGCGAGCTACAAGAGCCGCCAGCTGCTGCAGCAACAGCAGCGAGCAGCAGCTGGCAGCTGCCAGCCGCGGCTGCTGCTGCCCGCTGCTCGTAGCGAGCGAGTAGCGAGCAGCAGCTCGCTGCTGCCAGCGAGCAGCAGCTCACTGCTGCCAGGCGAGAAGCAGCCCGCTGCTCGCAGCAGACAGTGGGCTGCTTCCCACTGTGACAAGGGAAAGAAAAAGGCAACCAAAAAAATCCCCCAACCCCGCAGCTCGCTGTAGCAGCCTGCAGCTGCAGCGAGCAGCTACTGCGTGCTGTAGCAGCTACAGTAGCACTCAGCAGCAACAGTGAGCTTTAGCAGCTCGCTGCTATAGCAGCAGTAGCCACAGCAGTTGTTGCAGCTCGCAGCACCAGCAGCTGCAGCTGCAATTGCAGCAACATCAGTAACAGTAGCAGCAGCTGCAGCAACCGCAGCAGCAGCAGTAGCAACAGAAGCAGCAAACAGCTACAGCAGCAGCAGCAATAGCAGCAGCAAGAGCAACAGCAGCAGCAGCAATAGCAGTAGCAGCACCAGCAGTAGCAGCAGCAGCAGCAGGAGCAGCAGTAGCAGCACCAACATCAGCAGCAACAGCAGCTGTAGCAGCATCAGCACCAACAGCAGCAGCGGCGGCCCCAACATTCGCCGCTACTGACGTCAGTACCCTTCTGCTGACGTCACTGCTGATGTCATCAACAAAAAAAAACACAAAAAAGGGAGTGAAAAAGGTGGGAAGAAAGGAAAGGAGGAAGCCAACCTAAGGGGTGGGTAGAACTCCCACCACCCCTTTTCTTGCTGACATCAGCCAAAGCAACAAAAAAAAGGAAAAAAAAAACAAGGGGCACCACACCATGGCCGGTACCCCTAGTGAGGAGGGATCCTCCTCTGTTGGGGGGACCCCTACCCCTCCGTTCTTGCACCGCCTGCAGCAGTAGCAGCAGCAGCAAAAGCAGCTGCAGTCCACTGGTCTCGTCGGCGGCAATCCTGACTCCCTCGCTGCTCTTCAGCAACAGCTCGCCGCCTTGACGCAGCAGCTTGCAGTGCTATAGCCGGTAGCCGCCCAGACTGCCACTAGTGTGCCACCGTCATTCGTCCCTCCAGGGCACGCCAGCCCAGCGGTGTCTGCTGCCACGTACTATCTGGCACAGCAACAGACTCAGCGCCAGCGGCAGACTGTCACTTCTGTCCTTGGCCCCACTCTGGGTGCTGGCCGCAGGCAAAAGGACTTTGAGATGCCATCGCCGCCGCTTCAGGTCGGCGAGCAGTTCCGAAGCTGGGAGCTTAGCTTCCGGATCTGGGCGCAGGGTGAGGGCCTGTGGGCATACTACACCCTCCCTTACGACTCCACCCAGGCCGACCAGTTGTATGATGCTGGTCGCGCCGTCCGCGCCCTTGTCCCAGTCGTCCCTCCTGCTTCCCGCCTGGCCCTAGAGCCTTTCCTTGGCGATTTTACCGCCGGCGCCATACCAGACCCTACAGCCGCATGGCACGTCCTCACCAGACCCCATCGTCTGTCTAGCGACGCTGAGATCAGTCGTCTGCTCCGGGAGTTCAACTCCCTGCACATGGGGGAGACCGAGATGGTCACTACCTACTGGCAGCGGGCAGAGGACATCCTACGTCGTCTCGGCACATCTGCTCCACCCCCTCTGTCCGCACTCCTTACCATCAAGCGCGGCAATACTAGCACGTACGCGGACGTCTTCGTGCACTACCCCCAGGACGACCTGTCCACCATGGCAGCCCAGGGCACCCTCATGCCCTGGGCATACGAGCTCTTCCTCCGCATTGAGGAAGCTCGCCAGGAGTCCCAGCTCCATCGCACGGAGGCCCTCGCCTCCGTGGCCATCGCCTCTCCCGCCGCGGCCACCTTCGCCAGCTCCTCCGCCAGCTCCTCCGCCAGCTCCTCCGCGAGCTCCTCCGCCAGCTCTTCGTCGACGGGGAAGAAGAAGCGTCGGAGCAAGAAGGGCAAAGGTCAGCAGCAGCAGCAGCCGCAGCCGTCGACCGGGTCCGGCAGTGGTGGCTCGGTCTGCCACAACTGTGGCCAGCCTGGGCACGGGTGGTACACGTGCCCTCTACCGACCGACGAGGTGCGCGTCATCGCCACCATGCGTCGCAAGCAGGAGCGTCGTCTCGCCTCCGCCGCCGTCGCTGTCGCCGGCTCCGATGCCTCGGCCTCGCCCAACAGCTCCACCACTCCGGTCGCCTCGCCAGTCCCGCAGACACCAGTGCCGCCGCCACACCATCCACAGCCGTCGAAGCCTCCGCTCCCTACGCCGGCTCAGTTCCCCTACTACCCGGGCTCCGGTGCCGTCACTCCACATTCCGTCTACACTCCCGGGCCCACCTCCCATGAGCGTCAGCTGAGCAGTTCATCGCGCTCCAGCTCGGCCTGCCTCGCCCTCCTCCCGAGGGAAGTGCAAGTTGCGTCACCTCCTGCCCTCTTTCCCATTCCTACATGACTGGTCGTGTCCAATTTCCTCTCCTACCTGGTCGTCGCCAGTGGCCTCATCCATCCCTCTCCTTGACGACATTGCTTGGCTTGACGATTGGCAGTCCCGTTTTGCGCCTCCGTCCACTGCATTCGCGTCCCTTGCCTGCTGCCATGTGACCGTTAGCGATCTGGCGGCCCCGGTCCAGGACCCTGCTGAGACCTGGATCATCGACTCCGGGGCCACGCATCACATGACGGCCTCTCGTGAGGCCTTCAGTATGCTTGGTCCTGTAGGCGATGTCTCCGGTGTCCGGACGGGCTCCGGACAGGTGTTGCCTGTCCGTGGCGCTGGCGTCATTCGTTTCCGTGGTCCTGCCGGTGATGTCTTTCTGACCAATGTCCTCTTCGTCCCTGGTCTCGAGCTCAGCCTCCTATCCATGACTGCCCTTGACCGCATGAGCATGGATGTTGTGCACTCGCGTGGTGTCGGCACTGTGTCGTTGCGTCCGTCTGGTCTTGTCGTCCTGCACGCCACCGCCCGTGGCAACCTGTGGCATGTTCCTCGCCTCTCCTCCTCTCCTCCCGTCTCCTCCCCGTCGGCCGCCACAGGCCATGTGTTTGTCACTAGTACAGTTTCTCCTCAGCACACCCGCCTCTTGCCCCGCCGCCTTTGCCACGTCCACTCTGCCGCCGTAGAGAGCATGCTTCGCACCCAGCCGGCCAAGGGCCTTGACCCAGAGACTTTCCCTCTCCCGTGCCCCACTGAGTGCATTGACTGCGCTCAGGGGAAGATGCACCGGTCTTCATACCCCTTGTCCTCCTCCCGTGCCTCCGCCCCCCTTGACCTTGTCCACTCGGACGTCATGGGTCCTCTCCCCACCGAGTCCATCGGAGAGCATGGCCGCTATGTCCTCACCCTCACGGATGACTATTCTCGCTACCGCTGGATCTTCTGCCTCCGACAAAAGAGCGATGTCGCCCGAGCCATTCAGGACTGGCTCGTCCCCGCGGAACGCGAGTGTGGCCGCCCCCTCCGCTGCTTTCGCTCCGATCGCGGCGGAGAGTACATGGGTGAGGCCACGACCTTTCTCGCCTCCCGCGAGATCCACCATGAGACGTCTACGCCCTACACACCCGCCCAGAACGGCGTGTCCGAGCAGTGGAACCACACCATGGCCGATGCCGTCCGCACCATGCGGGTCGAATCAGGTCTCTCCGATGGCTTCTATTTTGAAGCCATGTCCTACATGACCTGGGTTTGGAACCGGGTTCCCCACGGTCCCCTTCCCCGCCAGTCCACACCATACGAGCACTGGTGCGGTCGACGCGCTGACCTCCGCCCGGCTCACGTCTGGGACTGCGTGGTCATTGTGTGGCTACCCGCCCCCTAGCAGGGCGGCAAGCTTACCCCCCGCGGACGCCCCTGCACCTTCCTTGGTGCGTCTCGTCAGTGCAAGGCCTGGCGCTTCTGGGACCCATCCAGACACTACATTGTCGAGTCCCGCGATGCCCTGTTCTTCGAGGATCTATTCCCCCGCGACCTCATTCGCTCCAGATCGTCTGTGTCCCTCCCGTCGCGTGGGGGAGTGGTGGGTCCGTCCTCCGTCCTGTCGCCTCCGGGTGACACATCAATCCGTCCCTCTGAGCCGGTAGCGCCTGTCGCGTCCTCTGGCCCTCCCGGGCCAACAGCCCCAGTGGCGTCTGCTGGCCCCTCCGGGCCAGCAGTCCCAGCCGCATCTGTTGGCCCCTCTCCGCCAGCAGCGCCTGTCGTGTCCGCTGGCCCCTCCGGGCCAGCAATCCCAGCCGCGTCCGCTGGCCCCTCTAAGCCAACAGCGCCTGTCGTGTCTGCTGGCCCCTCCGGGCCAGCAATCCCAGCCGCGTCCGCTGGCCCCTCTGAGCCAGCAGCGCATGTCGTGTCCGCTGGCCGCTCCAGGCCGGCAACCCCAGTCACGTCCGCTGGCCCCTCCGGGCCAGTAATCCCAGCTGCGTCCAGTGGCCCCTCTAAGCCAGCTGTGCCTGTCGTGTCCGCTGGCTCTCCCATGCCGGCAGCCCCAGTCGCGTCCGCTGGCTCCTCCGAGCTAGTAGCCCCGTCCGCCTCCGTTGACCAGTCGGACCCAGTACCATCTTCGGCCCGACCGCGCTACACACGTGGCCCAGGCGGCAGCCTCTGACCTCGGCCGACAGTGAGCGCGCAGACCGCTGCACCGCGTCCCGTGGCGCCTCGACTCCCTGTGGCCCCACGTATCTTCTCCACTCCCACAGTCGTGAGTGGGGATCCTGGCACGAAGGCTCTCGGCCTGACCACCTCGGCCATCATCACAGACCTTCACACTAGCTCTGCACTAGGCTACGCCATGCTTCATCACGAGCATCGGCATGCTGTCGTGGCTACACTCACCCGGATTCCACCTGGAGCTCGTGAGGCACACGCCCTCTCACTCCGGTCCACAGCACGCCCAGAGGACCTAGCTACCCTGCGCGAGGCACGAGCCTCTCCTGAGGCCACACATTGGGATGTTGCCTGCGTTGAGGAGCTCGCTGCTATCCGCCAGCACCACGTGTATGACCTCGTCGACCTCCCTCCAGGTCAGAAGGCCATTGGTGCCAAGTGGGTCTTTCGGCGCAAGTGGAAACCTGACGGGTCCTTGGACAAGTACAAGGCCCGCCTCACTGCAAAGGGGTTTGCTCAGGTCCCTTGGGTCGATTATGACCAGATCTTTGCCCCAGTCGGTCGGTTCTCCACTAGCCGGACACTCTTCAGCCTGGTTGCCCAGCATGGGTGGGAACTGCATCAGATGGACGTGAGCAACGCGTTCCTCCATGGCTCACTTGAGGGTGAGGAGCTCTACATGGTGCAGCCCCCAGGCTTTGATGACGGAACTGGGAGAGTTTGGCGGCTGCAGAAGGCTCTCTATGGCCTGAAGCAGTCACCTTGGTGCTGGAACCAGGAGATCAGCAGCGCGCTTCTCCGTGGTGGCCTCCAGCGCAGCACCGCTGACCCCGCCCTGTTCATCAGCCCACGGGGTCAGACTCTCGCCGCAGTTCTGGTCTACGTCGACGATCTCCTCATTGCGTCGCCAGACACGGCCGCCATCCAGCGTGTCAAGGACTTGCCGTACACTGCCTACCAGATGAAGGATCTCGGGTCCGCTCGAGTCTTCCTGGGCATGCAGATCGAGCATGATCGCTCACAGAGCGTCCTGCACGTTCACCAGACTGCCTATGTGCATACCCTGTCCCTCGTGCCTAGCGCATCTTCACCCATGTCACCCGATGGCCAGGTGAAGTTGAAAAGTCCTGACCTTGCTGTTGTGGGGAAGCCAGTTGATGTGACCACGTATCTGCGGGTCATCGGGTCACTGAAGTTCCTGGCAACGACGACGCGTCCAGACATCGCGTTCGTCGTTAACCTCCTGGCCCAGTTCTCTCAGGAGCCGCGTCACCTCCACTTTGAGGCTGCGATCCGAGTACTGCGCTATGTCGTCTCGACCCCTCGACGAGGCCTCATGTTCCACCGTCAGCCATCCGTCGTTGCAGTGGGTTTCACCGACAGTGACTGGGCCGGCAGTCCAGACGGTAAGAGTCACACTGGGTGGATCTTTATGGTCGGGGGCACAGCTGTGTCCTAGCGCAGTGGCAAGCAAGGGTGCATTGCTCGCAGCACTGCTGAGGCTGAGTACGTGGCACTTGGCTCAGGCGCGTGTGAGAGTGTGTGGTTGCGTCTTCTGTTGTCCGAGTTACGTCAGTCAGTCGCATCCATCACCTTGCATTGTGACAATGAGAGTGCCATGGCCATTGCAGACAATGACGGTGTGCATCACACTCGCACAAAGCACATCAATGTTGAGTATCACTATGTGCGTTCGTTGTTGCACGACAGCAGCATCAGCATCGTGTGGGTTGAGACAGCACGGCAGCTGGCTGACTTCCTGACCAAGGCACTGAAGCGAGACTCGTTTAAGAAGGCTGTGAGTTCTGTCGGCGTACGTCCGTGACTTGCTTTCTTTATCTCTGCCTACACTTCTACGTGTCCTGGGGGAGTCTTTTTGCTGACTGTGTCTCTGCCCGCCCATGTCCACTACGCCTGTGAGTCATGGGGGAGTGTTGGTTTTTTGCGCTCATTGTGCTCTGTTGTGTCCTCCTGGCTTGTGTACATCGGTGTGCAAATGACTGACGGCGAGACTCGACGCAGATGGAGTGTCGTCCGGTGGAGCCGACGCACGCTGAGGCCGTCTTGCAGTATGCTGGAGTCCCCTCTCTCCGGCGACATGCTCAGCTCCATCGGCAGGCGTCCTCGGCGGTCGCGCTGTCGGCATTCACTGCCACTGCAGTCGCTGTCTGCATGCGTCCAGCGCGCACTGTCGTGCCTGCGTCGTCATGCGCTGCCTAGTGTCCCAGTTGCGTGTTGTTTGGCCCTGTTTGGCAGCATAAACCGTCGTGTGCACTGCCTGGGTTCAGGCTGCCATAACTCCTCGCTACTATTTTTCTAGCAGATTCTGACCGCACGGCTACGTTCGCAGCGTCGGTATTATGGTATGGTCCAGTTTTCAGGCAAAACGGACGACGCCCGGGTTTTGGGCTGTCGGCCGTCTGGCAGGCCTCACCGAGAAAACCTGCGAGCCTGAAATTAGCTATTTTCTGATTGGCTGATGAACTGAGTAACAAGCTCTACAGAGCTGGGGGGGGGCCTAGAACTTGCAGGGGTCTCCCATCGTTGTTCATTCTTGTTTCCTAATCAGTTACTATCAGTTTTCAGCTGCTTTCTGGCGCTAACTCTGGCGCGCGCGTTTCTGAGTAATAAATCCAGAGCTTCCAGACTTAGACTCTAGAGCAGGAGACTAAGGGGGCAGCTGACTTAAGCAACTAGCGTGGAAGCTCGCACACTGCATCAACAACGCCGCTGCCCCAACCTGCTGCATAGTTTTCTCTCTGAGACCGGCTATCTCGAAGCGTGAGGCTCTCCGCCAGGCTCTCCGCCGGGCCCTCGCGTTGGTCGGTGTGCAAATGCGGGTCTCAGCGCTGATGGCTCCAGCTATGCAGGTCCTCGCGTCATGAATTGGGGCGAATCTGGGCCCCGGGATCTATTTGGCCTTTTTAACCCTCAAAATAATCTTGCGCGTGCCTGATTGATGTGAAAGGCGAAAGGATTGAACCTAATTGTTCATGCCCACGATGAATAGGATTAATCAAAATACTGTAATTTTGAGTTATAGCGATCTAAGATGCCGCAATTTGTTCAGATTAGGAAGCTAAGATGGGTTGATAACAATTGGAAGGCGAAAAATAAAGGATGGTTTTCTCATTGAAAGTTTGCTCATCTATCAATTTGCGATGAAAAATCTGGAATGCAAACCTGGAATGAATAGATTTCGAATGGTTAAGAAAATATAGTAACATTATTTATAGGATAAATGTAAAATTTAATATATGTTAAAGATTATGAAGTTTCCCAGATTTTTCAGCATTGGGATCAGATATAAGGTTTGCCTGTGACTGGGGTTTTCCGCAACACCAAGTTCTGTTTGACTATTCTACAAAAAGCAAAATCTCTCTCGGCTAGTGCGTCTCCAAGTGATGCCGTATGCACAGTCAGTTCATGCAACCAAACAAGGGACGCGCCGACGTGGCTTCGGACTTGCGGTTCTCGAAGCAGGCTCGTGTGATTCTGTGCTCAGAAAGAAGTTTGCGATTGGTCGACTGCTCTTGGCATATCCACTTTTGCTCGAACTGACAACGCACAGTCATCCGTCTTCGCCTGCTTGCGACCAGGTTGTTCTTTTGAGGACCTCGGGGCCATCTCAGTCGCATCGAACCAGCTGCCGTCACCATCATCTCGATCCTTCACGTCCGATCAGCTTCAGCAAAATGGCCGCCCTCGCCCTCACCGCTGCCACCGCCACTGCTGCCAGCAGCTTCTCTGGCCAGAAGCTGTCGCTGAAGCCTGTGAAGGCCGTGAAGTCTCGTGCTGCCGTGCGGTGAGAAACTCAGCTGTCTTGCGTTCGCACGTCGACCTCGGCGTTGTCCTCGATAGGCCATGGCTGATACTTATCTTCCTGCCGAATTTCAGGCTCGCCGCTCCCCGCGCAAAGTACGGTGATGAGAGCGTCTATTTCGATCTGAAGGACATTGGCAACACCACCGGCTCGTGGGACCTGTACGGCTCTGACGCCCCATCTCCTTACAATGGCCTGCAGGTTGGTGTCTCGCGACCATCGTAAAGTACCATCTCCTGTTTGCACTTTTCACTGCGTTAGTAAGGATATTAACGCTGTCTTTCACCTCTTGCGCGCAGAGCACCTTCTTCGAGACCTTCGCCGGCGCATTCACAAAGCGCGGTATTCTCCTGAAGATCCTTGTTCTGGGCTATGCTGGCGCCATTGGACACTTTGCCGCCAACGCTTCGGGTGACATTCTTGCCATCAAGAAGGGTCCCCAAGCCCCCCCGGCCCCGGGCCCCAATGGAAAGATCTAGATGCGTTGTTTATGATACTATGATCATTGTAAATCCCCTGTTACGCCTGGTCAGGCATTCATTTCCCTAATCTTCATTCGAAAAATACCCATTAAACTATCATTTGCGAGCCTTCTAGTACAGGTGGAAGATGTGCTAACGTACCTTTCATTCCAATCCATCTTCTTTCTGATCCTTTTCCTTGTCTACTCTTCAACACTCATCGCGGTAGGTCGTATGTTCCATGAAGAATGTTGACCTCGACAGCGCTTGTCTCGTTTCCAGCGCTGATCCCTTTATCTACGACCCCGGAACCATAGAAGACGTTGGTTGCACATCAGACTACCTGGGTTTTGCACGGTGTCTGCACGGAAGACTTGTGGGAAGCTCAAAGATAATTGACCACTGCAGTTCCGCAGTAGCTCAGCTTCCACAGTGGCAAGTGAAGGAATCCTGTGTACCACAGTTGCAAAGCCACCGTGCGCTTCGCTCCTGTCAATGTAGCTCGAGGCAGTACTCCACTGCTCATGATGACAAATGGATGTTACTTGTGCTGCGCATAAGTATCATCCCTGAGTCCGTCAGCCATCGATAAACTGCCTTCATCCTTCATCTTTCAACAATGTTGTGCGCGTGTGACAAGACCATTGAAGAAATGGCTGCAACGTGTGTGGCGACTCGACGTTTCATCAACTTTCATTGATTAAAGCCTGAATTGCTCTCACTCACTCTTTTTTTACACATCTCATGGCTACTGTGGCCATCATCGCTTTTTATGAAAACCGTTCATTCAAACATGCAAATGCAAACAGTCAAACCGAATCGCCCTCGTTGATGAGGGCGGTTCGGTCCGAACACCCCCCCCCCCCCCCCCCCCCCCC
>SZWC01000950.1:168481-189005 GCA_023375785.1 Penium margaritaceum
CACACACACACACACACACACACACACATACACACACACACACACACACACACACACACACTAGCACAAAGTGCATCATCCACAGGTCATAAGGCAAGAGGGTCTCCTTGTGGCACTGGTACAACCTACCAAGTAATCGGGTCTCGACCAACAAAGTTATATGATCCACATGCAATCTCATGCATATAGTGTGCGCAGGAGCGTGACATGAGTCACACAGTGGCTGCTGTAGCACACTCAACGCAAAGCAAAGAACCCTCGTCATGCAACTCTCATAACGTTGCAACAGGTCAAAGTCCATGTAACACTCCCCTTGTGCAGAGAAACCTTATGCCGACATGTTGAATCAAGGTACTGATGTTGTACTGGCCAAAAATGATGCCAAAAACATCTTCTCACTCCGACAAATGCTGACATGGATAACTCCTCTCTCTACGAGCCTGGGAAAGTAACGTGTCGTCACTGTACCGTGAAGAAACTGCTCCCCCTGTCATGGACTAGTTTGCTGCCATCTGAAGCATGGAGCTCCGGCTGCCACAGTCCTCATCTTGACACCTCACGGAGCATGCCAATACTTGTGAGACCACCACAAGTCCCAACCCTCAGTCTCTCTTCTCTTCGTTGTATAGTGGCACATCAGACTACGCCAAAGAGCAGGGAGTGGACGAGCAGCCCACAGCCGTGGATGCAATGGCGGAGCTGGCCTCCGAGGCGGGATGGAGCACCCTGAAGCACAAGGGTACACCGCCACAAGGGGAGGAGGGTTGGCACACTCAGACGGACGCGCATAGGTGGACGAAGATGAAGATGGAGCTGCTGAGGCAGGTGGAGGAAGATCTGTGATGGGAATAGGTGTAGAAAAAAGAGAGATGATGGAGTCGTTGGGAACGAGGATGGTGAAAACTGAAGGCATGCTCACCTCTACTGTGGTAGTGTCTCCATTGGACGTCAAACTCAGAGCTCGTACAAGATCCTTCCCTAGGACGGGTGTGAGAGATCCTGATAGTGGAAATCTCATGCTGATGGTAGTGGTACTCTCCTATACTGATAGTCATTCCTGCGCTACCATCACCTCTCGCTCTAGCATCTTTTCTTCCTTCTGTATGTCAGCGTAAGCTACCTCGGACATGCAAAGGTGGTTCATGTCTACCTCGCGTAGGACCAACTCTGTCTCACTGGATGTTGCACACGCAGACTGCAGACTTTGCAAGTACAACTCCATCTACATATCTACTGCTTAAGACGATGGAGCCGGTGCTGCTGCATCCTCATGGGGGTCAACCAAACTCGCAATATGTTGACATGCTAAAAAATCGGCCATAGCTGAAGGTACCGCATCCCGACCATAACTCATGTCTTTCAAAGAAGGAGGGATGGCCGGTAGCATTTGAAAGAGAAGGAGAAGATAGACTCGTCACAGTCCGCTGAGCATGTGGAAATGTCTTCTGTGCAGGTACTGCCACTTTCATTGTTGATGTGATCAGTATGGTCACCAATAGATGAACAGGCGAGGGCAGATATGAGCTACTACTGACAAGGTGACTCCAACTACCTGGTCCGATCTTCTGCACTTTCCTCAACTACTAGCGTAGTGGATACAACTATGCAGGATTGCGGCTCAACAACTGGTCCAATGTCAGTCAAGGCAACTAGCAAGCGCAGCAGGCGCTCACACATCATTTCACCTGGAACACCGGTCAGTCACCCCCTCGATGATGGAGTGAGGATCATCACCGAGTGCGTCATGTGTGTTGCTCCTCCTCTGTGTATATAGGAACCCGTAGACTCTAGGAACATGGGCGACTCCTAATGCTCAAGCTGGCAGTCGGATGGAACTGATGACAAGGTCGAGCCTGCTGTGTCTGCTACTGCATATATTCCGGCGATCTCCCACAATAACATTTCTCTAAAGAATGCCTCAATGTCTGAAAGACAAGCTCATCCACTTTGCTCTTGCACTATGACCGCTACCCAGCTGGTCTGAGCCTACTGCACCATTTCCCCTAGAAGTCCGCAAGAGGCATCTTGGGCCGTGCGAGGCTCCTCTACCACCACCGTGCCACCACCGATCAGAGCCGCGAGTGGCACCGCCCAGGGATGCGGGACGTGCATCGCTCCTAATATAGTCTTTTGTTGTAGAATGTCCGGCTCCTGCCTCGGCGTGGATGTTGACCTTGACGATACACATGTCTCCACCATCAACGTCATTTCTGGATCTGACTCCAAGTCATGTGTGAACATCGTGGCATCTGCGTCTGCATGAGATGACTCTGTGATGCTGCGCATAGGCAAAGGTGCTAACCCTGTCGACATTGATGTGGCTGGCTCTTCCCGACAGCCACCCCCCCCTCTATAGGGTGAGGAATGGTAGCCATGGGAGCAGACTATTTGTCTGAGCACTGCCCAGGACGACGGGTCATGCGGAGACAATGACACCGAGCTCGACACCGATCATCTAGAGGGAGTATGGGGGTAGAAGGAAGGCTTGAGAGAATGGTTGCCCCTTGGGATGGATCAGAGGTTGAAGTTGAAGAAGTGTCCTAAGGCAATGCGGAAGAAGAAGATATAGAGGAAGGTAGGAAGCAGGACTCATGGACTCAAGGAAGCAGCACGCTCGGTGACGCAGGACTCATGGACTCATGGAAGCAGCACGCTCGGTGAAGACAAGGTTCAATAGCTGCTCCATCATCCGATTCAGGCCATGGATCTTGACGAGCATGACCCAGAGGTTTGGTGAGTGGACCCGCCAACGCTGGCAAATCCTCATCCTGTGGAGGACATGAACTTTCATGGGAACAAAGCCAATGCAAGCCTCGAGGGCACATCCACCATCGACGCCAACCGTGACGTCCATCACCACAATAGCAGCAGGCAAATGCATAAGACGCTTGCTGCCATGTTGGTGAACTCATCTTGAGCACCTAACAATGGGGGTGTGGAGAGCACCTGCTCCCAACGCTAATGCACCAAGCCCCGAGAGACTACAACACTGTCGGATACCGTCACTGTGACACGTCGTCGAGTTGAGGTCAGCAATCGTAACCTGACCAGACGAGCTGCAATGGCACAACACGACGAGAGAAACATACAGTTGACTGGCCGCTGCTGCTGTTGCTGCTACAACTCCTCAACCTGCACTCGTTGTGACTTGTGCCACCCCCAAAGGTGCTACTTAAGGTGCAACAATTTGTGTCGCGACTGCAAACACGGTCACGGCAAAAGCTACTATGGTGACAAGATGTGGGCAGTTGCAGTTGGAGCTGCAACTCCGTCGGTGAGGGGAGAAGTCGTTCCTCTCTATTTGATCCCAGGTGGTACATTTATTTTGGTTCACCAAATACCCCGGTGATTTCTCAGGGATCCCTCCCTCAGGGTTTTCATGTGTGCCCCTTCTCTGGGGTACCATATCTCCATTTTTTTCACCGTGTATCATGGTGATACATCTGGGACTCTGAGCTTGGGGTTTTCTCGGGTGCCCCTTTTTTTCCTGGTACCCTTTTCACCCCTTTTTTCCCCTTTTTTGTGGTTCGATCCTTGTAGTGAGCAGGGCAAGCTTGCCCATCCGCTGGCTCACCGACCGGCGCAACCTCACTCGGTGGCGAGCTCCACAGCATGCTCGCCGGACGGCGAGCTCAGCAAGCCCGCTTTGCAAGTGAGCTTCCTAGGAGCGAGAAGTTGCAAGGCAGCTTTCTGACTGCCAAGGCAAAAAAGGGAGGGGGGCAGCAGCACCATAGTTGCCTCTGTAGCTACTGCTACTGCAAGTTGTGTGCATCTGCCCTCGCATGTTGCTACTTGAGCTTCTCACCATTGCCGCCGCTGCTGCTGCTACTACGAAGTACTGTTGCGTAGTGCTGCTGCACACTACTACTACGGGTGGCAATGCTACTACAACATCACATTAACTCTATCGTCGCAGTAGCCGCAGCTATTGCTGCATGCTCCTGACACTGTTACTACCATGAGTGTTGTAGAGGCCCTGCTACAGCAGTAACTACTCCCACGGTTGCGGTTGCTACTCAGTAAAGGAGCAGCTCACTCTGCCCTTACGGGCGCGATGTCACTCCTCTGCGCAAACGCCAATGCCGTTGTCGCCACTGCCGGGCCCGCTTCCCTGTTTTTGCTTTGGCGGCCTGTGCCACCGGTGGTACTACCACTTTTTCTTCCCAAATAGTGGAAGTGGTAGCATCTACACGCTGAAAAGGCTGCTATAAGTATTGCACCTCTTACTGTAGTCACCTTGCTGCTCTCGCACGCTGCTGCCTGCGTGACGCCATGTGGCGTTTCTTAACAATGTCTTGGACTAGGTATCATCACACCATCTCTCACAAAACCCCCCTGTTCTACGATACAAAGATGGAATTAATTGAGGCATGCAGGTCCATGCAAAAACCACCATGAGCTCTATGTGTGAGAGGGAGACAGTGAAGCTGTTGAAATAGTATGCACCTTGTCCACTGCCTAGCTGCCTAGCTACACATACAGACAAGGCATGCACTGCTCTATGGAGTATGTCCCCTTGGTCAGTTCTGAGATGGGCCAGGTATGCACTGCCCATAATGGGTATGTACCCTGTGGCTCATCATTGGAACCATACATTTTTGGCTTGGTTGAATAGGCGCTGGAGTCTCAATCAAAAGGTCGCGGGTTCAAACCCCGCGACGGCCGCAATTTTCTTTGTGGCCAAAAGTGGGACAGGAAGCTTCTAGGAAGCTTACTAGAGCCTGCCTTGAGGATAACACTTGGCGGTCTAAGGACGCGCCAAGTAGGACTGTAGGTTGAGGTTGGCTCCAGTGGAGCCACTACAAGCAGAAGCTTTAGCAAAGCTCTGCAAGTATAAAAGCATGTACCTTGTATGCATCCATTTACAGTTCTTGCCTTTGAGACTCCTCATAGAGTGTCCAACCAAAGGTAGACACTAAAGACCAACATGNTTTCTTTGTGGCCAAAACTGGGACAGGAAGCTTCTAGGAAGCTTACTAGAGCCTGCCTTGAGGATGACACTTGGCGGTCTAAGGACGCGCCAAGTAGGACTGTAGGTTGAGGTTGGCTCCAGTGGAGCCACTACAAGCAGAAGCTTTAGCAAAGCTCTGCAAGTATAAAAGCATGTACCTTGTATGCATCCATTTACAGTTCTTGCCTTTGAGACTCCTCATAGAGTGTCCAACCAAAGGTAGACACTAAAGACCAACATGTGGAATTCGTGAGGTTGCAAACCAAACAAACCTAAAGTGTGGATCCCTTGTTCGAGGGTGATATGTTATCTTGGTTGCAATACCAAGAGTGGTTGGCGGCCTCCCATGTCGGGACCCGTTTTCTAGACCGTTGCTATCCGGTGCATTGACAAAGGGTTATGGGCCCACACTTCTGGTTCTAAGGCACATTTCCAAGACCGACTAGCGCGTGGTCTTGCAGGGCGCATAGGTACAACAGGGATACGACCATCGGACTGCTCCATCTGCTCAATCGGCTCCATCGGCTTCGTCAGGTAGGGTGCGCGCACGTGGAGGACTAGGGGACGAGGAACAGCTCTGTCCATGTTGGACACGACCCTCGAGCCCCAACGGGATTAAGCTCTACCCCTTTCTAGAAGAAGGTACGACCCCGAGTCCGTTCTCTCATGACGGAACCATCGCCTTAGGCGATCATCGACCGGAAGGGTATGCAATGGAATCAACTGCACCTTTTGACAATGGTCGCAGTCAGCAGCCTCATCAGCCTCATCGGCCTCAATGCAGCAGAGTAGCAACGAAGTAGAGAAGACCATCAACCGCAAGAAATGGCGGATCCGACTCCAGCCCGCCTTGAGGTGGGTATGTCCAAATTCACGGGGACAAGTTTTCCCTTGTGGAAATGGCAGTTTGAGATTGTCATGAACGTACGTGGCTACCTCGACATCCTGAAAAGGACCAAGACAGCACCCGCCGATGCGATCGTGACGACGTATGCGGCTGACCTTGCAGCATGGACGATGAAGAACAACATGGCTCTCACCATTCTTGTGACGTCCATCAACGAGACTCAACACTCCCACATCACAGGATGCATGTTGGCTGCCGAGGCCTACACAAAACTCTCATGCGTGCATCAATCAAACGCCCTAGCAAACCGACTCTTCATCTTCCAAAGGTCGATGTCGATGAGGGTGAGTGAAGGAGAATCGATACCCGCATTTTTGCAGTCGTTTGACAACGTGCTACAAGAGGTCCAGCAAATAGAATGGAATCTTGACTCCAACATGCGTGCTATGATCCTTCTAATGGCGCTGCCGGAAACCTGGGGGTCCTTGATCACCGTATTTGGCGGTTGGAAGAAGGCAGATCTGACGTATGAGGCTGTCACCAAACACGTCCGCAACGAGTCCATGCGACACAGTGGTAGTGAGGCAAACATTTCAGCCTATGCCTCTCACTTCGGTGGACAAGGTGCAAGCTCTCGCTGGAGTTAAGGCAACAACGGAAGCAGTGGCGGTGGAGGGAAAGGCAATGGTGGTGGGAAGAGTTCCAAGAAGCCTGGCAACTGTCACAACTGTGGCAAGGCTGGGCACTGGGCTAGGGATTGCCGTAGTCCCAAGAAAGAAGGTGGGAACAAAGGTGGAAAGGAGAAGAAGGAGCTCACCAACATGATGGCTAGGGGGCTGCCCATGAAGGGGGCAACGATCCTTAGGCTCGGGGCATTCGCCTTTGACTCGGGCACCTACCACCACTCATTAAAAGAGAAGGGTGGATTTGTCTCCATGGCCGAATCTGTCATGTGCATCAAGTGTGCAAACGGCGGCGTCATCCAAGCCATGGGCGAAGGGGAAAAGGTGATCATGTTCAACGTGAACGGCGCGGAGAAGGCGGTCAACCTTCAAAAGGTGGTGTACATGCCCTCCTTCGCAGCCAACTTGCTGTCTGTCTCACAAATCACCAACAACAACATGACAGTGGTGTTCACCAACAAGGAAGCGGTGGCCCTAAAAAATGAGGACATCCAGATTCTTTACACAAAAGACGATCTCATGCTTTAAGTTCCAAGAGTCGATGGCCTCTACGTGCTTCAAACCGAAGTCACCAAGGCATCGGATGAGGGACTCGCATGTGCCACGAAGACAGTGGCACCGGAGCCAAAGGATGCACCACCGGCGACCGCTGCGGCCGCCACATCAACCAAGGACACTGACGCTGAGCTGTGGCACCACCGATTTGGCCATGTGGCCAACAGCATGCTGCAGAAGATGTAGGAGCAAGAGGTAGTCCGCGGAATGGAAGGGTGTACCATGAAGCATGGCGGAGGGTGTGCATTGTGTGAACCATGCCTCCAAGCGGAGGAAAAGAAGAAACCGTTTGGGAGAGGAGGTCAACGAGCGGAGCACGTCTTGGAACCAATACACAGTGATGTTTGTGGACCCTTCCGCACTCCGTCTAACAGAGGAAGCAAGTACTTTCTGACCTTCATTGACGACCACAATTGCAAGTTGTGGATCTATTTCCTCAAAACAAAGGGAGAGGTCAAGGAGAAGCTCCTCAAGTTCATCGCCATGGTGGAGCGGCAAACGTCCAAGAAGGTGAAGTCGCTCCTAAGTGACAACGGGGGTGAGTACGAGGCATGCAAGTCTTGGCTCAAGCATCATGGCATCCGCCACGAGCAAACCCCCCCTACAACCCCCAAAGCAACGGTGTTGTCGAGAGGATGAACCAGACCCTACTCGGCGTGGTGCAAAGCATGCTCTTCGACACCAAGCTCCCACCTCGCTTTTGGGCAGAAGTAGCAACAACGGCCTGCTACCTCTTGAATCTCACACCAGAAACCGCCTTGCGGAAGCGTGGAAAGGAGTAGGACAAGCAGCTGAAGACCCCACAAGAAGCATGGTCGGGAAAGAAACCCAACGCATCTCATCTGAAGGTGTTTGGGTCAATTGTATTGGTGAAGATCCAGACGGGAGAAGGTGGAGGCAAGCTTGACGCACGTTCCAAGATATGCGTCGTGGTTGGGTACGACATGTCACACAAAGCCTATCGGCTTTGGGACCAGGCAGCAGGCAAGCTCGTGAGGAGACGCGACATTCTGTTCGATGAACGCACCCTTGGAAAGGGAGAGCTACTGGACTGGACCCTCGCTCCCAAAGTGGGAGAGTGGATAGTGTTGCTTGAGTCTGGAGACCAAGCACCCGGCAATTGGCTTGCTTTGCCAACAGGTGGTGGGAATGAGAGAGTAGCTACGGAGGATGCCGTAGCATCTGACATGGACGCGGATTCCGAGGCGTCCGGGGATTCCGAGTCTAACTTGGATTCTGATGAATCTTCTTACGACGACGATGAAGACGACAAACCACCACCTGTGGAAGCACCAGTACCAAAGCAAGAAGCCGTACCAGCACCCTGGCGCAGTTTGCAACCAAAGAAAGCACCTTTGCGGTATGAGGATGATTGGACCGGCCTTAGCTGGTCGTGCATGGCTCAGGGAGAGCCATCCACAGTGGCGGAGGCGATGAATGGCCTAGATGCGGCCAAGTAGAAGGAGGCAGTGGATAGCGAGCTTGCGTCCATTGCCGAGAACGGCACGTGGGTGCTGGTGGATAGACCCGACAAGGCCCACGTGGTGGGATCCAAGTGGGTCCTCCGAGTGAAGAAGAAGCAAGACGACAGCATCGACAAGTTCAAGGCAAGGGTAGTGGCTCATGGATTCTCTCAATACCCGGGCTCCGAGTACGATGAGACGTTCACACCCGTCGTGACCTTTGCCTCCATCCGCTCTCTCCTTGGTATTGCAGCCGCAAAGAACTAGGAGATACACCAGATGGACGTCAGGACAACTTTCCTTTATGGGAAGCTTGACAAGGAAGTGCTGATGGAGGTACCCGAAGGAGTCGAAGCTCCCAAGGACAAGGTGTGCAAGTTGGTGAAAGCGCTCTACGGGCTGAAACATGCCCCAAGGATGTGGTTCAAAGAGATGGACAGTTTCATGAACGGCCTCTCCTTCGCGCATTGCCAGAATGACCCGAGCATGTACGTGCGCGATGATGGGAGAGGGCTGATGCTGGTTGCGTTGTACGTGGATGATCTGATCATCTGCTCATCTTCGGTGGAGCTGCTGGATGAGCTCAAGTCTGACCTCAGCAAAAGGTTCAAGATGAAGGACATGGGTCCTCTCGAGTACTACCTCGGGATTGCCATCCACCGCAACCAAGTAGAAGTCACCATCAAACTCAACCAAACCAAATACATTGGTGAGGTACTGAAGCGCTATCACATGGAAGACTACAAACCTGTCAGCACCCCAATGAAGACCGATACAAAGCTCAAGGGCTCCATGTCGCCAAGCAAGGAAGCAGAACAAAGGGAGATGCAAGCCATCCCCAACCAGTCCGCCGTGGGTAGCATCATGTACGCCATGGTAGGGACTCTTCCGAACATCTGCTATGCTGTGGGACAAGTGAGCAGATTTGTGGCCAACCCTGGGCCACAACATTGGCAGGCAGTCAAGCGCATCTTGCGCTACCTGCAGAAGACACGTCACATGGGTGAGAACAGTCCCACAATTCAAATGCAACTTGTTTCGTTTGACTTGGTCCAGAAACGAGCATGCTAGCACTTAGTTTTCATGGCGGCCATGGCTGCCGCTTCAAAATCTAAGTTACAAGCTTAGACGAGTAAGAGCTCGTACGGGTGAGCCTCGAGCATCGAGACTCACCCGTCCGCCGGCGAGCGAAGCTCGCCGGCCCAACCTGCTCGAGCGAGGGGAATTCCCTCGCATGGCACCCAAAAAGTGCGGACTGCCCCCATCCATAGTCACAAACAAAAACACAAACTATACTACCCACTAGTCTAACCCTAATGTAGGCTATGCCCGGTACGGCGCAAATCAAACTGTCAGTATGAGGACAAACATAAGTTTCCCAAGGAATCCACCGTAGTATCCACGGCTGTCACTATGGGTGGAGCTGAGGCAATGCTGTGAGAAGGAGGCAAGCGCACTAAGACACCAGATGGCATCCAGCGTGGGTCCAGCGTGGCTCACGGTGCGTCGCCTCCACTCTCTGGCTCAGCATGCCCTGCGCACTCAGGTGCACATCAGAAGGAAAATATATATGGAGAGGATTAACACGCCCCCTTGGACCTGAGTGCGGAGGGGATGCAGCCCAGTTGTGCAAGTTGCTGATGGAGGGCAGGGGATGGGAGTGCCTTGGTAAGGAAGTCAGCAAGTTGGGCATCACCACTAATTGGACATACTTGCACTGCGCCTGCCTCAACGGCTTTGCAAACAAAGTGATATTCGACACTAATGTGCTTTGTGCGAGGATGCAACACGCCATCATTCTCAGCAATGCGGCGTGCGGCAGAGCTGTCGCTGTGCAATGCAACGGCATGTGTGTGCAACCCCAACTCCTCAAGCAGTCTTGCCAGCCAAATGCACTCACATGCCGCTTCACCCAAGGCCATGTACTCAGCTTCAGCCACACTCCGAGCCACACACGACTGTTTGGCACTGCTCCATGTCACTGCTGTGCCCCATACACGAAATACAAAACCACCACGACTGCGAGCCCCACGATCACGAGCATAGTCATTGTCACAATACCCATCCAACAACGGACTCACAGAAGGCGCAAAAACCAGACCAAGATCAGCAGTGTCCATCACATAGCGAAGCAACTTCAACAATTCTTTGAGGTGTGAGCTTCGTGGTTGTTGGCTGAATTGTGCCACCATGTTCACTGCGCATGAGATGTCAAGTCGTGTGGTGGAAGCAAGATAGGACAGGCTTCTAGTGATTTGCCTGTAGAGTGTGGGGTCACAGCCCGGTCCGTAGTCTATGGTGTTCACATCCAGGAGGTGTGCGTACACATCAGGGCTCATCGGTGATTGCTGTCATGGTAGATGCTGTACCAAGTGCTGGAAGCGTGTCGTGAGATGTGCAATGAACCGTCCTTGGTGCAAGCTGAGTGTGCGAGCAGCTCTGTCCCTGGTGATGGTCATGCCCAAGAAGTTAGTGGCCTCACCCTAGTCCGTCATGCTATAGTTTGTGGTGAGCATTTTTTTTGTTCCTGTGATGAGTGAGAGCGAGGGTGATAGGATAAGTAAATCATCCACATAGACAAGCAAGGCGACTGGAAGACCATGCTCCCAGTGCAGGAAAAGAGAGGGATCACTCAGACTTTGGGTGAACCCTCCCGATCCAAGTGTGCGTCGTATTTCTTTATTCCAGCAGCGCGGGGATTGCATGAGCCCGTAAAGGGCCTTGAGAAGCAGCCACACGCGGTCTGTCCCATCCTCAAACCCTTCTGGTTGTTCCACGTAGGTCTCTTCTTCCAGTGGACCATTGAGAAAGGCGTTCTTAACATCCATTTGGTGTATCTCCCAGTCCTCGTGAGCTGCCACACCCAGTAGTGCCCGACTTGTCCCGTATTTACCAACTGGGGCATATGTATCTGTGAAGTCCTGACCGGGTATTTGGTGGAAACCCTTAGCCACCAGCCTTGCTTTGTATTTTTCAATGAGTCCTGCCAGGTTCCTTTTGAGCTTGTAAACCCATTTCACATCGATGGCTTTCCGTCCTGGTGGCAGTGGAACCAGTTTGTATACACCATGCTCCAGAAGGGTGTTAAGCTCGGCCACCATGGCTTTATCCCATTCAGCCGCATCAGTGCGCCCCCTGGCCTCAGCAAGTGTCTGTGGCTCCACAATGATGTTGTCCACGTTGACCGGACCGGCTGTATGATAAAATTGTCTGTAGTTCACACGCGCTACATTGCGCGAGGAGCGCCGCACTGGTTGTGGGGATGGTGTTTTTGTACTCTCTGTGCTGTTCTGGGAAACTTGGGTATGGAGCCCGGGCGGTGTGTGCGGAGTGCTGGATTCTGTACTCTGTAAGTCAGTAGGTGTCAGTAAGTCTGTGGGAACCGGTGATGTTCCTTCTGCAGTGTGCTCTTGTCACGGTGGCTGGGAATGCACAGTGGGTGTGTGGGGCACAAACACAGGCACGCTCACATAGTCTGGATACTGTTCAGGGATGGTGATATGTGGGATGTGACGCAAAGTGAAAAACTGTCCGTAGGGCATGTGCTCCAGGAAGGAGGCATCTCTGCTCTCTATGAAGTTGTGGTGCGTGGGGTCCCAGAAGTGCCACGCCTTAGAGGCATGTGAGACACCCACAAAGACGCACCATCGACCACGTGGGCTAAGTTTGTGGTCTCTTTGCGGCTGTGCAAACCATACACAGGCCATGGTGCCCCACACCCTTGCTGGTCGCAAGTCAGCCTTCTCTTCGAACCACCGTTCCCAAGGTGTGACTGTCTTGGGCAAGGGCCCTTGTGGTACCCTGTTCCATACCCACGTCACATATTTGACGGCCTCTTCCCAAAAGCCAAAGGACAGGCCGGACTCACTCAACAGAGTGCGCAACGCATCACCAAGCAACCTGTGCCACCTTTCTGCCACACCATTTTGCTGTGGTGTGTACGGTGCAGTGGTTTGATATTCTATACCTTTTGCCTTCAGTTCTGCTGTTAGGCCACCCATAAACTATCCACCTCTGTCTGTTTGCAGTTTCAACAGATTGCAGCCAGTCTGTCTTTCAGCAAGAGGTATCCATTCTGCAGTGGCACGCTGGGCGTCCGCTTTTGACTTCAGGAGGAATGCCCAACGGAAACGACTGAAGTCGTCTGTCAGTGTGAGTATGTACTGTGACCCATACTGGACAGAAGGCACCGGCATGGGTCCTGTCAGGTCTGCATGGACGAGTTCGAGGGGGGCCTGGCAGACCTTATCTGATCGGGGAAAAGTCTGTCTATGTGCCTTGCCTTCTTGGGAGTCCATGCACGCATCTGCACTGAGACCATGCGGGCAGTCCGTTGGCAAGAGTCTGTGTGCTGTTGTGTGTTTGATCATGTCCGTCACCAGGTCGGTGTTGATGTGTGCGAGACGGCGATGCAGTAGGTCTTTGTGTTTTTCATCCGTGGCTGTGATGACATGTGTCTGTGGTCTGTGTGAGAGCGACTGTGTCAGTGGGAAGTGAGTAAGGCGGTAGAGCATGTCAGCGTGCAGGGGACCATCAGCCAACAGTGCCCCANCCTTGCCTTCTTGGCAGTCCATGCACGCATCTGCACTGAGACCATGCGGGCAGTCCGTTGGCAAGAGTCCGTGTGCTGTTGTGTGTTTGATCATGTCCGTCACCAGGTCGGTGTTGATGTGTGCGAGACGGCGATGCAGTAGGTCTTTGTGTTTTTCATCCGTGGCTGTGATGACATGTGTCTGTGGTCTGTGTGAGAGCGACTGTGTCAGTGGGAAGAGAGTAAGGCGGTAGAGCATGTCAGCGTGCAGGGGACCATCAGCCAACAGTGCCCTAGAAGCATCAAAAAGCATGCAGTGTTGCTTCTGCGTGAGTTTTGACATGTTTGCTTGGCGTTCGAGTTGGCCCCCAGACAGGAGATTCACTTTTAACTTAGGAACATACAGCACACCAGTCAGCCGGAGTACTCCCCCAGGTGCTTGCAAAGCCACTGTGCCCACACCCTCAACGTCCAACACTTCCCCAGACCCAGTTTTCACACCCTCCACATCATGCGCAGCATAAAGCAAAACAAACAGCCGGCGATGCGGGGACATATGATGTGACGCGACGGTGTCAAACAGCCATTCGTGCATTGGAAGTGAATGTGACGTGGTGACATGTGTGTGCGCCAATCGCTGACCTGACGGCTGTGACATGGCCGTTGGCTCTGGCGGCTGCAACTCCATGGGTGCTGTCCACCCAGCCCCTGGGGCCCCAACTGTGGACTGCTGTGACTCCGCCATGTCGGCATAGACGCGCTGCGCCCACTCAGGTGCCGATACTGGGACGGTCGAGTTGGGTAGAACGTAGTAGGGGCCTTGGTAGAAAGGAGCTGGCCCCTGATAGATCTGCTGGCCCGCCGGCAGCTGCATTGGTGACAGTGCGAAGGTGACTCCGCCGAAGGGTGCTGGGGCACGAGGTCCAGTCATCACGGGAGCAGACCAAGCTGGAGGCTGCAGCTGCTGCCCCAGCGGTGGACGATACATCGGGACCGTGAACCTCTGCTGCGGCTGCTGCTGCTCCTGGGATGGCGTCATGATACGCTGTAGGTCTGGGCACGCACGCCAGAAGTGACCAGGCTTGCCGCAGTAGTTGCAAGTGCGCTGTCCGCTACTACCACCACCACCCTTGCTGCGGCCTCGCCCACCACCTGGCTGAGTGCCCGCTCCTCCATGTCCCCAGCCCCTTCCACCTCTGCCTCCTCCCTGAGCGGAGCTGGTGGGAGCTCTTGATGAGACCTGGTGGACAAAGGCGCTGGGTGCCGGGTTGTTGGCCTCTCGTGCCTCTCCACGAAGGATATCCTAGTAGTGGCGTAGCTCCTTGAACACCTCCGCGAGGTCGGTGTTCTCAACATCGGTCACGCGAAGGCGCCGTAGGATCCCTCGCCGGAACTCCCTATATGGCTCTCCCAGATGTAGCAGGACAGGGTCCAGCCACTCAAGCACGGAGCAGGCTGCTCCAAGCCCGATGATACGGCGACGGAGATCCATTGTTGCATCCCAATACTCCGCTATCGGTGCTCTGGGCTTGGGGTACAGGTTCCGGAGACGATCCCGCAGTGAGATCACTAGGGCCATGCCCTGTTCCTCGTGGCGTGTAGCCAGGTGCTGCCATGCCTCATGAGGCCGCGGCGCTCCACTACGAGGGTCTGCTGGATCCTCCCCTCTACCACCAAACCGGCAATGGCGGATGGCATACGACTGGTCGTCGGGCAGCGCTCGGACTAGGGCATTAAACGCGCGCAGCAGGACGCGATCTTCGGTTGCGTTAGTCGACGGAAAGAGATACAACTCCTCCAGCCCATGCTCCGCCGCCCACGCGAGGAAGACATCCTTCCATGCAAGGAAGTCGCACGAGCCTAACGCAGGCGACGTCAGATCCTTTTGGGTTATGGCCTTGCTGATATCTTCCCATGTTACTGTGACGGCACCGGCTCCGCCACTAGCTCCGCCTCCAGCGCCGGCACCACCTCCTGGTGCGGACGCCGCTTGACTCATGGTGTTTGAGTAAACAGAGAGTCCCAGATCAAAGGCGCTAGCCTCTTCTCTCCTCAGTGATGCTCGCCGAAATTCTGGCAGCAATTCGCCGGGCCCACTTTGGGCCCAGTTCTCAGTCGCGAGCCCGAAGCTATTGGGAACACGCCTTGTCTTGGTCGTGAACACCTCTCAGCCCACCTGCCACCTGCACAGGCGGGTTTGTGGGCCTAGGGACCCGCTACCGCCACTAGAGGGCAGACGTGACGGTTGGGCTCTCCCTCCCACACCTTTCGCACCCGCACACCCTTGCCCCTGTCGTCTGCCGCCTCCGCTGCCTGCGCGTGGCCTAGGGAAAGGCTTTCGGCGGCCCTAGACTGCTTGCGTGCACTCTTTTGGTGGCGGACGCACAGATTTAGGTCCACGCGTGGCTCGGCCGCCGCCTTTGCCGCTCGGCGCTGCTCCTAGGCGTCCGTATCAGGCCCTGGAAGCTGCTCTGATACCATGAGAACAGTCCCACGATTCAAATGCAACTTGTTTTCTTTGATTTGGTCCAGAAACGAGCATGCTAGCACTAAGTTTTCATGGCGGCCATGGCTGCCGCTTCAAAATCCAAGTTACGAGCTTAGACGAGTAAGAGCTCGTACGGGTGAGCCTTGAGCATCGAGACTCACCCGTCCGCCGGCGAGCGAAGCTCGCCGACCCAACCTGCTCGAGCGAGGGGAATTCCCTCGCATGGCACCCAAAAGGTGCCGACTGCCCCCATCCATAGTCACAAACAAAAACAAAAACGATACTACCCACTAGTCTAGCCCTAATCTAGGTTTTGCCCGGTACGGCACAGACCAAACTGTTAGTATGAGGACAAACATAGGTTTCCCAAGGAATCCACCATAGTATCCACGGCTGTCACTAGGGGTGGAGCTGAGGCAATGCTGTGAGAGGGAGGCAAGCGCACTAAGACACCAGATGGCATCCAGCGTGGGTCCAGCGTGGCTCACGGTGCGTCGCCTCCACTCTCTGGCTCAGCATGCCCTGCGCACTCAGGTGCACATCAGAAGGAAAANCAGACCAAACTGTCAGTATGAGGACAAACATAGGTTTCCCAAGGAATCCACCATAGTATCCACGGCTGTCACTAGGGGTGGAGCTGAGGCAATGCTGTGAGAGGGAGGCAAGCGCACTAAGACACCAGATGGCATCCAGCGTGGGTCCAGCGTGGCTCACGGTGCGTCGCCTCCACTCTCTGGCTTAGCATGCCCTGCGCACTCAGGTGCACATCAGAAGGAAAATATATACAGAGAGGATTAACAATGGGCCTCGTCCTTGGAGGCCAAGAAGGAATGGATTCCCTTCGCCTGAAGTGCTACACCGACGCTGACTGGGGAGGAAATATCGACGACAAAAAATCCACCTCTTGATACGTGTGCATCTTGAATGGCGTTGCCATCTCATGTGCCAGCAGGAAGCATGATTGTGTTTCCGTGTCCACGGCTGAGGCAGAGTACGTTGCTCTGTCTGAGGTGTGCAAGGAGACTCAATGGCTGCTCAGCCTGCTTGGCGAAATGACAGTGCCACAGAAGGATGCCACAGTCGTACACGTGGACAACATGAGTGCCATCTGGATGGCTAAAGACGAGATCATCTCCCGGCGAACGAAGCACATCGACATACGTTACCACTACTCATGTGACCTGGTCATGAAGAACGTGGTGGACTTGCAGCACTGCGGAACAAAGAGTATGCTTGTTGACTGCATAACCAAGCCACTGGAGAGCAACTTGCACTATGTAGGCATTCGTGGATTCAGCTTGAGGAGTGCGGCGGAGGAAGGGTGAGCCCCAAGGCATTGATGGAGCCCAGGAAGCGACAGATAGACAGAGGTGTAAGGGAGAGATTTGTTGAAATAGTATGCACCTTGTCCACTGCTTAGCTGGCTAGCTACACATACAGACAAGGCATGCACTGCCCTATGGAGTATGTCCCCTTGGTCTGTTCTGAGATGGGCCAGGAATGCACTACCCATAATGGGTATGTCTCCTGTGGCTCATCATAGGAACCATACCTTTTTGGCTTGGTTGAATAGGCGCCGGAGTCTCAAACGAAAGGTCGCGGGTTCAAACCCCGCAACGGCCACAATTTTCTTTGTGGCCAAAAGTGGGACAGGAAGCTTCTAGGAAGCTTACTAGAGCCTGCCTTGAGGATGACACTTGGCGGTCTAAGGACGCGCCAAGTAGGACTGTAGGTTGAGGTTGGCTCCAGTGGAACCACTACAAGCAGAAGCTTTAGCAAAGCTCTGCAAGTATAAAAGCCTGCACCTTGCATGCATCCATTTACAGTTCTTGCCTTTGAGACTCCTCACACAGTGTCCAACCAAAGGTAGACACTAAAGACCAACATGCGGACTTCCTGAGGTTGCAAACCAAATGAACCTAAAGCGTGGATCCCTCATTCGAGGATGATATGTTATCTTGGTTGCAATACCAAGAGCGGTTGGCGGCCTACCATGTTGGGACCCGTTTTCTAGACCGTTGCTATCCGGCGCATTGACAGAAGCCCCAATCCGGCTAAGTCTGAAACACATTGAGGACAAGGAGAGAGTACAACGAGCCCTACTAAGAGCTTATGTACTGGGGACTGGCAACTAGCCCACCAGGCTTGTCATCCCTGTCGCACCAAAAGGCACGCACGGGGAATAAACGTGTCATAGAACATGAAACCACACAACGAAGGTCTCCCGAGGCACCGGACCAGTCAACCGTGTGCCCTGGTCTCCACCGAAAAGAAGATATACAATGTACCCCATACACATCTAGACTCTACGATGAAACACAGGCATTACTGGCTGGCCAGGCTAGGCAAGTTTAGGCCTCTCAAGACATTGGAACATGTTACCGGCCTTGTGGTCTCATCCATATGCAAGCTATACACGTCTGATCACCAATCAGTGTTAGGTCTCCCAAGGCACTGGCATAGACCACCAAGTGCCCGGGTCTCAACCACCGAGGGTGAACGAGTAGTGTTTGAAACACATAAAATCAGCATCGAGTCAGCACAACATACTTTCTGAGTCTCGGAAGCAACACTAGTACCATCGGGTCTCCTTGTCACACCGGTACAATCCAACGGGTGCAAGTGTCTCGACCCACAGAGAAAAGTTTTCTAGCAACCAGAAACCGGAACACATCTATCGTGTTTTGTCAGCACTATCGTAGGTACTAGAGAAGTCTCAGGACACTCTGGAGGCCCGTCATGTCATCACGCTCTCCTTTATCCTCTATAGCCAACGTGGGGTATATGGGTAATCCATCTCCGTCGCTCATGATGGGTGGAAGCCATATAAACCAACAGCAACTTTGGCATCTTCTGCATCAGCCGCATAGCCATGCCTTCGATAGGTGCATCCACAACACCCACAGCCGCAGCAACCGCTGCTACAGTAGACTTGGGACAGTAGCCACTATAGCTGTAACTTTGAGATTTTTGGCAGCAGCTGAACGTTAGGCAGCTGCAGCCGCAACACCAACGACCACAACAGTAGCTGCATTTGCTATCACTATATCCTCAGTAGCCACAACAAGTGCTACTGCGGTAGCCTTTGAACAGAAGCACTAGCAGCCGCTGCTATGGCCTTGGCCACATGAGTAACAATTGCATCAAATTTAGACTTCTCACCTGTAGTAACAGTCACACTACCCGCTGGAATAGCCAGTACAACTGCAGCAGTCATTGCACTAGCAACATCAGCAAGAGTAGCAGCGGCCATACTTGCATTAATCAATCTTGCAGTTGCTTCTGCAACAACAACAATCTTCATAGTTGAGGCCGATGGACCGCCATTATCCCCATCATGTCCCAACCACAGAGGCGGAAGAGAGTGTCACGCTGGCACGTAACAAGCTCCCAGGTGCGGCTCACATCGGGTCCTACTACACGGAGCGCAGCGCAGCTCGCTGGGGACGGCATCATCCCGAAGCCAGTGGGGGGTGACCCGTGTCTGCCCACTCCTCTCCATTGCAACGTGCTTTGGTAAGATACCCCTCTCACTCTTCTTGGGAGGCCTGGGGGAGGGATGACTCTGCTACAGTTGACACTATTGCTACCAACCTTCTGGCTGGTCTCCATAGAGACGTTGTCTCACTGTCATCTTCTGTGACACGGGCGGCCTCTGCCGTCATTGGCATAGCTGCAGCATGAGTAGCTACCTTTGCAGGTATGGCCAGGGGGTAACGCGCCCCTGCATCCAACTCGGCAGGCCGCGCCACCGAAGCCTACTCTGAGGCCGCTGTTGTTGTTGGGCCCATTGCAGCAGCAACCACAGATATTGGCACATAGGTTTCAGCTGCTGCAGCCGCAATCGTATCAGAGCAAGGGAGGCTTATGCCTCCCCTCAACAGGCACGAGTATCTTCTTCCTCCCTCTTGATCCAGGGCCGGGCCCACTGTCTCGGTGCTTTCTTGCTCTGACGACCATCAAAGCAGCCACGACTTCTGCCTCTGCAGTAGCAATATCGTCTGCATCACACTTACAGTACAGTTTGCGCTGAATTCTTTGGAGCTATTTCTTCAGTGATAACCTTGAATATCGGAATCTCCGTCTTGTTTTCAGGCTGTCCACGTGCCATACTGGGTCTCACACCAATAAGTGAGACCACATCTATACGCACAAAGACAACAGCAATGACGACATCATTTGTGAAAGCACCAGAAATAGCTGTGGCAGCAACTGCACCTGCAGCAACAACAGCAATAGTAGTAGAGGCAAGAAAAGCGGTAGCGGCTGTCTCAACCAAGCTTTCCGAATCTGTGGCATCAGCCTCCGCCATCACCATGGCGGTGTTGTTAGGTGTTCTCATTCATGGGACCTCTCATCCCCATGTACCTGCATTCCACTGTTGTTCTATTCTTCTGAATTACTTGTTCTCACACCTTCTTATCGCATGTAGCAGGATAGCGTCAATGTTAGCAGCGCATGCAATAGCAACAACAGAGGCGGTAGTGGTAGAAACTGCCTCAAACAAGCTTCTTGAATCTTTGGCATCATCTATTGCCATCACCACAGCGGTGTTTTTGGGTGTCCTCGTGCGTGGGATCCCTCATCCCCGTGAGTCATGATTAATCAACTCATTTTTATACACTCAATAACCTATGTATACTAATTTTCCATAATCGTCACTTCCTGTAAGTTTACAGGTGTTCATGCACTTGCTACATCACTATTTTCTTAGTGAAAGAATTTAATTAATTTAATTTAAATTTATTTTCATCGATGAATGGAATGTTTTTTATGAAGTTAAATCAATCCCATTACATTTATTGCGAAATGTACTTACTTGTTTCACATTGGGCCTATTTCTGTACTTGAACATCCTTGGGGTCATATCTGTCATACGTAGTATTTGCTCGAAAGATAGCTAATAACACAGATGAATAACTGCAAGGCATTGGAACACGTATTGACTTTGCGAGGGCCGTCACCGTTCTTCGCTCGATGCCCCCCCCCCCCCCCCCCCCCCCCCC
>SZWC01000950.1:204519-240609 GCA_023375785.1 Penium margaritaceum
AGAGAGAGAGAGAGAGAGAGAGAGAGAGAGGAGATAGAAAGAGGGAGGGGTAGAGAGATAGAGAGAGAAGTCCAAAAATATACAAAAACAATAAATACAACAGAAATGGTTTAATTCTTTTGTATGTTCCAGTGAGGGATTGGCCCATTGAAGACGTTGGGTACTGATGTAACAGAGGTCTGCATGCATAATAGTATCTTTTAAACATACAATAGTCATGCAAAATCATGAAGGGAATGCATTGGAAAGACATTCAAGAGATACACATGCTCCTGGATTTCCTGGAAAACTTCATGCAAAATTGGCAAGGGCATGCAATGTTGGGGTCAAGCTCTCCAGGCCGGTATTCTCCCTCTACATGGCACACAACTGCCAAATCTATCCCCTCGTCGCGTCTCGACAGGTCACGCCTGACCCTCGCCACGTCTTTTGCAGATGTAGTGTTCCTAGGCCATGCCATGGCTCCCTTCCAAATCCGTTGCACCTGTGTGGATGGTAGAGCCACCCCCAAGCATTGGTTGAGGAGGGTCCGCACCCCCCTGCTGCACCAGCCTTTATTGCGTTGCTGCGGTGCAGGCCTTTGAAAATCTGTTGAGGCTTCTGAAGAAGGCACCCAGCGTCTCCATCATTGTGTAATTTGATGCTTGTGTGCAAGGTATTTCTATTGGTGACATTTATGTTTCCTTCCTTGCACGTCAGCGTTCTTTACTCCAGCGGAAGAAAAGCTAGCATTTTCTACGCGTATTTTCCGCTGGCGCACTTTACGCCAGCGTTTTTTTTTTGGACGTCACGAGGACTCCTCGGTGGGGTTGACCGCGTCACCCCCCTTGCCCTGCGCTGCCCTGCGCAGCCCTGCGCAGTGCTGCGCAGCTTCAGCGCAGCTATGCAGCAGTGCTGCGCAGTAGTGCTGCGCAGCAGCACTACTGCGCAGCACTGCTGTGCAGTAGCAGTGGCCGCCGCCACTGCTACTGCGCTGCTGCTGCTTCTGCCACCGCTGCTGCGCTGCTGTTGCTGCCCGTGGTTGCTCACACCGCGGCTGCAACCACTGCTCGCAGCCCCTTCTGCGAGCTGCTGCGAGCTTGTTTTTCTCCTTTTGTGTTTTGTAGACATGGGCAGCCAGACAAGGCTACTGCTCATAACCGGTGCTACTGCTCAGTGTGGCTGCTGGAGCTGGAAACTGCCGCAGCTCACCCGGTGTGGTGGTGGAAATATTGTGGTGATGTCGTTGCTCCAAGCAGCTGCAACGAGTCCCAGGATACGGCAGTGGCGGTGACGCTCATTACTGCTGCTGGTGCTGCGTCTCTGCGGCACAGCTCAGCCTGCCGCAGAGAGAGGTCTCACTGCTCTGAGAGGTCTCACTGCTCTAATACCATGAGAAACTGCTAGGAAGCTTCCACACCTTGCTGCTGCTAACGCGGGGACATCTTCTAGTCAGCTGGCGCACTGGCAAGGAAGCAGGTGCAAGAAACAGCAAGAGTTAAGGGACTTATGAGTCTTTGCGCGTCTAGGGAGACGCGCAAAGTCTCATAAGCTCCAATATCTTAGTAATGCAGAGAGAGTGAACAAATGACAGGTCCACAGCATAAATACCTGCCGTGGCGCACGGCGAGTGTCGCACGCGGCAGTCCAAGGTCTGTCCTAAAACTGGCCCAAAAACACTGTTTTGGCCATAACTCTGTGCAGACAATTCAGAACGCTACGCTGTTCAAGGTCTGTCCTAAAACCGGCCCAAAAACACAGTTTTGGTCTACTATCTGGCTTCAGGTCTACCTAATGAATGATGTAGCATTGCAGAGGTATCTCTCGAGGAAGTTTTCGGGGAAAATCCCTTCAGATTGTTCATGATATGTGATTACACCTCTGGAATTCCTACAAAACTCCCAGGTGTCAAGGCTGAAGAGGCTCTTTAATCTATTGTTTTATCTACAGCTATCTTGCTCTTGTCTCCTGGATCAGCATGGAATAGCCATCGCTTAGCTCCATGTCGCATGTTCCTTTTAGCGATGTTCAGTGATATCGTAGTCGTGTGTTGCATTGTGGAAGCTAATGATTCCTTTGTTGCTTCCCCTAACTGATGATATGTCTTCGGCCACTTGATCAGAGGCCAGTTTCTCTTTCTTTGATCAATTTCAATGTAAACCTCTCTACTTGGCCAATCAACTTGCGGGCTGTGTCCATATAGGAAATTTCACCTGAGAATGATTTTGTGTCACTCAAACCGTCATATCCCGTCGTTCATCAGTTAATAGTTTAAGTGATTCCCAGATTACATAGATCCATAGTTCTTCATCGATGGTTTTATCTAAAACATCCCTGGTTTGGTCTTCAAATCCAGCTTGCAGACCATGTTGTTGTTAAAAAAACTAAGAGATAGCCTCCCATCTAGTAATGCAGCTTCCGTTTTCTTTCTCTTACTGCCTCTCAGTTGCACCCATAGCAAAATCGTTGATTTTTCATCTTTACATCACTGGCCTAACATTGCAATCTCAGGAAACCTTGTTTTTAATGCCGAGAACCTTTCATATGGGTGATCGATCGATGCAGATTTTTGTGATCAGAGATGATTCTTGTCATCTAATCCAGTCCTTTTCCATCCTTTGATATTTCTGTTACTTCCTCCATTTTAGGAATGTTGTTGCTGCTTTCCATAGTTGCATGACTTGTGGCATGGCTTCCTGAAAGTCAAGCACAGCGGTTGATCTTGCTCACTGACGATGTTGATCTCCATTGGAATGGATATCTCCGTGAGCTAGGAACTCCGTCACCCGTAGTAGTAAGTGTGGCCTTGGGGTAACCAACTGCTTGATTCCTTCATCTGAGTATGAGAGATGGAGCTGTTGATCCCGTTAGCTACTACGATCATGTGTAGAAGGTGGTCTTGGATGCCAAATAATAAGAATTCCCATCAAACATTGTGCTTGAGGCCGTTGGTGTAGTGGAAACATAGGTCGTGGGGGTGATATCAGCGCCGGTTATGGTTTTGTGGAAATGCGGTCTGTACTCTGTCACGTTGGACTAATGACAAAGCAAATGTAACATGTACCATGCATTAGACTTTTTGTTTTTTTTTCCAAAATGTGTAAAAGTGGCACAAGAAAAGCCACTCAAAGTCACTAAAATCAAGTCAGAGAATAGGGCTCAATAATAACTATTCTACCCAATCCGCGAGGGGGTTGATGACGCCCTGTCCGACGCTTGAGAATTAAGACTACCCCGCATAGCGGTTTGAAAAACAAAACCAGACTGCCCACTTGCTTCACCATGCTCGATCGGCGGCATGCGCCATTGTTAAGCGAAGCGAGGTGGGGCATGTCAATCTCCCTCACGATTCTCTCTCCCACGCAAGAATTGCGAGGGAACGATTACCCCTTTTTTTCTACATGCAAACCCTAGTACGATACAGGGTTTAATGTTTGGTGCAGGCTCCGCACGCGCCAAACATAAAATCCTTGTGATCAAGCAAAAACACCCTTCTTGCATTTTATTTTTACACACAAGCCCCCAAGTTGACTTCACAAACCCCTAGTCAAACCCTACCCCAAATTACATACGGGGTTTTAGGATTCTAGTTTTGCGCGGGCTCCTGCTAGGCCCCAGGGTAGCAGGACCCAGCAGGTTCCCTTCCAATGATGGGGAGTCTCAGACCCCACATGCAAACCACATGCAAAATCCCCCTTGAACACTTACAAATCCCTCAAAATAGGAGTTTGTGAATGTTAAAAAAAATATGTCGATGTCATCATGTCAACGTTGCATTGCATGCATCATCAACATGTTGCCTTTACTTGCTGTTTGTGGGCAAAATGTCAATATTCTAAGGACAGTGGGTAGGGGAGCCTTAAAATCCTTCCCACTGGGGGAAGTGTTACTTTCTCGCATTCGCCGTGTAGGGCGTACACACCTTTGATTTTTTTGGGTAATCCATACATGTACCCCAGAGAATACTGCCATGTCAGATTGATGCACTCAAGAGGGAGAACACATGTTGTTGCAATGTAAGAGGGGTTGCAAGAACAATCGATTGGGCTCTGTCGGTTTCCTATTTTTTTTAATGTCCTTTTAGATTGGAAAACCAATTTAAAGCAAAGTAGAGTTTGTGAGGTAAACTATATTTTGTTCAGTTTTCACCACAGCAATGGTGGATTAAACTTATAACCTTTCACAATGTATAGGATTCAAGGGCTTGGAAAGTACTGGAAGGATTTGAGATTCACTCTAAAGTTAGTTGCTCTTTCCAGTGAGTATTGCTTCCCGTACGCACACATTATGTAGCTCCTCCATTACCGCTGCAAGTTGTTGGAGAAGATGGTCGTTGAGGCTCCTGGCATAAAAATCATTCTGTGACAGCTCATCATTAATACAAGCCTGTTAACCGGTGCCTCCTCATATCGTGCCAGATGTCACCCGAGGGGCAATGGCAGGGACGAGGGGGTCACGGCTACTGTATGAGCCAAACATTTGTCAGTGTTGAGCTATTTTCCGCAAAGCCTGTCATGGCTACTGTCTGGGTTTCCAGGAGAACACTGTGTATCTCTCGGTGCTGTTCCTCAATAGCTAAATCCTTCGCCTAGTTGCCCATGCTTGTTTCCGTGTGCGCTTTCTCCTTTACCATTGTGGTTATGAGGCTTGTGATCTTCTGCACAATAGAAATGCCTGGAAGATATGTGTAAGGTTGTTGTCTAGGAGTAAAGTTACATGCTGCTCCTCCAGAACCATTGCACTCTAGTAGCAATTGTTATGACCGGAGAAATGTAGGTGGTTCAAAGGTAGAGTTTACTGGGCAAACAATGATCTAAGAAAATGGGACACTGGATTATTTTGTGACTAGTAGTAGTTTTACTTCAACGACAAGTTTCAAAACTGTTTCGCACACACATACAAAAGCTGAAACAAGAATGAGGCACTCATAAGGTCTTGGACACTTGACTCGAGCGACACCTGCGATGTAACATTGTGAGAAGATACATTCAGAAACTCAAGAAATAAGTTGGGAGATTTTGAGAATCCAAGTGTGCACCTTAAAAAAAAGTATAGCACAATTTAGAAATTGACCAAACGGTGTTGAAAGATCGATACAATTCACGATTGTTCTGTTGTTAAGGCTGCACACAATTCCTATCTGCGGGGATTTAGGGGAATCTGGATGCGTGGTACGGGTCCGCCACCTGGATCCAGAACTGGGGTAACGGATCCTTGGATTCACGGATCCTTGTATTCATGGATATTGGATCCAGATATGTGAATCTCGCTCATTATGCATGTCAAAATATCACTGACAATGAGTTTCTTTGTTTCAGTCTACTCTGAGCATGAATGGTCAGGCTTCACTTCTTCCCATGTGTTGTAAGTTCACACACACACACACACACACACACACACACACACACACACACACACACACACACACACACACACACACACACACACACACACACACACACACACACACACACACACACACACACACACACACACACACACACACACACACACACACACACACACACACACACACACACACACACACACACACACACACACACACACACACACTTTCATGGGAAAATGGTGTCAACCAAGCACACTAGCTTGCCAGTGAATTGTCTTCAATATGTCATCATGTCCCCAATGCCGAGTCTAAGTCTGAACATGTTCAGCTACCCCTCCCTCCCCACTTTCACCTGCACCCTCACCTTCCCCTCCCATCTGCACCCTCATCTTCACCCTCATTGTCACCCTCCTCTTACAGATACGGAGTCTCCGTATCTGTAGTCCCCCATTGACGGTTTTTCCTACAAACACCCCTGGTTCAGTTTGCAAACCCAGCTTGCAAACCATTTCGTTGCTTACGAAGCTGTGTGTAGCTCCTCCATCCAATCATGCCATACAGTTCTGCAACGTTTGTATCCTCGAGGCTGAACTTTTAGCAGTATCACCGGTTGGTCGTCCTCGTATCCCTCGTCAAATTTTGCGATCTCAGAAACAGTCTGCGGAGATGTAGGCCGTTCAGATGGGGGATCGTTTGGCGCAGATCACTCCTCATGGACAAGAGGTGCGCCTTTTACTCCTACCCTCTGCCGTTTCCAGACTCGTATTTCTGCGACTTCCCCCCCCCTTTTAAGGCTGTTCGTTTGCTCCGAAAGTTGTGAGCGATGTGTCCGACGTTTCTGCAGTTGTAGCAGGTTTGCGTATCTCTTTGGTCAACGGCGTCCACTTCCACCGGAGTCGAGGAGTCCGGTGACTGGTTTTTTTCTATTTCCATGCCAATTGTGGTTAGGAAATTGCCAACCGTAGGATTCCTAGATCTGAGGGTTGTAGCCAGCACTATTGATCCTTTCTACTGCTGCGATCATCCGCGGCAAGTCGTTCTCTATGCCGAAGTTATCGATTGCTCGTCGAATATCTCGCTTCAGGCTTTTGTTGAGAATGAGAACACAACAAATGTGTTGGATTGAATGAATGAGTGAGAGCTAGAACAACTTGTAGCCTAAGTAGTAAAACAGGAAGGTAAACAGCAGGTGGGATGAGGTGAGGTGCTGTGAAGGTGAGGTGGTGAGAAGGTGAGGTGGGGAGGAGGTGAGGTGTGGAGCTGATGTGGGGAGGTAAGGTGGTGGGAAGGTAAGGTGGGGAGGTGAGGTATTGGAAAGGTGAGGTGGGGAAGTGAGTTGGTGGGAAAGTGATGTGGTGGGAAGTGAGGTGGTGTGAAGGTGAGGTGGTGGGGAGGTGAGGTGATGGAAGGTGAGGTTGTCCAGATTTGGGGGAAGGATAATGCGGGGTGAAGTAGCGGTGGATCCTGTTTAGGAAGAGGGACAAGGTGGGGAAGTCCCTAGATGGGATAATGCATGGAGTAGGTTTGGGATTAAATGGGCGAGTAGCCCAAGAAGGGGAAAATGGTATGCTGGGCTGGGGAAAAATGCTCATGGGGGGATTTTAACCTGTGAGGTGAGTCACAGGAATCAACGTGAGAAACAAGAGTCTCAGATTTCACTGACACACCCCTTAGAATCTTGGTGCTCACGTTGACACCCCTTGAAGTTGAGGAGGGCGAAGGCCAAGGAGAGGAAGGAGGAGGTGGTGGTCTTTGTGGGAGAGGGCCTTGATGAAGATGTCTGCCAAGTTGGCCGTGGAGGACACGTGGCGGACATCCAGGTGACCAACCTGCGCTTGCTCGCGGATGTAGAAGTAGTGAAGCTCGATATGCTTGGTACGTGCGTGGAACACCGGATCCTTGGTGAGGGCAATGGTGCTGGCGTTGTCGCACCACAAGCGGGGTTGAGGCTGAGGATGGCCAAGCTCGCAGAGGAGGGTGTGAAGCCAGGTGGCCTCCTGCGCCGCCATGGTGCCGGCGTATAGTTCTGCCTCGCAAGAGGAGAGAGAGACGGAAGAATATCGAGTGGATCGCCAACTGATGAGACCAGAACCAAGGCGGAAACCATAGCATTGGGTAGAACGGCAATCCGCTTGGTCGTCCACCCAAGAAGAGTCGGTGAAACCCTCTCGAGAGATGTCCGGAGATCCACCAAGAGTAAGGCCGTATGCTTGAGTGGAGTGGAGGTAGCAGAGGACCTGTTTGGTCGCACGCCAGTGGTGGGTGGAGAAGCGGCCTAGTCCAACAAAGCGAGAGAGGACGGTGAGAGGGTAGGCCAGGTCAGGACGGGTGCAGACCATGGCATACATGAGACAGCCAACCAACTCAGGAAACGGGTCCAAGGAGGCGGTGGTGGTGGGGACAGAGGGGTCGGTGAGGCCGTGCTCGGTGGAGAGAGGCGTTGTCGTGCCATTGGATTTGAGGTGTCCGAATCTGAGGAGGATGGTGTTGATGTACGTTTCTTGAGTGAGGGTGACGGTGCGGTTGGGACGGTCCCGCCGAACCTCCATGCCCAAGTAGTGGGTGAGCTCGCCGAGATCCTTCATGGTAAATTACTGCATGAGGGCTTCTTTGAGGGCAATGAGCTTGGCGGGGTCACTAGAGGCAAGTGTCATGTCGTCAACGTAGGCTAGGAAGAAGCAACCGGAAGAGGAAGTGCGGATGAAAAGACTAGCGTCGGACTGTGCAGCGTGGTACCCGAGGGAGATGAGAGCAGATCGTAGCTTGGAGTGGCACTCGCGGTGTGATTGTTTCAGGCCGTAGACAGGTCGATGAAGGCACCAAACGGCATCGGAGAGGGTGGTGGGATGTGTTGGAGTAATGCTCCTCACCATGGCAGGAGTGACTCCAAAAAGGAACACCAAGAAGACAAGCCTTAGTGGCTTAGTGGTTACTGGTGTCCATCTCTACAGGCAGGGGCCTGGGTTCAAGTCCCATAAAATCAAATTCTGCCCTGCCTCAAGCGAGGTGGAAAATAGATGCCAGGAAGCTAGCTCAACCTCTAGGATTCCTCCTTGAGCTTTTAGAAGGCTAAGTGAGGGTCCAGGAAGGTGTCACATCTTCTAGAAGGGGTGACTTGTCCTACAAGGCATGTAGAGGTGCCTTGGTCTTCTGGATACCTTCCCTCCTACTAGAAGCAAGCTGAGGAATCTAGGAAGGGGCAGAAGCTTCTAGAGAAAGGAAGGGATGACTTCCTAGGTGGGGAAAAGGACAGCCTACCAAGGGCCACTCGAGAAGTCATAGAATCTGCTAGGAAACTTCAAATCTGGCATGCTTTGGTGTTCTGGAAAGCTTAGATCAGTGGCTTTAAAATTCCACTACTTGTGATCCTTTATCAAGTGTTCATTTCCAGTCAATTCAGGCCAAAACTATTGCCTCACTCTCTGACCAGTTTTCTGCCATCCTTGGAACCAGTTGCCTCCACAGTTTCAGTATCTCCAAAAACAGTTGGTGGTGTGAATCAGCCACTGCTAGGGACCCTCCAGGGTGCACACTCACCCTCAGGCTAACAGGATGACCTTTGGGAGGTTCAAGAAAGATGGCCTCATGAAGATCACCTAGATGGAAAGCGACGGAGACATCCATGGAATGGAGCTCCATATCGCAAGCGGCGGCGAAGTGGAGGAGGGTGCGGAAGGTGGTGAGTTTGGCTGTGGGGGAGGAGGTATCAAAGAAGTCAACACCGTGCCATTGAGAAAAAACTTTGGCGACGTACCGGGCTTTGAACTCGACGGGCTTCCCGGGGGCGACTTTGACCCGGTAGATCCATATTCCTTTCACCACGTTGGTGGTGGAAGAGCGAGAAACTTCTGAGTAGGTGTCAGTGGACTGAAAGTTGGCGAGTTCATTCTCCATTGCAATGAGCCACTCCGCGGTGTGAGGCCCACCAAGAGCTTGCTCATAGGTGACGGGAACCGGGATGGGAGGGGAGGGAGTAGTGGTGACAGAGAGGAGAAAAGTGGACAGAGGAGAGGGTGGGGACTGAATTGTGGTGAAAATTGGGAGGAGAGTGACCGTGGTAAAGCCAATGAGGAAGGATTGCAGGGGAATTTTTTAGGGAGAGGACTTCTTCACGACGGTCCTCAACGAGCCCAAGGTCACCACCGCGAGGGAGGGGTGGCTGAAGGCGGGAGGAGCGACGAGGGCCGGTGGAAGGGCGAGGCGGAAGAGTGGGTGGGGAGGAGGGAGGGAGGGAGGCAGAGGAAGATGAAGGGGGAAGGAAGCCAAGACCGCAAAGCTCGCGGAGGGCGATGGGGGGGTAGGAAGAAGGGGCCAAGCGGAGGGGTGCAGGAGGTGAAGTCAGAGGGAGAGGGGGAGGGGGAGGAGGAGGGGGAGGAGGAGGGGAAGGAACCGCGGACAGAGGAGGAGAGCCGGGAGGAGAGGGTGGAGGAAGGTGATATCTGGGAGGGGAGGATGGAGGTGAGGTGGAGGGAGGAGGAGGGGGAGAACTGGCAAGGGAGGAAGTGGGGGAAGGGCTCGGAGGAGTCGTGGAGGATGAGGTCGGGAGAGGCGACGGAGAGGAGAGGACATCGAAGTGGGTCCACTCAAGATCGGTGTGGATTGAGAGGTAGTGGGGAGGAAGACGAGGGTTTCGTCAAAGGCGGCGTCAATTCTATGTATCCCTTTTCCGGTGGTGAGGTCAAGGAACACGTAGCCAGTTGACTTTGGAGCAAAGCACACAAACATGTGAGGGGCGACGCGTGGTTCAACCTTGGAAGTGTGTTGCTGCAAGCGTTGGTACTTGTTGAGAAGGACGTACGCGAAAAACCCCACACATGAAGATTGGAGACATCCGATTTCGTACCAAACCACGCCTTCCATGGAGTAACATCCGGGAGAATAGAGGAAGGGTAGAGGTTGTGGACGCGGGAGGCGTAGCGGAGAGCATACGCCCAATAAGGTTTCGGTGCCAAAGCATGAGCAAGGAGATTGCGGATGATGGCGAGGAGGACGCCGTTGTGATGTTCAGCAATTCCGTTTTGTTCGGCTGACTCGGGAAGAGTGAGTTGATGGTCAATACCGTGGTGGTCGCAATACTCAGAAAGGAGAGTGGAGAGGAATTTGCCTCCACAGTCAGAGCGGAGATAAAGCATGTTGCGGCCGAATCGGGCGGATGCATGGTTTGCCCATGCAAGGAAGGCGCCCCGTGCATCGGATTTGGAGGCAAGCGGGAGTCCAGTTCCAAAACGGCTAGAGTCACCAACGATAGTGAGGAAATGGGAGTGACCTTGGAGAGAGGTGGGGTGAATCGGGTCGACAAGGTCAAGGTGGACCAAGTCGAGAGGCTTAGGGGCACGGGAGGGGTGAGGAGGATGGGAGGTGGCTTTGAGCTTGCCGAGGGTGCAAGAGGGACAAGCGGGGGAGGGAAGAGTAAGAATAGGTGGGAGGCGCGGGAAACCGATGACCATATTCTTGGATGTGAGGCGTTGGAGGACGGCAAAGTTGGGATGGCAAAGTCGGTGATGGTGGAGAATGAGAGGGTTGGAGATGTGACGGCACAAGCAAGTCGGAGAGGGAGAGGAGGCAAGGGTTGATTGTAAGCGAGGAGCAAAGAGGCAGTAGAGGTTCTTTGAGAGGCGGAAGGTGGTGAGGTGAGAGCCGGAGGAAGTGAGATGAGCTTCGGTGCTGAAGACGGGAAGGGTAATGGTGACGCCCTCTTGTTGGATTTGACAAACGGAGAGGAGATTGGTGCAAAGAGAGGGAACATGGAGGCCGGAGACAGAGCCATGAGGGAAAGCGGATGATGAGAGGGTGGCTTGGGAATGGCACGTGGCACTCATGGAGGTGGTGGCTCCATTGATTGTGACAGGAGAGGACAATGGAGATATGTGAGCAGTATCTCGAAGAGTGTGGGATGCCGCACCGGAGGTGAGCGTTTGTTCGGAAAAGAGAGAGGGAGACACATTGTAGATAAAAAAATCCTTCATTGATGTCATGAACAAGAGGGAGGGTAGTGCTAGCTACCGGGGCCACATAGCTAGCAACGGCAAGGGGGCTTCCATGAAGCTTGGCGGCAAGCCTTGGAGCGGATGTCCGTCCACAGGGGACGGTCGGTGTACTTGCAGTTGGACGATGCCGCAAGCCATTCGTCAGTTTGGGCATGGTCACACGTGGAATGAGGGTGGTTGAGGCCACACCACACCGTGCCCTTGAGCGGGCCATGGAGAGGTGCATATTGGCACGCCGGAAACTTGTTGGGGTGGATGGGGGCGGCATAGACGGAGGTGCCACTGGAAGGAGGAATCTGTGCGTGGAGGTTCATTGCCGCAGCTTGGTTTTGATGGTTGGATTGATAGTCTTGCTCCGCAGCCATAAGCTTGGGGACGATGGCCGTCACTATCATCTCGTCGACGGAGATTTGAAGGAAGATTTGGTCGATGACGTCGAAGCGTGGTGGGATGCCGGCAATGATACCTGTGCACACCACCGCTTCCGGCATCGCTACCTTCATCTCCTTGAGGTCGGAGGCAATGGTGGTGCAAGCAGCGATGTATCCTTCCATGTTGGAGTGGGCGGAGTAGGGTACTTTGAAGAGCGACATAATCTTGATGCCACACAAGTGGAGGTCGTAGTGTTGAAGCGAGCCGTGAACGCAGCCCACACTGTCTTAGCGTCATCGCCAAGAGTATCAATGTCGTCATGGAGGTCGGGGGAGGTAGTGGCGAGGATGGCAAGGAGAGCGGTGTTGTTCGCAATCTCCCACGCATCGACCTTGGAGGTGTCGGTGGGGTTGGCGGGAGGTGCACAGGAGCCGGTGCCGCGGATGATGGACCGGAGGATGATTCCATTCTACTCAGTAGAGCCAAAGTAGATGCCAAGGTTGAACGCACACAGATTGTAGTTATGGGTTCCGTTGCGCTTGGTGGTGAGTTTTGGGAAGGCAAGGAGAGAGCCGCCCATGGCAGCAACAGAGGTCATGAAGGGAGAATTGAGAGAAGGTGGGTGGACAGCCGGGGAGAGAGAGGAAAGAAAAAAGGTCAAAAAAGTGGGAAGTGTCCTTTTTATTTTTGTTTGCAATGGAAAGGTGGGGGATGAGGCCAGGAGGGAGGGGGGCCAGAAAATTTTGGAGTGGGAGTGCCGAAGGCGAAACGCTAGCGACAAATGAGGTAGGCAAAAATCTGCCAATGTCCGGGAGAGCCGAGGGAAAATCCAAAAACGGATTTTCTGTGATGAAAGGGTAGAGGAAGAGGTTGACTCCAATTAGATCCAAAAGAAATTGGAATGAGAGGACCGAAGGCGAAATGCTCACGACGGAAGTCGTGGACAGAAAATAGCCGATGTTGAGGAAAATCCTAAAAATGGATTCTTTTGCGGTGGAAAGGTAGAGGGGGAGGTCAACTGCAATTAGCCGCAGCCAAAATTGGCTTGAAGCGTGAACAACGAAATGCACACAACAGACGTGTGCTGGAGGGAAGTGATGGCCGTGATGGAGACGGCGGAGGGAGGCGACAGGGAGGGATCACTTGAGCTCTGGAGCCATGTCGAGAATGAGAACACAACAAATGTGTTGTATTGAATGAATGAGTGAGAGCTAGGAAAACTTGTGGCCTAAGTAGCAAAACAGGAAGGTAAACAGCAAGTGGGGTGAGGTGAGGTACTGTGAAGGTGAGGTGGTGGGGAGATGAGGTGGTGAGAAGGTGAGGTGGGGAGGAGGTGAGGTATGGAGCTGATGTGAGGAGGTAAGGTGGTGGGAAGGTAAGGTGGGGAGGTGAGGTGTTGGAAAGTTGAGGTGGGGAAATGAGGTGGTGGGAAGGTGATGTGGTGGGAAGGTGATGTGGTGTGAAGGTGAGGTGGTGGGGAGGTGAGGTGATGGGAAGGTGAGGTTGCCAAGATTTGGGGGAAGGATAATGCTGGGTGAAGTAGCGGTGTAGCCTGTTTAGGAAAAAGGACAAGGTGGGACAGTCCCTATATGGGATGATGCATGGAGTAGGTTTGGGGGTGAATGGGTGGGGTAGTCCAAGAAGAAGCAAATGGTATGCTGGGTTGGGGAATAATGCTCATGGGGAGATTTAAACCTGTGAGGTGAGTCACAAAAATCAACGTGAGAAGCAAGAGTCTCAGATTTCACAGACAACCGTTGTTGTAGTGAAAACAGAGTTCGTCGGGGGCAATGTCTCCTCCGGTGATGATCTCGCAGGATCTCCGCGTATACTGTTCCACGCTGGATTGCTGACACAGACGCTAGATCTTGCACCGTACGTCGGACTTCTTATTCAGTCGTCCAAAGCGTGCGAGCATCACGCGCAAAAATTCGTTCCAGTGGGTTGGTGGCTTCATCGCGTCTTGCCACCGTGGATTGATCCGCTCCAAGGGTAGAACGCCTGCGGTTGACGATGTGAGACGGGCTCCGTGGACCGTCTATGAGGCTTCGATGGTCTCCTACTGCTGTTGGATGGTCTTTAGGTCGGACTCCCAACTTAACGCCGTGCCACGCAAAAGCACGTCCACGAGGTCAATTTTCTTTTCGTTGTCGTTAACCCCAGCAACGGTGAAGTAAACCTCCAAACTTGTTAGCCACATCCGAACCGTTGGTCCTTTTGAGTTTGTAGGATCGAACGGTTCTAGTGGAGTCGGACAAATTTTGGGTTTGCAGGAGAGTTTGGAATTTCTCTCGATGAGCACCACTTCACACGTGCTTACATTGCAAGGAGCCTCCTAAGAAACTGCTAGGAAGCTTCCTAACCTCGATGCTGCTGACGTGGCGACACTGTTCAGTCAGCTAGCGCACTAGCAAGCAAGCAAGTGTAAGAAACAACAAGAGTCAGGCTAGGGAGACGCACAAAGTCTTGTAAGCTCCAATAACTTAGTAATGCAGAGAGAGTGAACAAATGACAGGTCCACAGCATAAACACCTGCCGCGGCACACGGCGGGTGTTGCACGTGGTAGTGCAAGGTCTGTCCTAAAACCGGCCCAGAAACACTGTTTTGGCTGTAACTCTGCGCAGACAAGTCAGAACGCTACGCCGTCCAAACGTAAACCTGCAAGATCTCAAGCCGGACGCTGTGACGGGCCACATGCATGCATCCAAAATCATACAGTGGACACACAATGCAAAACATGCAAATCGGGCCCATGGCCAGTCCACTGATAAAATCTTATAGGTTGCAGGAAAACTGTAGAAGGTCCAGGACAACATCCAGGACTCTGGGGCAGTCGTCGTTCAACTCCAAGTAGGTGGTCCATTGCCACACGACGCATCAGCGCCACCTGGGTCTACATGAGAGATCTGCACAGGCATGAACACGGCCGAGTGGTCACAGTAAACTTTACAGGTCAACGGGAACGTAACAAATCACAACAACCCCCCATGACCCAATGGTACGCATATCCATATGCATGCAGCATTGAAACAAATGCAACGAGTGCAGAAATAGTCGTAATACAGACACAGACACACCTCGCACTCAACCACTCTAAGTCAAGGGGCGAAGCCCAACAAAACGAATGGCCACCAGGAACTTCCCGCGAGCCAGTGCCTTCGTTAAGAAACCAGCATGCTGCATGTCAGTGTTGACCCTGATGACGGAGATCACGTGTCGCTCCACCGGATCAGGCATGAAATGATGCTCAACCGCAATGTGCTTCGTGCGAGCATGAAAAACACCAGAGTTCTCCACAATGGCAAGAACACTCTGGTTCTTGCAGTGAAGCAGAACGACGGGCACTGACTGATCCAACTCAAGGAATAGGCGTTGTAACCACCTTGCCCGAGCAGCCCCTGCACCCGGAGCAACATGCTCTGCCTCCGACGAGCTACGTGTAATGCATTCCTGCTTCTCGCTGTGCCAAGACACAACGGTACCACCGAGTAGGAACACGTAGCCGGTGCGACTGCCTCCATCTAGACACCAGGCCTAGTTGTTGTCGGTGTAGCCGTCAAGAACCACCGAACACTGCCGGCGAAAACAAAGTTCGAGGTATGGTGTGAAGACCACGTACCGCACCATTTTTACAGCCGCATGAAGGGCTCTTGCATGTAGAGCCTGCAAAAACTGTGCAAGGAGGTTAATGGCAAAGGCGATATCGGGGCGTGTAGTAGCGGCTAGGTGCATCAGGGATCCGGTGAGACAGAGGTACAAGGTCACATCCAATGTCTTCTCTAGCTGAGTGGGATCATCCACCTTTAGGGCATCTTGTCCATGAGGTGTGAGGGTGTGGAGGCCGTGGGCACTACGCCAAGGAGGTCACTAAAACGCTCCCCCACAAACCGTGCGTATCGGGCCTGATGTAGCAGAAGTGTCCGAGGCCTGCGGTCTTACACGATCTCCATGCCAAGAAACACCACTGCTGGACCAAGATCATTCATCTTATAGGCGGTCTGGAGGACCGCCTTGGCCTCCTTTACAGCCTCCATGGAGGGAGACACGTTCAGAAGGTCGTCCACATAGACCAAGATGGCGGTGAACTGCTCAGGCGACCGTCAAATAAAGAGAGAGGGATCTTCCTCGCTCTGTACATGTCCCGCACGAGTCAGAGTGCATGTAATCTCCTGGTTCAAGCACCGAGAAGACTGCTCGAGTCCATACAAGGACTTGCAAAAGCGCCAGAACTTGTCACCGTCCTCAAAGCTTGATGGCTGAGCCACGTAAATCTCCTCATTCAGCGATCCATGGAGACACGCATTGTTCACATCCATCTTGTGCAGTTCTGAGTCATGCTGAGCCACAACACGGAACACAGCGCAAGCTGAGGTCATGCGGCGGACTGGGGCAAAAGTGTTAGTGTAGTTTATACCCTCCATCTGGGAGTATCCCTTGACAACTCGCTGAGCCTTGAGGTGTTCCAGAGAGCCATCCGGCTTCACTTTCTTGTGAAAGACCCACTTGACCTGAAAAGCCTTCCTCCCAGGTGGAAGGTCGACTAGTTCGTAAAATCCGTGCTCTCGGATTGTTCTGGGAGCCGCCGGTCGCAGCCGTAATTATGTCATCATGCTGAACTCAGATTCGCCTTTTGATGCTCCCATTGTATTTTACATGAAAAGCGTGAAAAATTGACCCAAGAACCGGGTCATTCGGTGCAGGGACGAGAAAGATACGGTCGTGCAAAGGCGGGAGGCGCACCTCCAGAAAACAGGAGACGTACCGGTTCGACCACGAGCACGGCGGAGCGACTTTCTCGTCCACTGCAGCTGAAGCGCCCCTGGATGGACGCTTGGCCAATGAGGCAAGGTTCATTGGGGTCCATGGGCGCTTCGGGACGGCGGCTGGAGCTGCATTTGCAAGCAAAGGCACTTCGGGCGGCCGTGACCTCCGCTGGCGGTGCTGCCAGCGGCCGTCACGCGTGGAGCACTTAAACGGCCATAACTTAGTCGTTTCTTCACGGATTGAGGCGTTCTTTGGTGCATTGGAACTCTCGCGGCGCGTACTATATTATGAATATGATGTTTGCATGAATGCGCCTCAGTAGAGGGCTTCAGAGCACCAAGGAGCTTTCGGCTGGCTCATAGGGCCGGTACATAAGGAAGCCTAGGAGGTTATCTAGGCAGGCCAATCTTACCCAGAGACTCTGTACATTGCCTTGTACTGATCTATTAAGTGTAAGGATGCATTCCTTGCCCAACTCTCCTTGTGTTCCAATTATTTCTTCGCACACGTCTATTCCATCCTACACGTCTTCCGCAGCGCACCTTGGTGCAAACGCCACCGGGAGAGTCGCACGACAGGACCCTCTGTCACTAGCAACGATCTTGCTGCTAGGAGAGGGTCGTGCGACATCTCAAGGGTTGGCCCACACACCAAGGGGTTGAGGGTTGGGAGGTCTATCCCAAGGGCTCGGCATGTGACCGTCACGCCGGGCGTCCCTCGGTTCACATTTGGTATCAGAGCGCGTGGACGTTCGCTCGGTTTTACGCGGACCTAAGGGAGGCAACAGATCTGCCACAACTGCGGTTGGCCAGAATTTTTTCGTCACAACCAGAACCATGGAGGCAGCGGCATTTGACCAGGCTTTCCTCATGGATGAGATCCGGCGTGCTCTTGACGAGTTGTGTCAAGAGAACCAGCAGTTACGCACGGAGGTTGAGGCAAGGTACGTCGGCCAAGGGAGCAGTGCACTGGGGGGTTTTGCATTGGCATCCGCAAATGCCTTTCGGCGGCCCAAGCCGAAGGGGCCGGAGTTCTACACTGGCAAGGGCAGTTTGCATGAGTGGCTCTTCACGGTGAACTCGTACTTCACGGCATTGGGCGTTCCCGTGGGAGAAGATGCCACAAGACTGGAGTATGCTCCTACGCTGCTCCGGGGAATGGCGCTGCAGTGGTGGTCGGCATTGTGCCGGCGGAACGCCGCTGGATTGCCGGACGGGCTGGGGGCCGGTGTACGGCTTCAGCCACTGTTGAGCCTACCGCTGGGGTGGGAAGTGTAGCTTGGTGCACGGGCGTTGACGGAGAAACCAGAGACGTGGGAGCAATTCGAGACGATGCTCCAGGCGTGTTTCGACCTCCTCAACGGCAGCCGAGTCGCGCGTGACAAGATCAAGCACGTCAAGCAAGGCGGATCGGTCCAGGACTACACTACACGCTTCATGGCTTTGGCGGCACAGATTCACGACCTCTCGGACGCGGAGGCGTACGACCGCTACCACGACGGCCTGAAGCCGCATGTCCAACGTGAACTCGCGGTGCTCGGGTTGCGGACCTTTGCAAAATTGGTCTTGGCGACGGAGCGCATCGACGCGGTAAGCTATAATGCGCGACGGAGCAGCTATACAATACAACCACGGGTGGAGCAGCCGTGTCAGGCTGTGCCCATGGAGGTGGATGCAATCCAAACTGAGCAGCGGGGTGCGGGCGGGCAACAGGGACCGAGAGGCAAGTGCTGGGTTTGTGGTGAGGAGGGTCATCGCAAGCGGGATTGCCCCAAGCGCAAGGCACAGCAAGGAAACGGGCAGCAGAAGTGAGGAGGGGACGACCTACTACTGCAAGACTTTTGTCCGCAAGGGACAGCACTAGCCCTGAAAGGCTTTTGCTGATTAAGGAGCTGCCTTAAGTGTTGTTGCGAAATGAAGGTGAGACCCGGCAGTTTCCAGGGATCATCCTGGAACTGGTTCTTGAGATTCCGGAGGGGAGTTTCAAGGGTCGAAGGAAGCTACGTGGGCTGCTAGATGGTCGCGCAAGCCATAGCTTCTTCAACGACAGGTTGGCGACAAGGTTGGAGCTCGCACGACAGCCGGGGACATTGGCCAAAGCGCGGCAGTTGTCCGGAGTGGTGGAGTGCGGCAGGCCTCTCGTCAAGCACAAGGTCCATATGGGTGAGTTGGTGTGCAACATGGAGTTCCACACTTGCCCTATGGATGATTACGATTACTTGATCGGCCGAGATTGGTTGCACGCCTGGAATCCGGAGGTGGATTGGAGGTGCAACCGGGTGGTCGTGAAGACGGACGGAAAAAATCACATTGCCTTTTTGGGGGGGTGAGGGGAAGGAGTCGGAAGTGGCGGAAGCGGGGAGGCAGCTGCACGTCATCAACTTGTAGCAGCTAAAGCGATGTGAGCGCAAGGGTGGCCAGGTTTACTTGGCATGGGTGCGTCCACAACAAGCAGCAGCGTAGCAGATTGCAGCGGTCGAAGCAGCGGAGGGGCAGCCGGGGGAAGGCGCAGGAGCTCCAGAGTTGCCTCCCGGTATTGGGGAGGTGCTCAAGGAGTTGGAGGACGTTTTTCCAGAGGAGTTACCGAAGGGGCTGCCGCCACAATGCGACATTGACCATAAAATCAAGGTGGTGCCAGGGTCGTCACCAACGATGCGGTCTTACAACCGCATGAGCGACGCGGAGCTTGTAGAGCTCAAGAAGCAGTTGGGGGAGTTGGTGGACCAAGGCTTCATTCGGCCGTCGGTGTCCCCGTACGCGGCGCCGGCATTGTTCGTCAAGAAGAAATCAGGAGAGCTGCGGATGTGCGTGGACTACCGGGCGCTCAACGACATCACGGTGAAGAACCGCTACCCGTTGCCGCGGGCCGAGGAGCTGTTCAACCAGCTACGAGGCGCACGCGTCTTTAGCAAACTGGACCTGAGGTAAGGGCACCACCGAATCCGCATTGCGGAGGAGGATGTGGAAAAAACCGTGTTTCGGACGCGCTATGGACACTTTGAGTATCTCATGATGCCTTTTGGGCTAACGAATGCTCCTCCTACGTTCATGGCGTTGATGAACCGGGTGTTCCACCCCTACTTGGATCAGTTTGTGGTCTTCTTCCTCGACGACATCCTTGTCTACTCGCGAACGATGGAGGAGTACCAAGAGCACCTGCGGACAGTGATGGAAGTGCTGAGAAAGGAGCGGCTGTTTGCCAAGCTCAGCAAGTGCGAATTTGCCAAGCAGGAGGTGGAGTTCCTCAGGCACATTGTCAGTGGGAGGGGAATCCGCATGGACCCAAAAAAGGTGGAAGCAGTGAAGGAGTGGCCAGAGCCGGTGTGCATGTGTGACATCCAGGTTTTTCTGGGTTTTAGGAACTACTACCGGAGGTTTATCCACGGGCACGCGGCAATGGGAGCACCCTTGACAGACTTGCTCAAGAAGGGGCGTCAATGGGAGTGGGGTGCGAAGGAGGGGCAAGCCTTCGGTGCAATGAAGGCTGCCAATTGTCAAGCCCCGATGCTGGTGCATCCAGACACGAGCAAGGAGTACGTGTTGGCGACGGACGCAAGCGACTATGCGATCGGCAGGGTGTTGATGCAGGACCAAGGGAGGGGGTTGCAGCCCATTGCGTACTACTCCAAGAAGCTGAAAGGGGCTGAGCTAAACTACCCAATCCACGGGAAGGAGATGCTCGCGGTGGTCCAGGCCTTCAAGCAATGGAGGTGCTATCTTGAGGCGCGGCGGTGTGTGGTACACACAGACCACTACGCACTCAAGTACCTCAAGTTGCAGCCAAACCTGAGTTGTCATCAAGCACGGTGGATGGAGCTACTGGAGGGCGGCTTCGACTACGAGATCCAGTACAAACCAGGAAGGATCAACCCAAAGGATCTGCTTTCGCGTCGCCCGGAATTGGGCGTGCATGCGATCACGGTGCTGGCGGGATCTCCAATCATCCACAGCCTGTTTGCACACGGGTATGCGGAGGACGAGGAATTTGCCGGAAGTACGGTGAAGGGGTGCAAGTGGGATGGCCAGTATTGGCGGCGTGAGAAGGGAACCAGATTGTGGTGCCACGGAGTGCGCCTTTGCGACGGGCGTTGCTGGAGGAGGCGCACGACTCGCGCTACAGTGGTCATTTTGGCCACAACAAGACCTTCAAAATGCTTGCGCGCCAATATTGGTGGGCGACAATGGGAGCAGATTGCAAGGAGTATGTGAGCAGCTGTGACACGTGCCAAAGAATCAAGTCACGGAGGGCGCGGGCGCCAGGGAAGCTGCAGCCGCTACCGGTGTCGGAATGTCCGTGGATAGACATCTCACTTGATTTTGTGGGGGATCTTCCACGGAATGCAACGGGCAACACCATGGTGCTGGTGGTGGTGGACCGGTTCAGCAAGATGGTGTACTTTATTCCATGTGCGGAGAAGGTCACGGCAGCAAAAACGGCTCAACTCCTATTACAACATGTCATCAAACTGCACGGGGTGCAACAGTGCATGATCTCGGACCGCGACCCGCGCTTCACCTCTCGGTTTTTGGAGGAACTCTTCAAGAAGCTGGGTACCCGTGTGGCTCTTTCATCGGCCTACCATCCCCAACCTGATGGCCAAACTGAGCGCACCAATCAGACCATGGAGCAGCTACTGCGGGGGACCTTGGAGCCGGATGGCGAGGGATGGGACTGCAAGCTCCCGGTGGCTGAGTTTGCCTACAACTTAGCAGTGCATGCCTCTACGGGGCCCTCTCCCTTTGAGGTAATGTATGGGGTGCAGCCTACATGTCTCTTAGACATGGCAACAGGGTCGGACCTACCCGCGATGCAGTAGTTTACAAGTGACTTCACATAGGTGTGGCGCGGTGTACACGAGGCGCTACACAAGGTACAGTAGCAGATGAAGCGGCAAGCGGACAAGCACCGGACAGCCGAGGAGTTCTCGGTGGGACAACAGATGCTGCTGAGCTCGCGGAACCTGCAGCTGGCGGGGATTGGCAGCGCCAAGCTCAAGGCATGGTGGATGGGCCCTTTTCCGACAAGGAGAAGCGGCCCGCGGTGAGCTACGAGTTGGAGCTGCCGGACCACTATGGGATCCATCCCGTGTTCCACGCTTCTCTTCTCAAGGCCTACAAGGAGCTGAATGCACAGTTTGCAGCACGGGGACAGGCTCCTCCCCCACTGTTCTTGGTGGCGTTGAAGAGGAGTATGTGGTGGAGAAGATTCTCGGGCACCGTCGACGCGGTAACGGGTGGCAGTACCTAGTGTAATGGCTCGGCTATGGGCCCGAGCACAACTGCTGGATCCCCAAAGCCGATTTCAATAGGGCCGGTGCTGTCAACACAGTACTCCGAGCGTACCAGGAGCGCACCGGGATCGTGCGCCATCGAAGGGGGGGGTGATGTTATGGGAGCCGCCGGTCGCGGCGGTGATTACATCATCATGCTGAGCTCAGATTCACTTTTTGATGCTCTCATTGTATTCTACGTGAAAAAGGGTGCAAAATCGACCCAAGAACCGGGTCATTCGGTGCAGGGACGAGAAAAATACGGCCGTGCAAAGGCGGGAGGCGCACCTCCAGAAAACAGGAGACATACCGGTTCGACCCCGAGCACAGCGGAGCGACTTTCTTGCCCACTGCAGCCAAAGCGTCCCTGGATGGACGCTTAGCCAATGAGGCAAGGTTCATTGGGGTCCATGGGTGCTTCGGGACGGCGGCTGGAGCTGCATTCGCAAGCAAAGGCGCTTTGGGCGGCCGTGACCTCCGATGGCGGTGCTGCCAGCGGCTGTCACGCGTGGAGCACTCAAACGGCCATAACTTAGCCGTTTCTTCACGGATTGAGGCGTTCTTTGGTGAATTGGAAAGCCCGCGGCACGTACTAAATTATGAATGTGATATTTGCATGAATGTGCCTCAGTAGAAGGCTTCAGAGCACCGAGGAGCTTTCGGCTGGCTCATAGGGCCAGTACATAAGGAAGCCTAGGAGGTTGTTCTAGGCATGCCAATCTTACCCAGAGACTCTGTACATTGCCTTGTACTGATCTATTAAGTGTAAGGATTCATTCCTTGCCCAACTCTCCTTATGTTCCAAGTATTGCCTTGCACACGTCCATTCCATCCTACAAGTCTTCCACAGCGCACCTTTGTGCAAACGCCACCGGGAGAGTCGCACGACAGGAACCTCGGTCACTAGCAGCGGTCTTGCTGCTAGGAGAGGGTCGTGCGACATCTCAAGGGTTCGCCCACACACCAAGGGGTCGAGGGTTGGGAGGTCTATCCCAAGGGCTCGGCATGTGACCGTCACGTCGGGCGTTCCTCGGTTCACACGGATGGCACAAAGCTCATCCTCGCAAGCAGCACGCCAGGTGTCTGCATCTTCTAATGAGAGAGCCTCCCCTTGTGTGCCTGGATCAGGCACCATTAAGGGGGAAATATGAGTGGCAAGTGTGCACGCCTCAGGAGTGAGCTAGACGACCACAGGGTCAACTACTGAATCACAAGTGATGCCAAGCTCGCGTGTGACCAGATTGTGCCCTACAGGGCACGCGGGGTATACCTTTGTATGACCTGTGCGAACACTCAAGCCTAGGGCCTTTGTGATGGGATCACTACTCGCAATGGTGCGAGTGGAGCGCCTAGGTGCAGGATCGGAAACTCGCTAAACTCCAGAGACTAGTTGTTAAAGATGAGCACCGGGCTCACGCAAGTAACCTGGGCTCGAGGAGCTCACCTCAGGCTCAGAGACATGTCTCTGAGCCTCAGTGACTGAGGCAAAGGGGCAGGTAATGCACTATGAGGATGCTCATGCTAAGATGCTAGTGAAATGACGAGAGACACAAGGCTGGGTATTGCGGATGGGATAGATGCAAGATCACGCACAGAGGCAGGAGTACTGGTGGACATGGGTACATAACCATGGGTGCCTGTGGGGTGTGAGGGAACAGGGGTATAGACAGGCTGGGCTGGAGAGGTCTCTGGACCGACACCTATGATCGCTCGGTCATCAAGAGCTAGAGACCAAGAGGTGGAGGGGACTCAAATGGACACATCAGCCAAAAAAGAGGTGCTCGTAGGCCCAGACTCCCTCATCTGTCGAGAAGCCTCACAGGTAGGAACGTGCGTGACAGACATCAACATGATAGAATTCAGGTCATAGTGTGAGAGACTCCAAGAACAGCACATCGCGGGACTCAACGATGCGACGACGGGGGGGATCCCAAAATGCGAGGCCTTCAACCATGGGGAGATGCCAACGAAGGCACACAAGCGACCCCGTGGGGAGACCTTGGACCCCTGCTTGTCCTCCGTGTACCACACAGAAGCCATGGATCCCCAGACATCAGCGACACACAGATCGGCACGGTGGCCAAACCAGAGCTCGTACGGTGTAACGTGGTCCGAAAGGGGACCGTGCGAGAGGCGATTCTAGACCGACGTCAACCACCACTAGCCAGATATGAACTGCGAGAGCGGCATCACTCTTTTGGCGCAGGCTGTAGACCCGCTGCATCCGGGTGAAGTCATCAGTCAAGGTCAGGACATATCGGCCTCAATCGGACAAAGACTCGAGAGGGAGAGGACCAAGAAGGTCCGAATGGACCAACTCCAGAGGGCAAAGAGCTCGAGAACGGGAGTCAGGGTAGGTACAGCGATGCATCTTACCCTGAGCGCAAAACAGACAGTCAGTCTTGGGTGGCCTCTCGAAAGAGGCTGAATCAAGACCGAGTGCGGGCTGTGTCCAAATGAGCTTTGACATAGTGTCGGAGCCCACATGGCACAGGCGACGATGCAGCAGTTGCTTGTGCTCAGCAGAGAGAACACCATTGACAAACACACTAGCGGGATGGAAAGGATAGCAAGGAGAAGAAGAGATCTGAGAGACACGATACATCTCATCCACAATGGGGGCACAAAAAACAAAGGTACAAATATCACAGTCGTTGAATCTACGGCGTGCTCCACAGAGAGTCCCATCAGTGTGCAAGCACGCACAGAAAGCAAGTTGAGCTCAAGGTCAGGCACAAAAAGTACCTAAAAAAGATACAGTGGGCCAGACAGACCATCAAAGCACACAACCCCAACACCCTAGACTGGCAACGAGTGACTACAACCTGTGTGAACGGAACGAACAGACGCAACAAGACCAAGGACAACGAAGTCACTACGATGACAGGTCATGTGGTGAGTGGCTCCATAATCGATGATCCAGGTGCCACTAGGATCACGACCGGAGGACATCACTATGCAACGGGCAATGGAACACTTGGCCTCAGACGGACACTGAGCAACATGTGAGGAGGTACGACGAAGGGCACAAAGCTGAGACTCATGGATCCAATCGGTAATGTCAGGCCCATCATCATCACATGCCAGCTGTGCCCCCTCCACACGAGTCATCAAGAGGTACGAGAACAAATGAACAATTAGTCTGTGAACCAACCGGCTGTGACGACACACTCTCACCTCCCTGAAAGCCAAGCAATAGAAGGTGATGGAGTTTGGCGATGGTGCGGTCACGTGGGTTCAGATTGCCACTGCTCACCGGCGGGGAAGCAAGAACTGCTGCTGTCGTGGTCGCCACACGATCAAAGGTGGTGTTGCTTGACACGGACCGCAGTGCATGGCAGCCTAAAGACCGCGAGTGATCCGCGCCCAGTCGAGCGGCTGCTGGCACTCAGTTTAGCGATGAGAGCCTCTACAGTTGTAGCCGTGAACAGTACGTCCACTACTACTACGCAGTGACTGCTGCTATTATGACTGCTGCTGGCCTGAACCGCGCCTTCTTTTCCCCTTCTTCTCCTGTGCCGATGACGCCACACCCTACGTCTGAGTCAGGGTAATTGGGGTGGAAAGGGAAGAGGAGGATGTGCCAAAGGATGGAGGAGCAGACTGCAAGAAGGGCATCGGTGGCAACACGATGACCGTTGCAACAAGGGGACTCTCCTGATGGGCCACGATTGCCTCACGGGCGGAAGTCACCTGGAGGAAAAGCTGATGTGTCCAAGGAAGAAGCTAAAGGGAGGTGGAGAAGGGCACAAGCACAGCAACACTGTACCTTGTGAAGATGTCTGCGTGCTCAAGACGAACTCCGAGCATGATCATGCGGAGCACCCACAGCTCTATACCTCCTGAGGTCCCAAGGCACGTGTAGATGCGCATAGACCGCCACCAATACTTGGCTGCGGGCTCGGCATGTCCCTGACAAAGGGAGTGAAAGGCGCAAATGTGAGCCACACGGGTGGCATGCGTCTCTGTAGCAAGCAGGGACAATGCTATGTCCCAGCCCCCACGTGGATCAGCCCCAGCGCCTGTGCCGGCCTCTCCAAGGAACGGGCAGAATCCCACAACGGTCTTGTACGGCATGGCGTAAAGGAGTCTGCGCATCGCCCTGGCCATTTTCAGCACCTGTGAGCGATCGGTAACCTGGTATGGACTGTGATAGTAGGGCCATACTCCCTCTGAAGTGGCCCAGACCTGGAAGAGAATCTCCCAGCAGTCAAAGCCATCCTCAGTGACATATCATGGGGTTGGTGTCTCGAAGTCCTTGGATTGCAGCTCTGTAGGGAGAGCAACCACAGCGTGAGAAGTACGAGGAATGGGGAAGACACCAGGATGGGGAAAGTCGCATGGGTAGCTGGGATAGGAATCAAGGACGAGGAATGGGGAACACACACATCTGGCTCCTAAAAAGGAGCCAGATGTGTGTGGGGGCCGAGAACTCATTTGAAGTTGGTGGAAATGCTCCTTTAGCACGCGAATCTTGCTCTAATGAGTACCATCCCCCATACCTCGCATGTCAGGGTCCTCATCCCAAGGATCAAGAGGTGGCGGGTCGCGTCCTGCTCCTGTCATCGGTGCAGATGCTGACTATTGAGCAGAGGGTATGACACTGCCGACTGCCTCGCAGGTCTGATGTGGGGCTGTGGACTAACCATGAAGAAGTTCACTCAGTGTATAGATGGCGTCACTCTGTTGCTGCTGTAGACGACGCATCTCATCCTGCTAGCTCCGTAGGTCCTCAATAGCCTGCAAGCGTGGGCTCATGACCCCTGAAGAGGAGGAAGAGGGATCTAGTTGTCCTTTGCCTTTATCACCGGTCGGAGCCATGTCAACGATCAGTATGGGCCGAGATGTCAAACTGGTTGGATTTCATAACTGTCAGCGCTTCTCAAGGAATTGAAACGTCAAGGAATTTTTTTTACCTCAAAATTACTAACGTCGGCAAAGCCAATGATGACGTTGGCATTTTTTACTCCAACGGAAAAAGCTAGCGTTTTTTACGCATGTTTTAGCTGGCACACTATACGCCAGCGGTTTTTTTTGGAAGTCACCGGTGAGGGTGACCGCATCGTCCCCTTTGCCCTGCAACGCCGTGTGCAGCCCTGGGTAGCACTACGCAGCCCTGCGGAGTGCTGCGCACCTTAAGCGCAGCTATGTAGCAGTGCTCCGCACTAGTGCTACGCAGTAGCACTGCTTGCTGCCGCTGTTGTGGCCGCCGCCGCTGCTACTACGCTGTTGTTGCTTTTGCCGCCACTGCTACGCTATTGTTGCTGCCCACGGCTGCTCACACGGCGGCTGCAACCACTGCTCGCTGCCGCTTCTGCAAGTTGTTGCGAGCTTAGTTTTTCTCCTTTTTTTGTAGAGATGGGCAGCCAGACAAGGCTATTGCTCATACCCGATGCTGTTGCTACTGCTCAGTGTGGCTGCTCAAGGTGGAAACTGCCACAGCTCACCCGGTCTATTGGTGGGAGTTTTGTGGTGATGTCGTTGCTCCAAGCAGCTGCAACGAGTCCCAAGGTACGGCGGTGGTGGTGACACTCATTGCTGCTGCCGGTGCTGCGTCTCTGAGGCGCAGCTTAGCGAGAGGTCTCACTGTTCTGATACCATGAGAAACTTCTAGGAAGCTTCCTAACCTTGTTGGTGGTGACGTGACGAAAGTTTCCAGTCAGCTCGCGCACTAGCAAGGAAGCAGGTACAAGAAACAACAAGAGTCAAGGGACTTATAGTTCAAGGGGCTTATGAGTCTTTGCGCGTCTAGAGAGACGTACAATGTCTCATAAGCTCCAATAGCTTAGTAATGCAGAGAGAGTGAACAAATGATAGGTCCACAGCATCAATACCTGTCGAAGCGCACGGCGAGTGTCCCACGCGACAGTGCAATATCTGTCCTAAAACCGACCCAAAAACATCATTTTGGCCGCAACTCTGCGCAAACAAGTCAGAACGCTACGTTGTCTGAACCTAAATGTACAGGATCTCAAGCCGGACGCTACGACTGGTCAACTGCATGCATCTGGCATCAAACGGTGGACACACAATGCAAAAAATGCAAATCATGCCCACGGCCAGTCCACCGATAAAATACTATAGGCTGCAGGAAAATTGTAGAAGGTACCAGACTGCATCCAAGACTCTGGGGCGGTCGTTGGTCAGCTCCGAGCAGGTGGTCCATCACCAAACGGTGCACCGGTACCACGGGTCTGCATCAGGGATCTGCACGGGCATGGACACGGCCGAGTGGTCACAATAAAATGTACTGGTCGACGGGAACGTCACAAATCACAACACCTCCATCACGACGTTGAGTTGTTGGAGCAAGTGGTTGTTGATTCCTTCAAATGCGGAGATCCTGTTCGCCAGTTCTTTGTTGATCAACACCTGTTATCAAGTGCCACTTTCGTCCATGATGTCATTGTCAAGGCTGTTGGTTGGGGCGAATGGTTCATCGCCGTTGGGTCCGTGACCGGATTGGTTGCCGAGGCCGTAGGGGTAGTTCCAACTGCCACAAAGCCTGCCACGCGAGCATTCTCTGTCGCTTTATGGTTCGCATGCATTGGAACGTTCTGCTCATCCATCGCCAAAGTCTTCGCCAAAGACCTGTCGTTAGCCGTTGGTTGCGCTCGCTCGCCTTACGTCATAGTCACGAAGTCTTCATGTGCGAGATGCGCTGACGGCTTGTGCGAGGTAGTCTTGTGGTTGGGAAAAGTTTCCGGATGCCTCTCTAGCACCGTTGCGCTCTGATACCAAGTGTTTCGCTGAACGGAACGTAGATGGTGCACATGATAGAAGTTGCGAGGCAAAACACGATTTAGAATTTAGGACACTTGAGCAATTCATAATTAGCGGTAAGTGTACTTCGATAACAAGTGTCAAAATGATCAAACATATATATACAAGTGTCGAGTTACGAATGAAGCAAAGTCGGGTCATTGGGTTGTTCGTCAAGCGATGCGTGCGGAGTCGCGTCGTGAGTGGTCGGATCCGTGAATGTCCGCCGAAAAGTTGGGGGTCTTCGAGAACCGACGGTGAAGACGCGAGATGCATCTTTATAAATCTAGATTCATCTTGGTGTGTCAAGAAGTTGACCGAAAGGTCGTGATGCTTCTGTTCGTAGGTTTGTGAGAGTGGTCGAAGCTGTCCGTGGCCTGTTCCATGGCCTGAACCAAGCAAAGCAAGGCGACAGTGGAGCCTCATCAAGCAGGAGTGGAATCGGAGACATGCACTTTACTCTGGGATTTTTATTGAAGGCGATGGGCCAACGCCGGAAGTGATGTGTTGGGTGACTGGGCACCGGATGCCTTCATCCTGGCCTAAGGGTTGTTTGAACAGTTGGGAACCCTGGATGAGCACGGACCTGTTAGTGGATGAAGTGATAACGCATCTTGCAAGGCTGTGAAACCAATGGATCCATGAACATGGTGTGATTTTCCACCAATTAATCAATGTTCCCACTCGCCCTTTCAGGCAAGAAGACCAATGCAAACAATGCAACGTTGACAAGGATACTTTTGTACGATGCACGTGTACTCAATGCAGTCACGGGTAAGACATGATAAATAACCTGGGAAAAAGAACGGAAAGTCCAATAAGCGTAAATTCGAATTTTTGTAGGCACATCCAAGTGTTGTTACTTTTGTAACAAAACATGTGCAATATGGACTTTATCATGATGCAGGTTTGGGCAGAACAGGAATAATGTCATTCTTTTCCTAACAATATGTCCAGTGTCATTGTGAATAAGACAAACAATGAGAACCACACGAAGGCCAGTTGTAATGAAACATTGTGTGTTCCTTTTAAATGGTTCTACTAACGTGAAAGGCACATGACATGGAAGCATGATTTATATAATGAGTTTAGTGTTGTGACATTGCGTCTCCAATACAGGGTACAAAATGATACTGTAATGAGCATTACATGAATAATGTCAAGGTCTTGTGAGCAATATGTCCCATGCAAGTGAGACAAAGATAGTCATTGAGAAGCACACCAAGGCTAGTTGTAATGGAACATTGTTTCTGACTGTGGTCCCATATTGGTGGTAAGGCGCTCTTAGTGTGTACAGCCTACGATGAAGGGACCCGGGCGTCCACTCACCATCCATCGCTGGACTCTAGGGGGCAAAGAATAGATCCACGACATGATCTCACAGACAGGACGCAAGTTGCTTATGAGACAACAGTTATCAGAGTAGCAGTGTACAAACTCCACATCATCTTTTGCCTTGGATGATGTAGAGTCCTCGGTGTCACACTCGTCCATGTCATAAAAAACGTCTTTCTCCTCCTCGTCAGAGGGAATGTCACATTTGGGACACGCTCCATGTTGACATGGACACATGTACATTTTCACAATGTGAACTGGCCTTGGTACCCAGTCTTTCCATCTCATGAGGAAGTATGTCACACCGGCTACGGCAAAGAAGGACGTCACACAATCCATCACACTTGGCATTGGCGTCAATGTTAGGCGTGAAAAGTGAAGTTGTATGCAAGAGAATGAACAACACTACGAAGGGAACCCTTTACAGCACGGCATGACAACAGATACGGTAGTGTCTTTAACGTTCTACTAGAATGATTATTTTCCTTCGTCCATTCAAGAACCTAAATGATTGTTTTGTCTTGGACGAATCACCCTCAAAATTACAAAAAAGCTGTTTCTCCACACACCATTTCATGTTTTGCGCGGAGTCTCCTGGGGACTGCGAGCGGAACGTGAAATGTCCACGTTCTGCTCACAATCCCTCCTGGACTCCACGCGGACGTGCAGTCCATGGGGGATTGCGAGCGGGACCTACCTGCGAAGCGAGCCGCGATACGGGACTTCACCCTTGACATTCGAAAGTTGAAAATTCAACAAGCGAAATCGTAGGGACAGACCAAGGACATAAACGATGAGTTCGACCAAAATAAAACACTAAAAAAATACCAGGGACCTTTGGACGAACAGGTCCCAAATTCCAGGGCTAAGAATTAAAGTCGAATGTAACTGTAACTACGGTAATACCGAAAAACAAGAATTTTTTCGAATTCAGTTCTAAAAACTAGGCAAATATGAAAGACACTGCGGTAACACCGAAAAACAATAATTTTTTCTTTGCTTACTGTGATTTTGGTCTCTGACTGAAATGTTTTGCTTTGACAATGTCTTCGTTTGACCTTCCAATCAGACAAGAACATTGTTCATACAAAAGTACACTTCACAGCAAACAAGAACACCATGACGTCTAGGTGTAATCTCAGCCACCCTACCCCAGCTACTTCTCCCCTAGTGGTGTCCTACCTCTGCAACATCTATTCATGTGAAAACAAGTCTTGTGATCTATGAGCTCCATCCGCGTCCCAGTGGTGAAGGCAAATACACCATGCTGTTGTTCCCACTTTTTTCAATTTGTGCTCCCAGATGGTTCCACTTGTCCATCATTTGCATGACATAAAACACATCGTTGGATCGTTAATGTGAACGTAGAACCAAAACAGGGACTACAACCAGGAATAACCTACTTTAACAACAACATGTCATACTTACATTCTACAACATATCAGGCTTGTCATCCCACTCTTCAGCGCAGTCCTCCTAGCCATACATGACGCAAGCCTGTTGCTGCTCACGGACACTTCTGGCCTCCCACTCCCTCTGTTGCTGCGGGTCACAGAAATGGTCGTCGTCCTCTTGCTCCTCCTCATCCGTGTCACTTAGAACGTGCCTTTTAGGATCGTAGATCTCTTCTTACGCAAAGTCATATCCCGCTGCCTGGGGGTTGTACTCAGCGTCGTCATTGACGGTAGTGGTAGATCCTGTTGCAATTGTAGTTGCCGCAATGAATGCAGAGGCTGCAGCATCAACTCTTGTTGCTGTTGCACTTGTGCTTGTGCGCCGTGCCTGCCCTGCCCACCCCCAGCCTGAACCAATGCCCAACACGCCGGTGCCTGGTCTATCATCGTACAGCAGAACAATGGTTTCTGCTACTGTGCTTGCATTTTGCACAACCGATGCACTGGTGCGGGGGGTACCAGTGGTAGTAGCTGCAACTTGTGCTGCAGTTGCAACAGCTTCGTTTTCTACTTAGATCTCTACTCGAGGCCACAGACCAGCATAGGCCTCTGCCCGCACGGCATCCTCTGCACGCTGTAGCCAACGTTGAAGAGCGTTGGCTGTTGCCTTAGCAGCATGAGCCACAGCAGGCTCGTTCTTACACTTTTTCAGTGTGTCCCTTTTCATCGTAGTGGGGACAGATGTAGTTCTTCCGACGCTCATCCTCGCGATCCCATCGTGCACTCTTTGGCCACCTTGCTCCACGCTTTGGGCCCGGCTGCTGCCACAGAATTCCCTCCTCGTCTTTCAGCGACGCTGGGTTCACACCTGGCATGGGGAAGTTGTATGTGCGCCTATATGCCATGCGTGTGAGTCCAACGTCGCACAGTGGCTCCGCATGCTCTCCACGGCCGATGACATAGGCGCATGCATGCGCACAGGGTTTACCCCACTCCTTCCAAGAACTGCACGTGTACGTCCGCTCTAGCACGTTCACCATCCGGGTCCTGTTGCTTGGCCCAGTCACGCTGCCACTCTGGGGCCCTTCTTCCACGACGTTGTATTTGTCAACTAAGACAAAAATGTTGAGCAGCCGCTTTGCCGGTGTTGGCGCGAGTTATCTTTGCATGACTTGCTCAGTCTGCGCCTTTCTGCAAGCAGCCGATGCACCCACGTGTACAGGGATACAAAGCAGTAGAACGGAAACAATTTTCAGCACTCAACGATGCGGGCGTTCAAGTAATCCATCACGTTTGATGTGGTGTGTCCACCACGCCCGAGTGGACAGTACAGTCTGGCCCATTGTTCCTTCCGAATGTCGCCAACTCCGTCTGCGCCGAGAAGGTACACTACAGCTCTGGAGTTGACGGCACGCATCTGTTCTTCACACCTCCTCCACTCTGCTGGTGTAAGCACATGTGCCAGCCGCCAAAACGAGTAGCCAGCTTGCTTACCAAACTTCTGCCTTACGTCCTACCGCAAGTGGAAGCAGCAGTACGTGTGATGTGCCCCAGGCAGTAACTTCTCCACAGCCTTCAACAGTCTTTTGTCACGGTGAGAAATGACAACGGTACCTTTCTGGGCCGTTGTGGGATACGCAATTGCTAGCTACTCCAAAAACCATGTCCAATTTTCCTCATTCTCCCCGTGAACCATTGTCCACGCCATCGGCACAACATTGTCCTTGGCATCAAATAATTGGCTGATGAGGAGGACTTGTTTGTGACCATTTTAAGGTGCGTGCCGTCCATTGTCAGGATCCGGCAAGCGTGCTGGAGGCCCAAGATCGTGGCTCCAGGTGCCACGAACGCGCGGATGAAGAAGCCATCCTTAGTTGCCTCGATGAGAGCATGCGTGTTCTTGTCCACACGCTTTAGCTGCAATGCACACAAAAGAAAGTGTTAGTACCATTTCAAAGAGTACATCATGGAATGGAGAAGGCATGCAAACACAAGACATAGTATCGTACGACCTCACAGTAGACTGGGAATAGGCTCCACAATAGGGCTTTGGGGCCGATGAGATTTTCCTGCGCCTTCGACTTCGCACGGTACATGGTGTTCTTGTCCACCGCTTTGTCTGTTGCTTTGCGGACCACGGTTGACAACGTCTTCACGCATGCTGTCGGGTTCGGCTTCAGCGTTGACTCAATCTGCCATGCCACCCACTGCACAGTCTTCACCGGATCTCCACGACCTACTCCTAGGACACACTTGTGATCGTCCACGAACTAGGAGATGACGACAGCAGCGCCGTTTGGCGCAACATGGGCACGAAGAAGCCACGGGCAATTCTTGTCCTTGAACTGTCCACACAGTGCAGTGAACCGCGTCTTTTCACCGCGCAGCAACCGGATAGTCATCCGTTTGGGGATGGCGTAGTCATCCACTGCTACGCGTGCCTCTGCCATGTTCAGGAATGACATGCCTGCATGAAAAGTAGGCTCTGCCTTCCTGCGCTTTGGGGCCTGACCCGACGCCTCATCATCGGAGGACACTGCACCACAAACAAGAAGACATGGCCAATTTCATTCGCCAGAGTAAAAAACGGAAATTCAAGTAACAATGAACGTGGGACATAATGTTTACTAGCATCATGACTCGGGCGAGACAGCTTGAGGGTGTCTCTTGCCTGTTCTGGCGAAATCAGGAGCACTTGAGCACGCTGTTCATGCTCAAAGTGCTCGTCATACACAAGGTTTTGGGTGGATGGGGTTTGGGGCAGGAGACCTGGCTCGTTGAGCTCTGGGCGTGTTAGTGGTCGCGGTTGAGAAACCACAAGAACGTCGCTTGACCTACGCCTACGCAAGGCAGCCCACTGCAACTGGGCAGCCATCTTCGACGAAATGGGTACAATTCATGTCAAATTGCACGTAAACAGACTAGATACCCACGCTCACCGGGCGTCGACATCCAGGTCCATGGCGCGTGGTAGCATAGCATGGTGCCTGTCTCAGAAGCATGACGGGGAATTGGACCCTACTCTGGACAACGGTCGAGAGCATTGTCCAATGCGGGAGCCCAGGACACCCTGGACAGGACACCGGAAGGCGATGGGCCTCCCGCCAGCTGTTGACATCACGTTTGCATGGTACACAGAATAGACATAGTGGCATGTGTTTGCGAGGAGTGACCGTCTCGCGAGGGCCTCGTACATGCACGCTACTCATGCGACTCCATGAGTCAACGCATCGAACGTCGCGCAAGCGACGACATTGTGAATGTTGGACATAAGACATCGGACAAGGTTGACAGGCTGGCGGATGCTGACAACGTCGGGTAGCGTGACGACAAAACGTCTCGTTTTCGGCTTTAAGTGCCGATGTCAAGGACGGTTTTCGTTAGAAAACCAGGTGTCCACAATGATTATCGGTCACAAGAATTGGGAGTCTGATGACTCTGTACATGCAGAAATCTTATCCCCTCGTAATACAATGGCCGTTCGGTGGGGACGATTGCATATTACACATTGACGACCAAACTATTGGACGGTTTCATTTCAATTTATATATAATGCGTTCGGCCGAAACTGGCCGTTCTCCAACAACGGGCAGTCGGTTTTTACAGATGACGATTTCCATATATTTAATGAAATATTAATAACCCCATGTCCACTACTTTAAAAAAGCTACGCCATACCAGTATGGCGTATTAATAACCTCTGATGTGGACATGGCGCGGTTACCCAAGATATGGGGCTTTTTTTTTATAATATTTGGACATGGGGGATATAAATTTCCGCTTGTAGATATGGAGGGTCCGCACTTTGGGATCATGGATATCCTGGTTATTTCGCCCTTAGTTGTGCCATTGCTAGCCTACATGGCATAAGGCCATCGAACACTTACAAACGACGAAAATGCCCCATTGGCAGCAAACCCGTCGTCCACATACCGTGAACCTCTTTTCGTGCGCACCGGGATCGCCACGTAGCGGAACTGTCCACGGAAGTGAGGCACTCTTGGGGTTGGTTTGGATACCTCCGCATTGGCCCCGCTGTCCTCCAAACGGCTGCAATTCTGTTAGGCAAGCGCTACACTGGCAGGGCTCGAGCGTCCGCTGGACAGCTGCCCGGTCGCACAAGCAAGCCAGAGCCCTGAACTGGGCGTGGTGCTCCGCCCGTTGCCACTGCATGCCTAGAATCCTCCTTCCAGGCATGCAGTGGCAACGGGCGACGAACGTTGACTGGTTATGAGCATGGTTGCTCATGTCGGTTAGAAAGGGGTATTTCGTGTTGCTGCGGCAAACTCGCAGTGCTTGCCGGATTGCCCTGTACTCCGCAACGCCACTTGCCTCGGCCTCAGGAATAGCAGCTGCTGCTTCCGCAGCAGCAGCAGCAACGGGTTGTGACTGCCGCGTTGCAGGACCGCCCATTGCTCTCCGCCGTCCATTGTGCATTGCCACCGCCACTGCCACTGTCAGCTCCAGATCCAGCTTCAGCTGCGGCGAGCGCGCTTGCTGCGGATCGAATCTGAGCTCCCTGAGGCACTCGCACTGCTCCAGTGGCAGCACGCAGACCATTATCTCTAGCATCAGTAAGAGCACCAGCGGCAGAGGCAGCAGCAGCAGCAGCAGCAGCAGCAGCAGCAGCGGTAGCAGCAGCAGCAGCAGCAGCCGCACCCGCATTCGGGTTGGAAGCATGGCGGCGTCGGTCGCGTCCGCTTCTGCTACTGCCAATGCTGCGACACACGCCAGTGCCAACGGCAGTACTGTCGTTGGCGTCGGCGGCAAAGCAGACGGCATTGCCGCGACACCCACAAAGCAGGTGCGGGGTTGCAGCAGCACTATGCAAGCGTGGTCTCCCCCCCCCCCCCCCCCCCCCCCCCCCCCCCCCCCCC
>SZWC01000950.1:241474-259707 GCA_023375785.1 Penium margaritaceum
GGAGGAGGAGGAGGAGGAGGAGGAGGAGGAGGAGGAAGAGGAGGAAGAGGATGAGGACGAGGACAAGGAGGATGAGGACGAGGAGAACGAGGAGGAGGACAAGGAGGAGTACGAGGAAGAGGACAAAGGGGAGGAGGAGGAGTAGGAGGAAGAGGAGGAGGTGGGAAGACGACGACGACAATGACGACGATGACGACAATGACGACGATGACGACGATGGCGGCTGTGACGACGGTGACGACGGTGATGGCGGTGGTGGTGGTGGGGGCGATGATGGCGGCGGCGGCGGCGGTGCAGGTGAGGACAATGTGGACTGTGATTTTCCACTCATCCTCAGCATGCAAGGAAGTAAGCCAGCAAGCAATCATGCATGGCTGTGTGTGCTAATGCTAAAACGAGCTGTTGAACTGCACGGCATCCGCATTTGTGCGCCCACGTGTGCATGGCCACGAAGCACAAACGCAGGTTGCACAACGGCTGGCGCCGTTTGGCACGACAGTGTTCACGCAGATATCGGCGCTGGCGGTGCAGCATGGCGCGGTCAACCTGGGCCAGGGCTTCCCCAACTTCGATGGGCCGTCGTTCGTGGTGGAGGCTGCGGCGGCGGCTCTGCGCGAGGGGCACAACCAGTACGCGCGCATGGCAGGCCTGCCGGAGCTAACGGTCGCCGTGGCACGCCGCTTCGAGCGCGACACGGGGGTGCGCGTCGCAGACCCCGACGCGGAGGTCACGGTGACGTCGCGGTGCACGGAGGCGATTGCGGCGACGGCGCTGGGGCTCGTGGACCCGGGGGACGAGGTGGTGCTGTTTGAGCCGTTCTACGACTCGTACGTGGCCACTCTCGCGATGGCCGGCGCCGTGCTGCGCGTCGTCACGCTGCGGCCGCCGCGCTTCGACGTGCCCGAGGTGGAGCTGCGCGCCGCGTTCGTCCCGCTGACGAGCGGCGCACGCACCCGCGCCATCTTTGTGAACACGCCGCACAACCCCACGGGCAAGGTCTTCTCTCGGAGGGAGCTGGAGCTGATCGCGGAGCTGTGCAAGGAGAGGGATACGATCGCGGTGTCTGACGAGGTGTACCACCGCATGGTGTACCCGCACGGTGTCTCTGCTGCCCGCTCACACGCAACCCCCGCTTCTCCTGCTGACTCCAACGGCAATGACGGCTGCGAGGCGAGGGGCGGGGGCTCTGGCAAGGGAGCTACCGGTGCAGATGGTGCGGTGGTTCAGGGGCCGGAGGAGGATGAGGGGGAGGAGGAGGTCCAGCACATATCGATTGCGAGTTTGCCGGGCATGTACTCGCGCACGGTGACGCTCAACTCGCTGGGCAAGACGTACTCGCTGACGGGGTGGAAGGTGGGCTGGGCGGTTGCGCCGCCACACCTAACGTGGGGGCTGCGGCAGGCGCACTCGTTCTTCACCTTCTCCGTTCCCACGCCGCTGCAGCACGGCGCCGTGGCTGCTCTCAACGCGCCCGACGCCTTCTACGAGGAGTTGCTGCAGCAGTACTCACGGCGCCGCGACGTGCTCGTGCGCGGCCTCCGAGACGTCGGCCTCACTGTGTTTGAGCCGCAGGTCAGCTCTCACTGCTGCTTCTGCTGCTGCCACTGCTGCTGCTTCTGCGGCTGCTGCTTTTGATACTGCTGCTTCTAATGCTGCTGCTGCCCCTGCCAGCGGGGCTGCATCCTCCTGCTCTTGCGAGTGCTACTGAAGCTGGAAGCTGCCGCCCTACTGCTTTGATGAGAGCCAGCACCTCAGTGGGGATAGCTTGCGACTTTGCCCGTCCTTCGACAGCTGTCTGCAGTTGCACCCATGCCATCCTTGCCCTGAACTGTGAAGGACAAGGTTGAATGGCGCAGAGCCCACTCTGCCTCTGCCAGTATATCTCTGGTTCTTTGGCGCACGCGGCGCTCGAGCTGCAGCACGTCGCATTCCATGGATCGTAGCTGAGCTGAGGTGGCCGGAAGGGAACGCCACGGGTGGGTCATGCTGGGAATGCGAACTGCTGTATTCCACGTGGATGTGTGAGAGCCCATGCTCGCCCCAGTGAAGGAGGTGCGACACCGTGCCTTGCATTACGTCCGCGTGCGTGCATGCGCGGTTGTGTTTCATGAAGTGCTTTAGGCAGACTCCGCACGTTGCCAGTCTGGTGGGACCCCTTCTGCATACGGCAGTGAGCTTGTTCTTGTCTAGTCCGCGCGTCTGCGCTTCCTGGTTTTGCGCTGTCCCACTGTGGGCACACAGTGGGACGCAGGTGGCACCTACGCCTGCATGCACATGTGTGTGTGTGTGCTTGCAAGCACATAATCATGGCTGTTTTGCTGCCTGCCTTTACCTTGTGGGTGTGGGGGCTTCAGGGCACGTACTTTGTGATGGCGGACCATACTGCCTTTGGCTATGGGAGCGATGTGGACTTCTGTCGCCACCTCATCGAGCACGTGGGCGTCGCGGCCATCCCGCCGTCGTCGTTCTACCACAACGTGGAGGAGGGCCGCAGCCTCGTCCGCTTCGCATTCTGTAAAGACGAGGCCACCCTAGAAGAGGCCGTGAGGCGCCTGAAATCACATCTTCGGCCAAAGGGACAGTGATCGAGGGGAATTCTCCCTCAGTGCAAGAGTGGCAAGGGCTAGGAGCAGAAGGTGGCGGAAACTCTGCAAGAAACAGAGCAGAAAAGCGAGATGCAGGCCAGCGTACCAAGGGTGACGAGCGACGCGAGTTGGGATAGTGTGCAGGGAACAAATCTTAGGAGTTAATCTAGGCTAAGCTTAGCACCTTTGACATGTGTCAAATCTTTGGCTTCGTCGCTGGACAATCGTGCTTTTGAAGAGAGGTGTTGAGTGTGTGCAGTGCAATCACCGTTGCTGCAGGGTACATTGAATGTGACACTATGGTGACAAGGCAGAGACTGCATGTTCTGTTTAAGCAAGTCCGGAGGAGCTTGTCAATGTTGTGCCAGTGAATGTGCGTGAGCAATAACTCGACAGGGGAAGTGCGACATTCGACAATGATCATGACAAATTTGCCTGAGGTTGATACATCCTCATGTGCTCATCAGAGCTCTCTCGGCTGACGCCGGTATTAATGGAACCATGGTGTACTGTGCTTTTGTACTGCGATATCGTGGTACCGCAGCGTGGTGTTTTTCTTTCCGGCGCCGATAGGGTGTCGGTACCGACCTGGCAGGGTACCCCTCTTCCATATCACGACACCATACTGCAATACAGTGACGCGGAAGTGAGAAAGTGAAAGAAGGAAACTTGGACAAATAACAGTAATGCGTTATCGCGCTAGTGCGGATGAGTGTGCATTCGGACGCTCGCGATGGACAGGAAATCCACGTGCGGGTCTACGTGCGAAGCGAGCTGCGACGTACGACTTTGCCCTCTACATTCAAAATTGGGCAAACTTTTGCGAGGCGACGACCTGACCAGCCGCCACGACATTTGGCGACCTAGAGGACGGGTCTGTCTGGTAAGCTCCTGTTCGAAAAAACTACATTTGAAACATGTGACGGTCAGCGATGACCGCCCGTTTCATCCGCCGGTCTATGTGTTCAGTAGATTGATCCAACCTGAGGTGAAGGCCTCACAGTGTACTCCGCCCTAACAGCGACCTTGCGAGCGGCCGGGGAATTCTGAAGAGAAAAGTTTTCTCACATTTCTTCACATTTATTTGACGCAAGATCGTTACCGTCTATCGTGCAAGACAAAACAAATCATAAGCTTAAATCATCGTCAGTATGGCAAGGCTACCGGGGCTAGTAACGCAAAAACAAAGATGCCAATTCTTTCTCAACCGCTGACGGCATGGATCATTTGGATGTCAAACCAACCCAGCCAGCCGTTCAGGTCGGCGCAAAACTTCGACCACCGCAGCCAAGTTTGCGTCTCTCGTAAGCCAGGAACCAGGTCGGTTCGAAATTTCGAAGTAAATAGGAGCGCGACACCTAGTATTGGAACGGAGCCTCAACCCGGATTATTTTGTCAATTTATCCTTCAAAATTTCGAAACTCAAAAGGCGAAGTCCTAGGGACAGACCAAGGACGTGGACGTTGACCAATATAAGACACTCAGAAAATACCAGGACTTTTGGACAAGGACGGAGTAGTAATATACCCATCGTTTCGCCAAACAAAGCAGCGGTGTCCATAGTCCGAAACGAACCAACGGCGGTGTCCATAGTCGGAAACGAAGTGACCGCGGTGTCCATAGTCGGAAGAGTAAAGACACCGGTGCCCATAGTCAAAACCGACATGACAGCGGTGCTCCCGGTTATTGGTCGTCATGGGCACGATTGGAATATATTTCATAGTTTCAATGTATTTGACTTTGATTTAAACGTGGATTACCACACGACTTTGTACCGTTTCGTCGGCGGACGACAACGTAATATGAAAAGCAATTGACATGGTTCGATAGGGCTCCCAAGCCTTATTCATGGGGGTGTTCAGATAATATCGCACGGATTCCGCTTCTATGTACGAGATGTTCACCGTATGCCTGATTGCGTCATCTTGCTATGTAGACCGACTGTTCATTGAAGTTTTCTGGACCACAAATACGATCATGGGAAACGCGACCTAGTCGTTGCGCGGATTCCTTCCAGGTATTGACAGCCTGTCGCGTTGGCTGTTCCGCCGGTTTCCTGTGCTGTAATGCACCGCCCATGACTCAGGTGGTCCATGCGATTCACTCGGCTGTTCTCAAACCTAAGCCTGAATATCATTTTTCCGGGTCCAAGGCTTGCGCGCCGTCGGATTGGGGGCCATTGCGATGCAGTCCTTCGCCCATGATGTTGCACGCTCTCACTGTGGCCTCATGCACCGCACATGGGACACGATTTGGGGCACGTACGTTGTTTAGAGCCATCTTTTGTGCACAATATGCCCATGTTGCCTTCCGATGGCGGGGAAGACGCACCACAGACGTGGTGGACCTGCCACGTCTTCGTGGTTCCCACCCGACGACTACGACGTCGACAACACAGGGGAACCTTGCTTGAGGCAACAGACTCCTCACGAGGATGACGATGCAGCCCGTACAGCAGCGGACGGGGCCCCACGCCATGAAACCGAGGGTCCTCTGTGGATGTCGCGTGTAGGTGGTCGTGTGCACTCTACCAAGGGCCTGCCCGTCGGGTGATGAGGCACGGGCAGCCGACACCATGGCAAAGACTGCGTCGGACCACATCGCCAAGCCGACACCCGACCCTGCAACCAGAAAGAAGCGGAAGGCCGAGGTCGACTTCCCGGACGGCTCATCCTTCGAGACTATGGAGGCCTGCAAGGCTGCTGTGGAGGAGTACGCGGTGGTAAACCGCATGTCCCTCAGGTGGCTGAAAAGCAACCCCACACGTTTTGTGGTGCGGTGCAAGCAGTATGTCAACAAGAAGTGCCCGTGGATTGTACGTGCGGGGTACAGCAAGAAGTCTGGTGCTTACAACATCACGTCCTTCACAGACAGGCACCTTTGTGACCCAGAGTCTCCCGGGGCAACCCAGTGCGCTCCACACGGTGGGTGGTCCGGCACATTGAACGCACCCTCGCCAAGGACCCGTCGGCGTCTGCAAAGGCGCTGCATGCGGTCGTAACGAAGGTCAGCTACACCAAGGTACCCTACACCACCTTGTACCGCGCAAAGAAGGCGTGCCTGGAGAAGATGTACGGCAAAAAGTCCGAATCCTACAGCATGTTTCCAGGATACGTGGCCGAGGTACGTCCGCATGTTGCATTTGTCCTTTGCATGTTCTTTTGCCGCACTGTTTTGTTTCTAGTTGGAGTGTAATGACTTGTTTTTTTTGGTGCAGCTCTTGAGGGTGGACCCGCTCGCCATCGCGACAACTGGAAAGAACCCGGAAACCGGCACGTTTGACCATGTTTTCGACTTTGGACACCACCATCAGTTCGTTTTTGACTATGGACACCGATGCTTTATTTGGCAAAACGATGGGCACCGGAGCATTTGTGCTCTTTGGACAAACAAGTCCAAATTTCCAGGGCTGAAAATCATAGTAAAACTTAACTGTCCTTTTATTGAGATCTAAAAAACGAGCGAACATAAGAGACACCACGGTAATCGACTAGAGAATCTCTTCATAAGTTCACCCTCCTCCTATTCCCTCATTTCTTTTCCCCTAACTTTTACTCCACCTAAACATCGCCATATCTCAAGTGAACATCATGTAAAGGTGTATCCTTTCTTTCTGAGTATGTAAACTTGAGTTCCAAGTTCATGAAATCTATTACTAACCTCATTTTTAAACCTAGAATTCATTCATGGTGTTGGAATTGTACTAGGGCATTCAGTACCGTGGTACACATTTTAGTACTGTGATACAATGTCTGTTTTATACATTGGTATACCGTGTACCACGGTACTTGTATGATACTGCGGTTCTTCACCAATATCGTCGGTAACGCGGTGCCGGTACCAGAATCGGTAATGAGCTGCCACAAAACTATGATACCATGGTATTTGTACCGTGGTACTGTGGTGCCGCGGTACTCAATACCACGGTATTGCAGCCATGGACCAGCTTGTGTAGCATTCTTTCTGGTGATGTGGCTCACTTGTTCTTAATACAATTGCCCAGCATTTTCAACCATCCAAATAGTGCTTCTTCCGGTTTGCCATTGGGATGAAAGAAGAGATACTTTTACCTGGTTCTTGAAGTTGTTGATGGGTGTAGAATGTATAAAACCTCTTGACTTTGTCCACACACCATCACTGCAAGTGACTCATCCAAAATGAAGCTCTCAAAATGCAACATTGTCAAACTCATAATAGATATTTCACTTTTAGCGCATTAGCCAAGTGAAAAGGTGGCATTTGATATGCAAGTTTGGGCATACTTGAGCGGGGTGAAATAGCTCATGTACCCAAAAAACGCAGAGTGTGGCTCTCATCCACCCACCTCAAGTACAAAACGTAATCATCCATCCGTCCTCAAAACAAAGCAACCATTCCCCCACCATACAGAACAAAAGCAACCATCCATCCAACCTTTACAAAAAAATCAACAAGCTGCCCATCCCTTTTTCCATGCTCGATCATGACATGTGTCACAGACCTCACATGGAAAAAAATGCAACAGTGCATATGGCAAATCCATAGTGAACGACAAAAATAATGTCATGCGTCAATGTCGCATGCTATGTGGTGCCTGTAGATAGAGGCGAGAGGCCGACATGCATTCGCTACCATGCAAGCAAGGCACACTCAACATCCATGGCGACAGATGGAGCGAGGAGTTGGTGAAAAAACCTTAAGAAGGTAGCAAGAGTAGAGAAGAGAGTGAAGAGCAAGCGAGCTCTTAGCACGCGGTTGACCAGGCCACCCACTCGAGCAACTCGAAGTGGGGCCCAGCCGCCACCCCGGGGTCAAACCGAACCGGTCAGCTAAAAGCCGCCGTGGTCACTCACACCTCAGAGCGACCGAGAGTGTGGCTCCGTAGGATCAGCAACCCGGTGCAAGAGCTACACAACTAGCACATGATGCAATGAGATAAAACCAAGAATCCACATTGACACGAGTGTATGTGGTACATGCATCTCTCATGTAGTCTCTCTCATGTTTCAGCCAAGCAATGGCTAATCGCCAAATGCTGAGAATAGCAAGAACTCTCTCTGGCAGAACTGATCATGGACGAACTCACGCGATGCCCCTGGCTGATGTGAAAACTTATTGTCTGCTCCTCTTCCTGTGATTCTTCTTGTGGTGTGTGGGCTGTTTGTCTGTGCGTCATGGGGGAGTGTTGGTTGTGTCTGCCAAACACGCAAGTGTCCTCTTGACTCCATCCATTTTCACACACTATCACTGCAGGTGACTGAGCAGATATGAAGCTGTGGGCCACGCATCACAGGAAGAGGAGCAAACAAGAAGTTTTTACATCAGCCAGGGGCATCGTGTGCACGCAACAAGCCAACCGCATGCACAGCAGCCTTGAATATTCCACTGTTGAGAGCTTTGGTGAGAAAATCTGGATGCTGCTGGCACGTGTCAACCTAGACGACCTGGACCTCTCCCACGACAATGCGCTCACGCACAAAGTGATGCTCAATGTTGATGTGCTTGGCGGGTGAATGATGCATGCCATCATGCTTAGAAATTGCCTTAATGCTTTGATTGTCGCAGCGCAATGTGATGTAGCGGATGGGAACTCGAAGTTGCTGCAACAAGCGAGAAAGCCAGACACTCTCACATGTACCTGCGCTAAGTGCGACATACTCAACCTCATTGGAGCTGCGGGCAACACAACCCTACTTGCCGCTTTTCCATGAGATAGCAGTCCCACCCACGAGAAAGATGAAGCCGGCGCGGCTACGTGCGTCTGCACCATGAGCCCAATCACTGTCAGTGTATCCATCAACAACTACAGAGGGTTGTGACCTGTAGCACAGACCCAACCACGTAGTGGACAGTGCATAGCAGACGACACGCAGTGCAGCCTCGAGATGCCTCTGACGGGGCTGCTGGGGAAAACTAAGCCACGAAGTTGACCGAGAGGGCCATGTCCGCTCGGGTGGTAATGATGAGGTACATGAGGGATTCAATCACGCTGAGGTAAGAAGTGACATTGACAGTGTCTCCTAACTGAGCCATGTCGATTGACTTCACCACGTGCTGGACAGCTGGAGTCATCGGTGTGGATGCAATGGGGGTGTCATGGAGCAAGGAGGAGAAGCGCTCCCCAAGGCTGCGGATATAGGCAGCCTGGTGCACGTGCAGGACCCAAGTCCTTCATTTTGTAGGCAAACAGAAATAGATTCTTCACCGAGTGCACGATGGCGGGACTGGGCGACACAATGAGGAGATCATCAACGTAGACCAAGATGGCCATATAGGGCTGCGAGGGTGCACTCAAGAAGAGCGCTGGATCGACAGTTCTATGACAGTAGCCACCTTTCTCAAGGGTAGATGAGATCTCCTGGTTCCAACAACGTGGGGACTCCTTGAGCCAGTACAGAGCTTTACACAGCCGCCAAACCTTGTTCGTACCATTTGTAAAGCCTCAGGGCTGCACCATGTAGATTGCCTCGTCAAGGCGTCCGTAAAAGAATGCATTGTTGACGTCCATCTGCTCTAGTTCCGAGTTTTGCTGGGCAACCAGGCTCAAGAGAGCTTGGGCTGTGGTGTATCATCCAACAGGGGCAAACGTCTCGTCAAAGTCAATGCCTAGTGTTTGAGGGAATCCCTTGGTGGTAAGCCAGGCCATATACTTGTCAATCGTGCCATCAGGCTTCAGCTTACGTCGAAGTACCGAGCGAGCTGAAACAACCTTACGACTTGCTGGGAGATCAACAACTTCAAACCCATCACGTTTGTTCAAGGCTGTGAGCTCCTCTTGCATGGCCTTCTCCCAGAGATCAGCATCAGCTGCCTCCTTTTCCTGCCGGACAGTGGTAGGCTCTACTGGGAGTGAGGGAAGCCCGCTTGTCCCAAAGCAGGCGGCAACGTATCCACCAAATGAGGCATCTAGAGAACTGTGAAATTCATGAGTGACGAGTGCATAGCCCACTGCTAAGTTAGGGTGGACAACGGTAATAGCAACTCCAAGTGCATCAAGTCCAGTGGGTCTGGTAGCGGAACCGACTGTTGTGGAGGATGCACTGGAGTAGGTGCGACGATGAGAGGGTTGTGAGGACTGTACGACACAGTTCTATGGGAGTGAACGGAGTCTTCCCCCACAAGTGTGCGGCTCTATTATGACTGGAGGTGCATCAATGACTAGAGAAGAGACTGCCTCACCAACAACCACAGTTGGCTCTAGGGCAGGCGGTGGAGAGGGATCAATGACAGCACGTGGAGGAGACTGTGCTAGATTGTCAGCAGACAGTGGCGGAGCATTTAGAGGCGCTGACGTGGACTCATAGAAGGGAAAGACGTTGGGGAAGGACCAGATGGGGATGCAGATGGGGTGCTGAGGTACGTTTCAGCGCTGGGCGACATGTCAGACATAGGATAAGAGGGGTTAGAGGAAGTGAAAGCCGAGTTAGAGGGAGGCACCCCAGCGAGACCAGAGGCTGGAATGAACCTATCTCCCCCAAGCCAATGGAGCGAGGACAAAGAAGAGGGGGGAGTGACATGGGACAAGTCGAGAGGAAAGAATTCCTCAAAGAAGAGGTCATCACGTGACTCGACAACACGGGCGTGATTGGGGTTCCTAAAGTGCTAAGCTTTGGACATGACCGAGACCCCAAGGAAAATGCTCAAGCGAGCGTGCGGACTGAGTTTGCCGTCACAAAAGTCCTTGGGGAGCCAGACCACAACAACGCAACCCCAGACACGAGCAAGGCAAAGGTCCGCACGATGGCCAAACCAGCGTTCAGACGGCGTGACATGACCTGGGAGGGGACCGTGGGGAACACGGTTCCAGACCAACGTCATGTAGGACATGGCTTCAAAAGAGAACAAGGGGAAAGGTCAAACGCATTGAGAAGGGTGTGCACACCATCAGCAAGATTCCTGTTCCACCATTCAGATACGCTGTTTTGCTGAGGCGTGTAGGGAGCTGTAGTTTCAATGCTCACACCTTGAGATGAGAGAAAGTGAGAGGTAGGACCAATGAAATCACCGCCATGATCACAACAAAAGACATGGAGACGAAGACGACAAGCAAGTTCAGCATAGGGTAGCCAAGACTCAAAAGAGGAGAAAACATCACTTTTTTGCTTGAGAGAAAAGTCCCAACGCATGCGAGAGAAATCATCAGTGAGACAAAGAACGTAACGACCAATCCCCCCAAGATCCTTGTGAGGAAGAGGCCTCATGACATCAGCATGCAGCAGGTCGAGAGGATGAGACGTGTGAGACTCAGAAGTGGAGAAAGGAGACCGATGCAATTCACCTTGAGCGCAGTCAAGATAGTCAGGGGGGCAAGGAGCAGGGAACATAGCAGCGTCAAGGCCATCAGCGGGCAGCACGCGAAGAAGGCTGTCCATGGCAGCAGTATGGATGTGGCACAAGCGGCAATGCAGCAGCTGGGCATGGGCAGGGGAAAGGGAGCGAACAACATGCACATGAGCAGCAGTGGCGGGAGCGTGTGCAAAGGTGGGAACGCAGAAAAGGCAATCACAGCGTGTGCCTTGCAGCAGAATGTGGTCAGATGTGCGGTGCAAGACAGAGGCAATGCCGCGACTAGAAGAGAAGTCCATGCCCTGGTTATTGAGTTTCGTAACAGAGAGGAGACTCAACTCAAGTGATGGAAAATGCACGACGTCCGGCAAGAACAATTCCCCCCAGGGTCGACAAAGTGCAGAACGCCAACGCCTTGAATAGGGAGCAACTGATTGGAGCCAGTGCGGACAAAGTGCACCGGACCAATAGGACCAAGGGAGAAAATAGATGTGCACAATGAGGTCATGTGGAGGGGTGCCTCCAAAGTCAAGGATCCAGAAGCCACCCGACGCACAATTAGTGGAGGGGTCATGACTCAGAGCAGCAATGGCGGCGTGCGGTGAGAAACAGTGACCACACGTAGCTAGAGAGCGAGGCAAATGCAAAGACAGCCATTCTTCAATCCACTGAAAATCAGCAGGGGGACTCCTGAGAACATGACCGGACGCAGGACCATGCAACTCCTCATCATGAACACACGGAAGAGGCTTCGACCCAGAGCGCTCACTCTCACCTCCCTGATCACGAAGGTCATGTTGGTGGACAGCGTGAGAAAGCACAGCGTCCAACTGGGCGTGTCCTTGGACGGGTCCGGAGTAATGACAACCCCTGAGGAGGGGAGACGGGGTGGGTAGGATGGAGAAGCCCAGGTTTCAGGAGAGTAGGTGCTAGATGGGGGCCCGTAGAAGACCGACCCGCCATACCCAGGGGGCCAACCTTAGGGCTAAGGAAATGCAGACAAAGCAACAGCCGTGCTGTAGGCTACGGCCTCGGTGGTGATAGAGGAGCTGGGGCTCGGTGGAGCCATGGAGGTGGCGACACGAGAGGTGCTCCCGGACCTCCCGGAGGATCGCGTCCAGTGTGCACACATGGCAGAGGCCAGGCGCTCGTTGTCTGGTGGCGACGGACAATTTGGTGCAAAATGACCGATGATGCCACAGTTCCAACATGTGACCATGCTGGGAGTAGAACAAGGAGAAGAGTTGCTGCTAGCATCCTTACCCCTACTGAGGTCAGCCTGGCCGCCAGAGCCGATACCAACGGCGCCTTTGCCCCGACCACGATCACGACCACCAACCCACCCTTGGTGAAGAAGGGATGTGGCAGAGGAGGAGGGTGAGGAGGAAGAGGTGGAGGATGATGAGGTAGAAGGGAGTGTTGTGGTGGCAGCTGCAATAGCTGTACGATGGATGCGCTTGTTGTGGAGAGCGTACCACTTGTCCGTGAGACGCTGTGAGGTAAACTCCTAGAGAGCACCAATGCCTTGGGGAGAGTGAGGAGGCACGGGCTCAGCGGCATGTCGCTCAAGCTTTGAGGCTTTCACCTCCCTGAAGATGTCGGACAGCTCAGGAATGAGGTCGTTGACAATAGAGAGAACATCAGGAAGCTGTCCAGGAGTCGCTTTACTGAGGTCCTTCAAAAGTCGGAGGCTGCGTTCCCAATAGGCATCAGCAGTCTTGTTAGCACGCATGGAGAGCGTGTTGAACCGAACTGTGAGGACACTCTGTGTAGAGTGCCCAGTGACGGTGATGCGACTCTTGATTAGTGCATAGGCACCAACGGGATCAGCAGGTGTGTGGCGGGCAGTGTCAGCACATTGCTGAACCCAATCTTATCAGTGAGATCATGGAGCCCAGCGCAGAAAAGAGCACGAACAGCACGCACGGACTCAGCATCACTGGGCACAAAGGGAGGGTGCATAGAGGGGTTGGGAAAGTGATAGCACTCCCAAAGCTTCTCACCTTGTGCCCAAGCACTGAAGCGAACCTCCACGGAAGCAAGAGAGAGGTTAGAGTTGAAGTGAGGTGGTGCTGAGTCAAATTCAGGTTTGTGCTAAGTGGGCTGTGTAAGGGCTTTGGCAGCGGCAGCGCCTATCGCAGCTGCACCAGCAAGGAAGGTAGAAGTGAGAGAGCCGGTAATGTTGGATGCGGAAGCGGGAGAGGTGGAAAATGCAGCAGCAAAGCAGCAAATACGGCAGGCATGGAGCGGAATGCAGGCTGCAGGCAGTTGAGAAAAAGATCGCCAATTTCATCGGTAAATGTCTCTTGATCACCCTGTTCAGCGCATGATTTTTCTTCTGCCGCGCACCATGCAGTGAGGGCTGCTTGAAGAGCAACACGCTCTTTTTGCGGCTCCTCCAACAGAGCAGCATACTGGTCTTCGTCAACTGGCATGGTTGGTGGGGTACGATTCACTCGGAGAAAAATTTAGCAGAGTTTCCCTTGCCCCAGTGGGCGTGGGAAAGTATGAGAGGACAATGGTCTGCTGGATGGTGCTGCACGACAAAGGGTGAAACGCAGGCACACGGAAAAGGGAGAGGAGAAAGGTGCCAAAGCAACAGGCGGAGGGCAGCTCACCAAGTCTAACGATAGGGGCCAAACAGTGGCAGCTGTGCTGCTGCTGTTGAAGCTACTATCACGGTCACAGTTGAGGATGTAGAGACAATGAAGCATGCAACACTAGAGAGAGCTATACCTGTAAAGGTGGAGACGGCAGCTGTAGCTGTGACCAGGATGTGGATCTGACGGCCAAGCAATGAGGATGTAGCTGCAGTGGGCACCTGAGAGGTGGAGATCTGGATGGATACCACAGCACTGGAGAGAGCGGTAGCAGCTGAGGCTGCTGCTGCTATGACAGAATCAGCTGCTGCTATGACCTGCGTGGATTTGTTGACTGCTGCGGCTACAAGAGGACCCTGATCAACAGCAGCGGTGATATAGGTCTGAACTTCCCTACCAGCAGCAGTGCTGGCAGGTGCACTCGTAGCACGTGCTGTGGCAGCAAACGTGGAAGAGATAGTAATTCTATAGACAATGAAGGTCTCAAGAGCAGTGAGGATGTCAGAGGCTCCAGAAGATGCAGCAATAGCCTGAGACGCAGCGGGAGACGCGGCACGACGTGCGGTTGCCTAAATTGGCTCTGTTGGGGTTGCTGGTGCAGCTGGTACCGTCGCAGCAGGTATGGTAAGTTGACTCTGTCGACGCGTCGTTATAAGAATGGAAGAGCTTACAAGGGAATGAAGATGATGTTGTTCATGTGGCGACCCCGTTGCTTGTGCGTTCTGCTCGGTTGGTGAGTCGTCTGAGGCAGAATGGCAGTAGGCTACGTACTCAGCAATGTCAGTGCGTGCCTCGGCATCCGCTGGGTCGTAATCCTCCCCAGGATGGTACCCTTGGTTGTCACAGCGATGGCGACGCAAACACGCCTCGATCCCCATCCAATTTGCTTCCTCCTTGCCTCATGCAATTTGCTCATAATAGCGTTCCCGCTCACTATGGCCCCTTGGAGAGATGGGGGCTGGTGTTGTCTTTGGAGGTGAGGCCAGAGTGGCGGAACAGGCCGCAGACGCTGTCGCCGCTGCTGCTGCTAAGTAAGAGGAAGCTGTGCAGCTGCAGGCTGCTATGCTATGAGACTGTTGTGGCAGTACAGCGTGGCACAAAGGTGTAGTAAAGATGGAGGAGTCGGAGCAATTGAGACTGTGGAGCTGCGGACCCGAGAATTGCAGGCCTACAACTGATGCCACGGGCTAGATTGTTGTGGTGAGCGCTCCTATGCTGAGCTACTGATGAGCAAGCTGTTTGAGGCCTGCAAGCTGCGTGGACCTGCAGGTTGCGCGACAGGAGACGTGCAAGTGGCGGAGAGCTACTGGGCGCGAGCTGCGGTGCTCCATGGCAAGGGAGGCGAGGTCAGCCAAGAGCTGCCAAAATGCGTGATGCGGTGCTGCGCGCAAGGAGAGGCGAGAGTAGCGGCAAGCTTCTTGACTGCGTGCTACAGTGCTGCGCGGTGAAATGAGCATGGGCTACCAAGAGCCGCACTAATGTGTGCGGCGGTATTGCGTGGCAGGTGAGAAATGAGGGGCTGTAGGGATGCTGAGATGTAGTGAGCCGGTTCCAGAAGGTCTCCGTTCCATGGTATTGCAATGCCCCATTGCTGAAGGGCTGTGGAGATGTGGAGCTGCCGATCTGCAAAGGGACGGGGCTGCGATGCAGAACTGAGGACTGCTGATCTGCGAGACTGCAAAGCAGCTACGGGGTGAGCCTGCAGTGTCAAGGAGTTGTGGTGACGCAAGGCTCGGTGCTGCGGAGCTGTAGGGCTGGGAAGATGCAGAGTGGGGATCAGCAGAACTGTGGGACAGCAAAACTGTGGAGCTGCAGTGGGCCAAAACTAGAGTTCCTTGGTGCCGTGATGATGCATCGCTTTGATGATCCGGAGCTGCGAAGTTGTGGTGCAGGCTAAGGGAAGAGTCACGAGAAACGAAAGTGCCCCTGTGGATGTCGCTTGCCACGCACAACACGAGATCCCGGATCGATGAAACAGAGGGGGTTGTCCCTCTTCCTCTGATACCAGTAGATAGTGGCGTGATGCCGACATGCATTTGCTACCATGCAAGCAAGGCCCACTCAAAATCTATGGCAACAGATGGAGCAAGGAGTTGGTGAAAAAACCATAAGAAAGTAGTGAGAGTAGAAAAGAGAGTCAATAGCCGGCGAGGTCTTAGCACGCGGTTGACCGAGCCACCCAATCTAGCAACTTGAAGTGGGGCCCAGCCGCCACCCCGGGGTCGAACCGAACCGGTCGGCTAAAAGCCGTCGTGGTCACTCACACCTTAGAGCGACCGAGAGTGTGGCCCCGCAGGATGAGCAACCCGGTGCAAGAGCTACACAGCTAGCACATCATGCAAGCAAATACAACCAAGAATCCACATCGACACGAGTGTATGTGGCGCATGCATCTCTCATGCAATCGCTCTCATGTTTCAGGCATGCAATGGCTAATCACCAAATCCTAAGAATAGCAAGAACTCTCTCTGGCAGAACTGAGCATGGACGAGCCCACGCCAATCTTTCACCATGCAGAGAAGCCAATGATACATGGCTCACAGCTTCATATCTGCTCAGTCACCTGCAGTGATAGCGTTGAAAAGTTGCCCCTCTGCATGCCCAAGTGCAACGCTGGGAGGCGTCGGCGAGCCACCAGAAAGAGGAAAATCCTCACTGGTAGATCTAGAGGCTTGAGACTTGATCAGATGCTGAAATGAATTATTTTTCCTGAAAGTTAACGAGCCCCTGAATCCGGTGAAAGTTGTTTCACCAGAATCAGAGAAGTATCAAGGGAAGTATGCTCTTCCAAAGTTGGGGTGTGCGTGGCGGCTCTGAGGGCCGGCCGCGACTCTACTTCCGGTGGATAATCGACCGGACCAAGTAACAAAAGCTCCATCTGGAGATTTTGCTCCGGAAGGTCTGCCAAGGCGTCCGGTGGATAATCCACCAGATCCTGTAGTACAGTTTGTTATTGAGGGACTTAGCCAAAATCCTGACTCGGCGTCCGAAACTCAGTATTACGTTGTGTTACTCAGGGACTTGGTCAAAATTCTGACTGCAGGTCCGCGGACAGTTTTCAAACCTCGTCACACCCCATCACCAAACTCGGGCTAAAAGTGAGGAAGGTACGTAAAAACAGTGCAAGGGACCCCTACACCACGTGCAATGGGATCTGCGCCTTCGGAAAGGCGCTTCGCAGGTAAAAGAAGGTGCCACGGCGTGTGCGCACCATTGAGGCATTAGGCGTTTCTGTGATGGGTGAGACTTGCGCTTTGACAAACGTAACTTGGGCTACACTTGGCCAAATCATGCGCAATTTAGTGCGTTGGAGAGCTCATGACTAGCCCTACAATTTTTTTGATCGTGTTCATGTTAAAAAACTAACGCAAAATTCCGTTATGACCTTCACAAACTGACTGTCTCTAAATTCTTGCTCACATAGCGTGAGGCAACCAGAAAGCTCACGCTCAGTCTCAGATTAGACCAAAACAGAAGACATGAACCACTAAACACAATCAGACCAAATGTCAGGACCGCACCATGGTGAATTCTTGACAGACAGTGTGTGTAAGTGGATGGAGTCAAGAGGTCACTTGCGTGCTTGACAAATACAACCAACAGCGCCAACATGATATCTTAAAAAATGTTTCTGGGTTTCTTGGATATATTCTGTGCCACGTTGCTAGGGTGTAGTACAGGCAAAGTGACCTCTTGACTCTGTACACACACACACACACACACACACACACACACACACACACACACACACACACACACACACACACACACACACACACACACATACACACACAAGCTGGAAACTATTCTACAGCGAATTGTTGGGACTGTAGCGTGGTTGGAGTAGGCTTGGCCCCACGCTCGTTGCTTTGCACTGCTGCGTCCACTAGCTGCTCTGAGGCTTGTGAGTTGAAAATTGAGTGCTCAGGANCCCCGGCACTCAGCCGACCCTGTCGTGGCTGTGGCGATCTTTCTTGGGCTTCAATGTTGGGGAGTTCAGGAGGCTAGCACGACGTCCCAAAAGGCTTTACCTCGAAGAAGTAGAGAAAGAAGAGGAGGAACAAGTGTGGCGGACATGGCTGGCAAGTCATGGCAGTGGGTCTGCGCGTCCGTCTTGCTCGTGCCTTCTGCTTGATGCCACCACTGCCGTCCCACCTACTCCTGTCCCCGCCGCCCCTGCCGCTCCTACTGCAGCTCTTTATGCTGCTCCCGCTGATGGTTCTGCTTCTAGTGCTGCTGGTGTTTGCGAATGCTGCTGCTGCTGCTGCCGCCGCCGCTTCCCCCGCCGTTGCCGCTGCTGCTGCTGCTTCTGACAATGACGACGGCAGCGGCGTAGGCGGAGGCAATGACAATGACAATGATGATGATGATGAGGATGATGATGATGATGAGGATGATGATGATGATGATGATGATGATGATGATGATGATGATGATGATGATGATGATGATGATGATGATGATGATGATGATGAGGATGATGATGATGACGGTGATGTTTATGGTGATGGCGATGGCGATGGCAATGGGAATGGCGATGGTGCTGGCGCTGGCAATGGCGATGGCGATGGCGATGATCATGATGATCATGATGATGGTGATGATCATGATGATCATGATGATGATGATTATGATGACGATGATGATGATGATGACGACGACGACGACGACGACGACGACGACGACGACGACGACGGCGACGACGACGACGACGACGACGACGACGACGGCGGCGGCGGCGGCGGCGGTGGCGGCGGCGGCGGCGGCGGCGGGGGCGGTGGTG
>SZWC01000950.1:259719-299075 GCA_023375785.1 Penium margaritaceum
ACACACACACATACACACACAAGCTGGAAACTATTCTACAGCGAATTGTTGGGACTGTAGCGTGGTTGGAGTAGGCTTGGCCCCACGCTCGTTGCTTTGCACTGCTGCGTCCACTAGCTGCTCTGAGGCTTGTGAGTTGAAAATTGAGTGCTCAGGAGTTAGCACCCAAAAGGCAGACACGAATGAGAATGAATGGATTAGCAACTGAGAGACCCGCCACAGATCTAGGCCTAGCTCAGCTCTGTGCAACTTGTTACTCAGGTTACCAACCAATCAGGAAATTCCTCTATTTTCCTGCCAGGTTGAGTTTTCTCGGTAAGCCCTGATAGGCAGCTGACAGCCTCAAAGCTGGAAGTTGTCTGTTTGTCCTGAAAACTAAACCATTCCAAAGTACCCATGCAACGAACGCAGTCGTGCAGTCAGAACCATAAAGAAAGATAGCAGCAAGGAGTTGACTGCCCAAACCCAGGCAACGTCTAGGCTAGAATAACCCCGACCACAATGATGTGCAAAAGATATGAAACTCGGACCTTGAGCAGAGCATGATGCTACGAGTGCAACTGTGTAGTTACATCTAGCACCGGACGTGCGCAGGTAGTGTTTGTAGAGGCAGCGACTGCCAGCGGTGTCACTGTTGTGGAGGCCCACCGATGGAGCTGAACACGTCATGCACCTGGGGGAATAGGCTCGAACAAGACGTGTGCAGACCTAAGCATGTGTTTACTCCATCGGATGACGCTCCAATAGTGTCCCCTCTCGCCGTCAGTCATCTGCACTCTGATGTACACAAGCGGGGAGGGCAGAACAGAGCACAATAAGAGGTGCGCAAAAACCAACACTCCCCCATGACTCACAAGCGCACTGCACGTGGGCGAGCAGCGAGTACATCCATGAGACAAGCAGGAATTCCCGAAGACAGGTTGACATGCAGGCAGGGGCAGAGAGGGCAGCTCACAGACGCACACCGATTGCACTCATAGCCTTCTTGAACGTGTCGCGCTACAGTGCCTTGGTCAAGAAGGCAGTCAACCGTTGTATTATCTCAACCCACACAATTTAGACGCTACCATCGTGCTAGAACAAACACACATTGTGATACTCAACATTGATGTTCCTTGGGTGCGTGTGATGCATGCCATCATTGTCGGCAATGGCCATGACACTCTTATTGTCATAGTGCAACATGATGGAATCAATGGACTGATGCAATTCGGACAATAAACAATGTAATCACACGCTCTCACATGGGCCACACCCAAGGGCCACATACTCTGCCTCAGCAGTGTTGCATGTAATGTAGCCCTTTTTGCCACTGCGCTAGGACACAGTCATGCCGCCAACAAGAAACATCCAACCACTACGGATCTTGCCGTCCGGGCTACCAGCCCATTCAGAATTGGTGTAGCCCACCACAAAAACAAACCGCTGTCGGTGGACCATAAGGCCTTGTTGTGGAGTTGAGACAACATAGCACAATGCACGGATCACATCCTCAAAATGGAGGTGACAGGGCTCCTGGGAGAACTGAGCCAGGAGGTTGACTACGAACGCGATGTTTGGACGCGTTGTCGTTGCAAGGAACATCAGTGAGCCGATGGCTCGTAGGTACGCGGCCACATCAACATTCTCCCCCACAACGGCTGGTTCGGGGCTCTTTAGCTTTGCTTGGCCATCGGACGTCATGGGTGAGGATGCGCTCGGCAGGAGGGGTAGAACCTCGGCAAAGCGAGCGGAGAGTGTCTGCATGTAGGCGGCCTGATGGACATGCACGAGACCTTGGGAGTGATCGTGCTTTAACTCCATGTTGAAGAACACACGGGCACGCCCGAGGTCTTTCATCTGGTAAGCGGTGTGCAGCAGGTCCTTGACGTGCTGAATGGCAGCTGCGTCCGATGACCCAATGAGGAGGTCTTCAACGTACGCTAGGACATTGACAAAGGGCTGGCCTTGCAGGCTGATGAACAGTGTGGGGTCTGCAGTGCTATGAAGGAGGCCACAACGAAGAAGCATGTGACTAAACTCCTAGTTCCTACAGCGAGGCGACTGCTTCAGGCCTTAGAGGGCCTTTCGCAGCCGCCACACACTGCCAGTGCCTTCCTCCAAGCTTGGGGAATGCAACATGTAGAATTCCTTTCCCTCCAGCAAGCCATGGAAGAAGGTGTTACTCACGTCTATCTAATGCAGTTCCCACCTGTGATGGGCAACTAGACCAAATAGCACAAGGCTAGTGGAGAACCGGCCGAATAGAGCGAAGATCTAACTGTATTCAATCCCAAGAACCTGAGCAAACCCCTTGGCTGTGAGATGGGCCTTGTACTCTTCCAAGGATCAGTCGGGCTTCCACTTCCGCCTGATGACCCACTTGGCGCCGATGGCCTTGCAGCCTGGAGGGAGGTGGACGAGATTGTAGACCTCGTGCTGCCGGATGGCGGCGAGCTCGTTGGCACACGTAACATCCCAGTGTGCGGCCTTGGGGGAGGCACGAGCCTCGCACAGGGTGGCTAGGTTGCCTGGGCATGCTAAGGAGTGGACGGTGAGGGTATGTGCATCCTAAGCCCCAAGTGGTATACGTGCGAGCGCGTGACGGCATGTTGATGCTCCTGATGGGCATGTTGTAGCCCAATGCGGAACCCATGTGGAGGTGTAAAGCAACAGCCAATGTGGACAAGGTACGGGCTTTGGTGCCAGGATCCGTACTCACGACTGTCGGAGTGGGTCCGTCGGGAGGCGAGGAGACTCATGGGGCGACAGGGGGCCGTGGCGCGAAAGGGCACGGTACGGCGGCTTATGCGCTCACTGATAGCCTGGGTCAGAGGTTGCCGCCCAGACCACGCGTGTAGCGCGGCGGGGCGGGAGATGGAAGAGAGGGGGCAACTGGGAGCGAGTCGGTTGGTGTATGAAGCGTGCCACGGGGCGGCGACTCATCCGGGAGCTTGGCTCCAAAGGGTCCAGTGGATATGGCTACTGGCTCGGAGGGGCCATGGGATACTGACGGGGCTGCCAGCCCGGAGGGGCCAGCGGACGCAGACGCGGATGCCGACACGGAGGGGCCAGGGGACACTGACGGGGCTGCCGGCCCGGAGGGGCCAGCGGACGTGGACGAGGATGTCTGCCCACAAGGGCCAGCAAACGTGGACGGGGCTGCTGGCCCAGAGGGGCCAACGGACGCAGACAAGGATGCCGTTACGGAGGGGCCAGTGGACGTGGACGGCGTTGCCAGCCCGGAGGGGCCAGCGGACATGGAGGGGAATGCTTTCCCGGAGGGGCCAGCGGACGCGGACGGGGCTGTTGGCCTGGAGGTGCCAGCGGCCGTGGACGGGGCTACTGGCTCGGAGGGGCCAGCGGACACGGACGCGGATGGGGCTCCTAGCCCAAAGGGGCAAGCAAACGTGGACCAAGATGCCTGCCCGGAGGGGCTAGTGGATGCAAGCGGGGCTGCCGGCCTAGAAGGGCCAACAGATGTAGAGCTGGGAGGAGCCGGCGACGGCGATGCCAGCCCGGAAGCGGCAGGACGGAGGACAAACTCACCATTCCCCCACGCGACGGGAGGGACAATGACGAGCCGGAGCAAATGAGGTCTTGAGAAAACAACTCCTTAAAGAAGATGGCATCCCGTAACTCAATGATGCAGTGCGAGGAGGGATCCCAAAAGTGCTGGGCTTTGAACTTACAGGAGATGCCAAGGAAGATGCAAGGATGCTTGCGGAGGGTGAGCTTGCCGCCCTGCTACGGGGTAGGCAACCGCACAATGGCCACGGAGCCCAAGATGCAAGCGGGGCGGAGGTCAGCCCGCCGACCACACCGGTGTTGGTATGGCGTGGACTGGTGAGGAAGGGTCCGTGGGGAATCCGATTTTAGACACACATCATGTAGGCCATGGCATCAAAGAACAAGCCATTAGAGAGACTGGATTTGACTAGAATTGTGTGCACGGCGTCTGCCATAGTGTGGTCCCACTGCTCGGAGACGCCGTTCTGGGCTAGCGTGTATGAAGCCGATGTCTTATGATGGATTCCACGGGAGGCAAGGAAGGTCGCGGCCTCTCCCATGAACTTTCCACCGCATTTGGAGAGAAAGCGGCGAAGAGGGTGACCACACTTACGCTGTGCACCGACGAACAAGTCCTGAATGGTGGGAGCAACATCGCTCTTCTGTCGAAGGCAGAAGACCTAGTGGTAGCGGGAATAGTCATCGGTGAGGGTGAGGACATAACGTCCGTGCTCCCCGCCAAACTCCATCAGAAGGGGACCCATGAAATCAGACTGAATCAAGTGCACAAGAGTGGATGCCCGGGAGGAGGACAGAGGATAAGTCAAGAGGTGTATTTTCCCCTAAGCACAGTCAATGCACCCTCACAGGCTGCACCCTCCAGTTTGAAAGTGGAGGTGGACATCCAGACAAAAGACAAGAAGAATCCAAGGAAGTTTAAGATCCTTCTATACCTACACAAGTATGAGAAGAGGTATCCCACTTTTCACCTGGCAGCTCTGGACCACCTCGCAGTTCAAACCACAAGCACTCCCTCAGAATGCCTTTTCTCCCTTAAACGCCACATCATTACCAAATTCAGGCATTCTCTAGTAGACGTTACAGTGGAGAACCTCATGCTGCTGAAATCATGTATCAATGGTCCAACCCTGACAAGATTCTATACTGCACGTGGCGGAAAGGTAGCACCAGAGTTAGTGGCAGAAGAGGCATGGGTGAAAGTAGGTCATCATGGTGATATAGCTCTTGAGGAAGATCTGGAACAAGAGGGTGAAGAAGAGGATGTAAATGGGGGGGGAGGTGAGGGTGCAGGTGAAAGTGGGGAGGGGAGGTAGCTGAACTTGCTGACTTGAAATCGGCATTAGGGACAGGATGACATGTTGAAGGCACTTCATTGGAAAATTAGTGTATCTGCTTCATGTTCACCATTGGTCCATACAAACATGTGTGGAATTGAAACATGTAGAAATGGTGAATCATTTCCATTCATGATTGATATGACTGTGTTACAAAGAAAATGTGAAACTCATGTAAACTGATTCTTCCACATGCATGCTGAACGAGCTCCACAGATTCGGATCAAAGATCCGTGAATCTAAGGAGCTATGAATCCAAGGGTCCGTGACCCCCGTTTCAGATTCAGGTGGAGTACTCGTACCATGGATCCGGATCTTCCTGAGTCTCAGTGGATATGAACCGCATGCAACCTTAGTCACATGGTTGGATGTCAAAGTTGAAGACCCCATGCCATTTTCTGGGTAGCTTGTAAAACCCTCCGCCACTACTACTACTTGAACTGCTTGGAGAGTTTCATGAATTGTGTGCTATTGTTAATATACTGCCAAAGTCTTCACCAGGTTATTGATGTTTTTCATTGGGTGCGATTGCCGATTTCACTGTTGTCATCGGTAGGTTTCTGGACTTTTGGTCTTCTGAGATGAGTTGAAGAGAATTACGAGGTACTCGATTTCAAGTGAATTTTTCGGCTAACCCCCCATTACCATTGTGATTGGAAACGAAGTGTTATGCCAAGAGAAATGTAGATGGTGACCAGGGAGAGGCTGTGGAGCATAACACGAGTTAAGATAATGGGATACATGGATTGTTAAAAAGCATGAGGAACTGCACTTCAATTAAAAGCATCTGAACTTTCGAGCACATGTGTACAAGTGCAGGAAAGCAAATGAGGCATACCTGAGGTCATGGGTGCTTGATTTGAGCAATTCATGCAAAGCCGTGTCATGATTGGGTGCTTTAGAAACTAATGCGATGGGGGGAACATGGTTTTTGCGAATATGGAGGTGCTTCGAGAAGTCAGCAGAACAGTATTGAAACGTTGAGCCTTTTCGCAATCATTCTTTTGGCCATGTGTAGCATGCAAGTGATGGCATTGAACTATAGTTCTGGGGGTTTCAGGGGCTAGAGATCAATGCCTCAATGACCTGAGGTACGAAAAATGATCTGCGTCTAGAGACTAATTTGACTCTAGCTCGGATTTGGTCCATAGGCCAGATTTGAGGCAAAGAGGAGTACCGTGATGGGAGATCCATTGCGTCACTCCTCCTCCACTCTAGTTGGCCGCTAGGGTCCTGGTTCCATGTGGCTATGCCACACAAAATGATAGGGTTTTAGGATGCATGTTTAAAAAATTCCCTATGACAACTACGTCCGTTTGTGGCATGGTTCGTCTCAGCCAAAATGGCTGAGGCGACCATTTTCCCACTCTCCTTTGATGACTATTCTGAGGGCCTACGTTGTTGTTCTGCACTCAGTCGCACAATGGACCACATCTGTTACATAAGCATCAGAGACAAAGCTTCCGTGCAACAAAGCTGCCACCCAAAATTTTCTAGGTTCATCTGGCCGATTGATTTTTGTCGAAGTTACTGATGTCCGTCGATCCAGCGATTACATTGAGAAAGAAAAGGTTTGGACTATTTCTTCCAAATGCTGCCAAGAGCTGGGACACTGAGCCCCAGAGAGCATGGAGTCGAGAGGCAAGAGATCATACAAGCGGAGAGCTCCGACAAGCTAATTGAAAAATAAATGGGGGTTTGCAACAGAACGGCCCCAACGTGTCCGACAAGCCCACAGAGTGAGCAAGAGAGCACCCACGAGCCCAACAGGCCAAACGAGGGGCCTCCACTCTCCCTCGCCAAGGGGGAGGGGGCATCTCCTCCCCTCTATTCCATAGAACTGAAGGGGAGGAGAGGGACGGATTCCCTCTCCCCCACCCCCCCCGCTCCAACACCCCGGACGGCACCAAAGGGGAGGAGAGAAACTGACTCCCTCTCCTCCGTTCAGTGTGACGCGGATGGTGCCGACAGGGAGGAGAGGGACGGGATTCCCTCTTCCCCCCCTAACACATCACCAACTGTGCCAAAGGGGAGGAGAGGTACGGACTCCCACTCCCCCCCCTTCCATGGCATCGACGGCACTGAAGGGGAGGAGAGGGACAGGAGTTCCTCCTCCCCCCTCTTCCATGGTACAGGTGGCAACAACGTGAGAGGGTGAGAGGAGAGTCTCTCCCCCCTTTTCCATGGTGCTGACTGCGTCAAAGGGGGCAGATGAGGGGAGACTCCCCCCCCCTGTCTATGATGCCGACGGTGCCAATGGGGGCGGGTGAAGGGAGAGTCTCCCCCCCCCTCATCTATGGCGGTAACGGTGTCAAGGGGGAGGAGAGGGGACATCTCCCCCCCCTCCCCCCCTCTCACGCAGGTCGACAGCTCAAGGGGGAGAAGGAGGCGTTCGCCCCATCCCCCCTCCGAACACGGGCTGATGGCCCTAGGACTTCCCCTAGGGCCATCAGGGGGCATTCTCCCCTTCTCCCCCCCCTCCCCCTCCCCTTCATAAGGGCCCACGACCCAAGGAGGGAAGGAAGCTTCCTCCCTCCTCACGTTGCCAGACGCCGAGCCCCACGGACAACAAATGCGATAGTTCCGCGGTTGTACATCAAGGTGTATGTGCTATTAGTGTAGGGCAGCAGCGAGATTCTGATGTGTGGGTACAAAGGTTTAACTTCAGGAAGGATAATCGAGATTTTGTTCCCAAATAGCCCCATTTTTGGGACCTGGTTGTTTCCACACAAATTGAGAGGCAGTTCCTCCATTTGTTTTCCGTTTTGGACAATGTTAAAGCCAGTTTGAAGCTCAAACGGAGCTCCAATTTTTTTTTTCAAATCATGACATCCTTCAAATAAAAATCATGGTGCCACCAGAAACAGAGGCGAGGATGTTTTCCTTAATCAAGCCGGAGGTTGACCGTGTTGGTCATGGATTTGCCACCGTAGAGTGCTAAAAAGCTCTGATTGAGTTACAAATAGGAAACAAAAAAAGGAAAAACGATCATTTTCCCAGCAGACCATGAGGTGTTTTTTTCAAAGGCACAATTCTTTCCATATGATAAACCTGGCATTTGGAATGCAAAAAATGGAATCTACTTCAACGCAAGGGATTTAGTATGGACAGTACCAAAATTTCTACATCAACCTCAAAGTTTGGGGTAGTTCGTGAGAAATACAGAAGGGGTGACCATTCAAAGCCACGACATGGCTCAGTCCAGGCTGTACATGCAAATTTTGTTTATGCAAAAGGGACATTACTGCATACACCGGGAAACCACAATGTTGACGTACATCAAGACAACTTCTCGACTTTTTTTTTTTCAAAATCCCCGTACATGCTGTGACCACTCGACGACTCATCTACTAAATCCAATAATGTAAAACATGCGAACTGCATGAAACACACATTGATTGCATGGTTATACGGGCGTCGGCCACATCATCAACGTAAGTACCGATTGAACTACTGGAAACAGCACATGTGCTAGTTGTAGAACTTGTGTTGGTGTCTAAGACTGAAAAATTGCTAGTTGCACTTTAATCACCAATCTCAAATGCATTCATGATGCTAGTGTCGAATGCACTGCTCATGGTCTACAGAGATATGACCAAAGCAAAGGCCAATTGCGGATCCACGTGGGTGCCGATTGCACAAAAGATGTTGGTTAAATCATCTGGTTTGTTCTTGGATTTTGACAAAAGAAGAAGGTGAGTGCCGATCGTACTCAACAAATGCGCGATGTGGGAAATTCCAACACGAGGGGCGATGATACAAAATTGACAATTGCCAATATCCAAATTGACAATGTACACAACCAACATGGAAAATGTAATCGTAGCATTAATGCGAGTGCCGAATGCACAATAACCATGCGTGTTGAATGCATGGCCGACGAGTGCATCGATTGAAACATTGACACGAGTACCGAATACACCGTTGTCATAAAAAATCAATGCACAATTGACAAAAGCTACGGGTTGCACTGTTGTCAGGGGTGTCGAATGCACTACTGATGTGAGTGCCAAACACACTATGGCCGTGAGTTCCTGTTGGACAAGCCATATTAATGTCGATGTTACAACACATGTTGTAAGATACTGATTGTACTGATAACATGGGAACTGATTGAACCCCATTGTATCAACTAGCAAGAACTAGCAACTTGTTGCCTCGCCATGCTAGCTTGCGATAGACCACAAAAAAAAACAATACGATCTATGCTTGGATTGGTTCTACGGGCAAGTGCGTCAAGCGCGTTATTCAAAGCATAGGAAACACGTTGTTTGATGTCTACAAGGCATCTCAACGAAGTCGAGGATGGTCATAATGTCGAATTATTCAAATAGAGAATTGACAATAATGCCTTGAAACAATCATAGATGGCTGTGGTAATCAGATGTATGCCCAAAAGGTGTAGCATAAACATAGCAATCTCGATCGTCGCCAACAGTGACAACAGTGACGAATTTTGCCTCTGTCGATAGTATTATGGAAAGATACTTTCAAAAGAAGTACAAAACAAGTTTTAGCAGAAAAATGACATGTGTGATGAGGACGATTTCCTCAAATTTGGATCATGCTAAAGTTGGACGAACTCCTCCATACCCATAGATGAAATATGCTACAAAATCCCAGTCAGTTGAGCACCAGTTCCGAAACATGCATGACCTGCATGACAGTAATTGGTCAACGTGTATGACCAAGTGTTGGAGACAACCCCATGTTTCAATGGATCAAGGTATACGATTCATACCATTATACTTTTGCCATGTGATTTTTGGCATGTGTAGAAATTGTGCATGACATGCACAAAAACCCCATCCACTAACTGTTGGTGTGTCAATCACAACATCAAGTTATGGATAAGTTGGACGAACAAATGTTCACAAAAATTTTATGAAATTTGATCAAAATGATAATATCAAATGATGCTTTGGATAAAAATGGTGACACCATTTCACCAAACAAGTGGTTTGGTGGGTGCATGATGTGTTCAAGAACAGTCGTACACCCTATTGTGCTACAATGTTCAAAGGCAAATGTGATCGTTTGATAACTAAGCATGTTTCATGACTATGTCATGAGATATTGAACATACCTGGTGTGTTAGCACGTTGACTTTGTAGCCTAGAGGACTGACATCATGCTCCTTGTACACAGTGTGTACGAGATGCATCACTACCTTTCGCAGGTTCTGTACATCATTAGTCATGGCCGATGAAAACATCGGTCCTTGATTGAGTATTTACTCAATGTAAGAAACCATTGAAACCCTATCACTCGGTGAGTGATAGAGACAAATTGTGGTATTTGAATGACACCGACAATGAAAAGGCAAATTAATGTACTAACAACCTTATTCTAAAGACAAGGATGATTGCCAACGGAGGTTGTAAATGCGCCACAGAGGGGTGTAGAATCTTCTATGGATCCTCAACAACTTAAGACGCCGCAATGCAATGGGAAAAGACTACAAGAGTCACTTTCTAGCATATGATGAGATCGACCGGATGTTGAAATTGAACGAACTTGGCTTGCCTTCATTAAATTATCACTCAATGAGTGAAGATATCATGGAAATTGATAGACAAAAGCATGTGAACTGATGTCCATGACATGAGTTCATCCATAGTTCTATGAATTACCATTTTCGAGAAAATGGGTGATACTCCTTTTCCACAGTTGAAGTTCCACAGTACCATGATGATCTCATACTTTTTTACAAACCAACTACAACATAGTTAGGATCAAATCAAGGCTCAGGTTTTACATTCAATGCTTATGACCGTGGAGATGATCCATTAACCGATAGCTTTATGCTAACAGTGTGTTGGTGCCCATATCTTGGTGGTCAGACTGACCACATAACGAGTTGACATTTTGAACAAGTATCAAACTTGACAGTATTGTAAAATGGTACACTAGTCGTGTCAGTCACGTCCTTCAAATCGTGCAGATGGATTCCGATCACGCCAAAGATATGTTGTAGCTCCGTCTATGCAATATCAATATGAAAAATAAAGCCAACATCTGATTTTTTGGAACAAAATCAATCTCTGACTGCGATTATAATGACTAAGGTGTAGTCCAACCATGCTCTGTTGATCCAGAAGGTCATGGTGAAGTGACTGAAGTCCCTTGGTTTTGGGGATAGTTCAATTGATGAACATTACCGAATGCAAGTACAATATGCTTTTGGATGTCGTAGCAGTGGTATCCACAATGGTGGTGGTTTTTCAGATATCTTTGATAAGGAAGGAACCTCTACAGGTGCCTCAAACGAGGCATAGGAACAATACTCCATTGAGTGGAAGTACCCATTGTACACAATAAAGGACATTGAAGCAACACGGATTGTTGCAATTTGGAAAAAACAATGAACTGACAGGTTTTTGAATGGATCCCTTGGACGCAATTGCATAAACAAAACGAGATTGAGGAACTAGTTTTTCCAAGATTACCTAATGTGATTTGAATTTATTCAACCACAATCACATGGAATTTGACACCCGAAACATGTTCTTCCAAATTGTACCACAAGGATTGTGATCATGGTACACCCGTTCGGTGAATACCATACAGTGAACTCTTCGTTCATGGATATAATCTACCATTATTGAGATCGGTTATCTCACCTAACCTAGTTAAAAGCAATGTTCTTTAAACAGGGACGTAAGCGATAGCCTACGGTACCCATTATAGACAGAAATGGGGGGAATATGGTTAGAACCAAGATCATCTAGGTCATAAAATTGTCGTATCTAATCACAGCAATTGAGGACAATTGTGTGTGCCAGAGACCATTGCCACCTCCTTCAAAGATGAGTGTAATCTCTGAAAGGAGTAACAAGTGTGCTCAGTAATCATGTCTTCGGACATTGGTGCCTCCCAACCCTGAGATAAATCAAGCATGCACATTCCATGGGCTTGGTGGAGCTTGGTTGAGTTCAACCAATAAATCCACGGTTGCTGAAAGNGTCGTATCTAATCACTGCAATTGAGGACAATTGTGTGTGCCAGAGACCATTGCCACCTCCTTCAAAGATGAGTGTAATCTCTGAAAGGAGTAACAAGTGTGCTCAGTAATCATGTCTTCGGACATTGGTGCCTCCCAACCCTGAGATAAATCAAGCATGCACATTCCATGGGCTTGGTGGAGCTTGGTTGAGTTCAACCAATAAATCCACGGTTGCTGAAAGAAGTCTGGTAGACCTACACATGGTCATGAACACGTGGATGCAAGCAAAGAATACTGATGTTCGTACCTTGGATTGCACGTATTGACAATAATGCAAGGAGGTACCACCTTTGCAGAAACCCCTCGGAAAACAGCATGTCCGAACAGCATGGGAAGTATTGTGTGCACACGGACAGTTTTTGTGGGGAAGTCCAGTTAGTTGGTCGCAGGGACGTTCCTTTCAAAGGGGGAGGAGGTGTCACCACAACAGCTTGCTAGACACGTGCCACACGGAATGTGGAAAAAATCATCACATGTACCCTCTTCAAGATTGGCAAGTCATTGTTGGCGATGCGACTGATACACACGTGTGATTATTCTTTGGTGAAGACTCACCTGTAAAGAATGTACAAGGATTGTAAGTGTCTCATCTTGGCAAGAGCCAAGGGATCACGCGATCAACATTGGATGTCGTACACAAATGACCACAATCACAAAAAATCACACAAGTGTGTGCTTGATTGTGCGTGATTGTGAGGAACCGTGTTGCGGATGAAAAGAGTTCACACATATGATATTTTCTTGTGCTTCTTGTTGCATGGTTTACATGATGAAGTACGCAATGATAAAGAATCTGTGAAAAACAAGGAAGAAGCTGGAAGGTTCAAAACAAAGGGGAAGGAATGTAGCTTATGAGATATTCTTTGGATTAAAAATGGCATTTATTTCTAGTTCCCGGGTTTGGGGGTCTAGAGACCAATGTCTTGATAACTCGAGATCCGAGTCTAGAGTCTAGTTTGACTCTTGTCCAAATTTGGTCTATAGGCCAGATTTTATGCAAAGAGTGTTGATTGTGACTGTAAGACACCCAAGTGACCTCTTGACTCCGTCCACATACAGTCACCCTCACTTCAAGTGACTACATTAACATGAAGCTCAATGCGCACACATGGTGGACCATACATCCCTGGCGTCTCAGCCGGATGCAAGATTGGCGCGAGTTGCATCATGTTCAGTTGTGCCTGAAAGAAGAAATGCTGGTTTCAGCATGGTGTGATGAGCATTTTCTTAGCTAACCTGGGAGAGTCACATGAAGGGAGACATGCATCCACATGCGCTCTTGATCGATGTGGTTTTCTTTATGTTGATATGCATACCTAGATAGGATTATTTGTGTTAAGCACCAGGTTGCTGACTTTGGGGCCACACTCTTGGTTGTACCAGAGTGTGAGAAAACGACGGCTGCATTTTGCCGACCTGCTCGGTTCAAACCCAGGATGACGGCCGGACCCAAGTCGAGCCATTCGGATGGGTGGCCCGGTTGACCGGATGCCATCACCTTGCTTGTTTGTTACTCCTGTCACTCTTGAATCTCACTACCTTTTACATAAAAATTATAATTCCTTGATCTTGACACCACCATGGCTCTAGTGTGAACATCTCTTATGAGCTAGGCGGCTAAAGCAAGCAGTTGTCACTACTTACTCGTATCAGAGCAGGAGGGACAACCCCATCTGCTCCATCGATCCTGGGTCTCGTGTGTTGCGGCGCAAGCAATATATGTGGTGGCATTCTCGCGACCGTGACGTCTCCCACTTGCCTACATTGCATCTCCAAAGCTCCGCATCACTGGAGTATTGCGTCATCACTGCGCTGAGGCACTATAGTCTTGGCATGTTGCGGGACCGCAGTTCTGCAATCCTGTAGACCCGTAGTTCCGCAGATCCGCAGTATCGCAACTTTGTACTTATGCAGCTCTGTAGCTCTGCAGCGCCAGAGCCTTACGCCACCACGGTTCAAAGGCAATCTAGCCACGCCCTGCTACAGCTCCGTAGTTTTGTAGATGCATAGCCCACACCTTTGCATTTTTGCAGCTCCACTATTTTGCATTCCCGCAGACTTGCAGTTCAGGTAGATCCGTAGTACCGTAACTCCACAAATGTGCAGCTCCGCAGCTCCACACCTTCATAGTACCAGAGCTTTGCGTCACCACGGTCCCGAGGCACTCGAGCCCTCACCCGTAACAGGTCCATAGTTCCGCAGTTCCGCAGAGCACGGCTGTGTATTTTTGCTGCTCCGCTGTGCTCCGTAGCTCGACAATTTTGTGGCTCCACAGTTATGCAACCCAGCAACTTTACATTTCTGCAGCTTTGGAGCTCCATGTTTCTGTATGTTGAAGCTCCACTGCTCTACAGTCCATCAGCACTGGGGCATTGTGGCACCACAGTGCCAAGGCACTCTCATCCCGCCTCACTGCATCTCCGCAGCTCCATAGCTCCACATTTCTGTAGCTCCGTGGCTCAGCAGCACTATGGCACCGAGGCACCCTTGCCTTCAGCTCGTTACTACTCCACAGCTTGGCAGCTTGACAGCTCTGCAGCTCCATAGTCCCGCGAGCATGCAGTTCTACACTGAAGCGCCACAGCACCACGACATTGAGGAAGCCTTGCCTTGACTCATCATTGCACAGCAGCATCACAACTACATCGAGGCAGTCTTGCCTTGGCTTACTGCGTCCCCGCAGCTTATCAAGAGCAGCAGCCACACTTGCAGCTGGTAACGCCACCCTGGCCTCTCTGCCTGAAACTGATCCAATCCCGACCTCTCCATTGGGAACACGTGAGCGTGATTGCGTCAACGAGGAGCTTGCGTACAAGGAGAGGGCAGAGCATGAGTTGTGGTCGCACTGCCGTCACCATAGTCCACGGTACTAAGCCGGAGAGGACTTCGACCCTGTCACTGACTACGCTCGTAGACACTGCCAATTATTCTGCCTACTGCAAATCCGCTTCCAATGACTCGCCACCCGTGTAGAACATGCCGGCCACCCATGTAGAACATCCTTCTCAATCACTTGTAACTCCTCCCGTTGCCCATAAGACGTATCGGCAGAGTCGGCGTACCACCCCTGGTCGGGCGGTGCCAAAAGCAACTGCAACACCAGCAACATCCTGTAGATCCTCCACTCCTTGTCGTGCTGCATCTCTAACAGCATCCGGTTCTGTGGCTGCCTCCTGTAGATCATCTGATGCCTTTTCTGCTGTGGAAGGTGCGCTTGTCTCCAATACTGTTGTCTCCTCTTCTTTTGCTGCCACAGCACATGCTGAACATGTCATTGCCAACACTGTTTTTGGTAGGGCCATTGAAACTTGCAGAGCTACTCAATTCAGTTAGGGACGTCTTGGAGCAACCGTAGTCAACGTTGCCACACAGGTTGCTGCCACAGGAGACGCAATAGTAGCAGCCATTTCCCTCCAGTGCCATTGTCTCCATCCATTCTTCTATGATTCAGGCGTCCTTTGCAGCCTTGTCATTGACATTCATCCATCACATTTGGTTCTCATCACCACAGCTGCAGCCATCTCCAACCTTACCCGTGCAGCTCTCAATGGGGTTACCTGTCTCATTGTCTCCACGTCTTCTTCTGTGGCAGTCATCACAACATCAGCTGTAGTTGCGCCTCCATCCATTTTTGCCTTGCGCTGTTAGCTCCAGTGAGCTTGGCACATTCCCCTCCCTGCCCCCTATCTCCCTTTTCTCTCTGTGTGGCAGTGTTTATATGTTCAAGTCCGTTGCCTTGTAGCACTACTTTGAACGCCATACTCATCGTACATTTCCATGCCCACTGGGGCAAGGGAAACTCTGCCAAGATTTGTTTGGCAAAGTTTTCAGCTGCTCATCATGCCGGTTGATGATGATTAGTACCCTGCACTGCAGACAGAGCTCCAACAAGAGCACGATGCTCTCCAAGCGGCTCTCACAGCACAGCGCAATGTAGAGGAAAAACTGGATAATGAACAGGCTGACCAGGAAACTTTTTCTGACCACATAGCAAGCTCCCTCCAGTTTTTTCCATTGTCAACGAACTCATCCCCAAACTTTTCAACATCTTCAGAGATGTGAGGGCCTCCGAGCTCAAGCGTCTTGCATCCGAGCCAATCCCTGATGCTCCACCCAGCATTGGCGCCCTATGAAAGTTTTTGCCAAGCGTCTTTCTGACTGGTGGTGTAGACCTTAGAACAAACTCATCCATTGTGCAGTAGTCGTAGGTACCACTGTTAGCTACTGAGCTAACCACCTCTGGCAGAGAAGCCGCAAAACCGAAAAGCTCACAAAGGTTTTTAGGCCTTCTTCCTTTGTTGACATGTGTCATGCACCCCAAACTTAATCAGGCATACACTTCACCTTCAAGAGTACTAACGCCTTAGCATTACATCTCAAGAAGATCTCAAGTCGTCAATACGCAAGAGAGCATCAAACAAGGGTTGATTGATCAGCATGCAAGACAAGTCCTTTCNTGAGCTAACCACCTCTGGCAGAGAAGCCGCAAAACCGAAAAGCTCACAAAGGTTTTTAGGCCTTCTTCCTTTGTTGACATGTGTCATGCACCCCAAACTTAATCAGGCATACACTTCACCTTCAAGAGTACTAACGCCTTAGCATTACATCTCAAGAAGATCTCAAGTCGTCAATACGCAAGAGAGCATCAAACAAGGGTTGATTGATCAGCATGCAAGACAAGTCCTTTCATAGCTGCCTGTCAAGTCCTCGAACTCAAAAGCACATTCCTTGGAAGTGGCCTGAACCAGCCACATCATCAATACACTTGCACTGTGGGCTTCACACATAACCATCCTAGTGTCAAGCTAACAGACCAACCATGTAGCGTCCAAGAAGCTACGGACTTTCTTGGAAGCTTCCATAGAAAACAAGATGTGCATGGGGCCAGGATCGAACTCATGACTCTCACGGCCAAATCAACAAAATAGCCAAGGTAACCACTCACCCACATGGTGTACTCATAGGTCATATCTCACATGAAACAGAGCATAGTTGAGTCACTGTACAACGGATCCAGGGGTCATACCTACATAAGGGGCAGAGCATTCCTGATCTATCCTACAACACTGAACAAGGGGCAAAATCATTCAACAAATATCTCCCTTGCACCTTACGTCAGTGACCATCATCATTCGTCATCACTTGCGTTGACCATGCCGATACCTTGCCTGCCCGCCTGGTGGAGATCCTTGTCCAGCGGCTTTGTAAGCATGTCAGCCCGGTTCAGCTTGGTACCGACATACTCGAGCTCCACTATCTGTTTGAAGACCAAGTCTCAAGCACAGTGGTAGCGGATCTCGATGTGCTTTGTGCACCTGGACGGGACGGGATTCCTGGACATTTCAATCGCGCTCATGTTGTCAATCTTGATGACCATCGCCATTGCTTGTGGTGCCTTCATCTCAGTTAGCAAGCTTTGTAGCCACTGCATCTCTTTACACTCCTCAGCCAAGGCAATGTACTCAGCTTCAGCTGTCGACACGTTCCTGCTTGCGACTTGCCCAACTGACTGCACCTCCATTCAACATACACACGAAGCCGGAGGTAGATTTTCTGTCATCGATATTCCCTCCCCAATCAGCATCGGTGTAGAACATGAGGCGGAGTGACGTGGATCCAGCGATTCCTCCAAACTGGAGCCCCACGTGCCGCGTCCCCTGAAGGTAGCGCATGATGCGCTTCACGGCCTGCCAGTGAAGTGGACCGGGATTGGCCACAAACCGGCTCACCTGCCCAACAGCATGGGCTATATCTGGTCGGGTGGCGACCATGGCATACATCAGACTGCCCACTACAGACCGATATGGGATGCCCAGCATGTCAGTTTTCTCCGCTTCGTTGGATGGAGACATGGAGGTGGAGAGTTTGCACTCCAAGCTCATGGGTGTGCTGGCAGGTTTGCAATCTGCCATGTTGTATCATTTGAGGATGGAGTCGATGTATCTTGTCTGGTTCAGGCTGATGGTACCTGCTGCTCTGTCGCGCTTGATGGAAATTCCAAGACAGAAGTCAATAGGACCCATGTCCTTCATCTCAAGTCTGCTACTCAGCTGCCCCTTGAGATCGTCTAACAGCTGCGTTGAAGAAGAGCATAGAATCAGGTCATCAGCGTACAAGGCGACCAACATAGTCCCTTTGTCGCTCTCATGCACGTACAAGCTATGGTCATTGTTGCAGTGGATGGAGGACTCCTTGGCCATGAACGTGTCCATCTTCTGGTACCAAAGTCTTGGCGCTTGTTTGAGCCCATAGAGCGCCTTCACCAATCTGCACACCTTGTCCTCGGGAGCATCAACCCCCTCCTGAACCTCCATCAGTACCTCCTCATCAAGTTTGCTGTAAAGGAAGGCTTTCTTGACATCCATATGGTGGACCTCCATGTTCTCGGCAGCAGCAATGGCGAGAATTGACTGGATGGGGGTGAACGTCACAACTGGAGCAAAGGACTCATCGTACTCTGCGCCAGGCCGTTGGGATAACCCCTTTGTTACCACCCGTGCCTTGTACTTGTCTATCTTGCAATCCTGTTTCCTTTTTACTTTCAGCACCCACTTGGACCCCACAACGTGAGCCCCGGCACGTCTGTCCACCAACACCCATGTCCCATTCTCCTCGATGGAGCTGAGTTCACAGCGAATTGCTTCATCCCACTCTGCTTTGTCAAGCCGAGTGAGTGCCTCTACGACAGACGTTGGCTCCTCTTGAACCACGAATGAATAGTTGAGGCCTGTCCATGCACCCCTATCTGTGTCGTAATGCTGTCGAGGAACTTTGAGGCGTGAACTGCTCCTTGAACCTGCTGGCTGGTGTTGTTGATGAGGAGTCTGGAGGTCTGGTTCTTCGTTGATGATGGGAGAGGCATCCTCCTCATGACCCCGAGGATTGGATACGTCAGAATCAGAGTCTGATTCCTTCGAGTCATCTTCATGAGCTCCTTTCCTTATTGCAGTACCCATCCCATGCCATTTTGCTGGTGCTTTGTCTCCCTCCTCAAGGAGAGTGAGCCACTCTCCCTGTTTTGGAGCATTCTCAAGTTCAAGAAGCTCTCCCTTACTCAAAGACCTTTCGTGGAAATCCACATCTTTTTTGCGGATGACTTTCTTGGCTCCTTGGTCCTAAAGACAATAAGCTTTGTGGGTGGTGTCATAGCCGATGAAAATACACTTTCGTGCTCTTGCATCGAGCTTTCCAAGGCCCTCACCGGCCTGGACCTTGGCAAAGCTGGTGCAACCGAACACCATGAGATGGGAGGCGTCCGGCTTCCTGCCTGACCATGCTTCTTGAGGCGTCTTCAGCTGCTGTGTCTGTTTCTTCTTGCCTCTCCTTCGCAAAGCTATTGCAGGTGTGAGGTTCACAAGATATCCATATGTGTTGCTTTTGCCCAGAACCTAGGAGGCAGCTTGGCATCAAAGAGCATGCACCTTATCATGCCCAGGAGGGTCTGGTTCATCCTCGCTACTATGCCGTTGCTTTGAGGTGAGTAGGGAGTAGTTTTCTGGTGTTCAATGCCTTGCAACTTGAGCCACTCCCTGTAGGCTTTGTACTCTCCCCCATTGTTTGTCCTGAATGCCTTCACCTTCTTTCCACTCTGTCGCTCAACCATAGCGACAAAGGCTTGCAGATTCTCCTTCACCTCACTTTTCTTTTTGAGAAAGTATATCCAGACTTTGCGATTGTTGTCATCGATGAATTTGAGAAAATATCTGGTGCCTCCATTTGACGGTACGCGAAAGGGACCACGCACGTCAGAGTGGAGGAGATCAAGAGGTACAAGAGCACGCGTGCCATTGCGCTTGAAGGGTTTCCTTTTCGCCTTGCCTTGAAGGCATGGCTCACACATGATCCCGGCTCCTTCCGCCTCATCACCTAGCTCCATCCCGCGCACTAGCTCATGCTTTCCCATGAGCTCTAATGTGCGATGGGCCACGTGCCCAAAGCACCTGTGCCACAAGTTCTCGGCGGATGTACAAAGGCTAGAATGAACAGCCTCGGTGGTTGCATCTGCTTACAGTTTTATTGTCAAATCATCTGTTGCCAATGCTTCCACTGCTCCAACATGTCCTTCCTCATCCAAGTCAACATCGTTGCTCTCATCATCATCACTCTCAACCAAAGATTCAGATGTTGAAGTTGTCGTTTTGTTCTGCAAGACGTAGAGTCCATCTATGTGAGGAACCTGTGCGACAGCCTCCTTGGCAGAGTAGGAGATGTTGATGTCCTTGGTAGGGACTATCACCGCTTCCTTCTCTGTAAAAACCACTGTCATGCGATGGTCAGTTATCTTAGAGACGGAGAGAAGGTTGGCTGTGGAGGAGGGCAAGTAGACCATCCCCTCTAGCTTGAGGTCAGAATCTCCAACATTGACACCCACTGTGACCAGCTTGTCACCAATCCCCTTAGCTGCCTCAACCTTGCCATTGGCGACTATGAAGTTCTTGTTGCATAGAGCAAGAGAGATGAAGTCTCTCTTCTCGTATGTGGTGTGCTCGTTTGTACCTGAGTCAAGGCCGTAGGCTCCTGGCCTGAGTATTGCCCTCCCTTTGTTGGAGGCACTCTCGAGCCCAGTGTCCAGCCTTACCACAGTTATGGCAGTTTCCTTGACACTTTGCACCCCTTTCACTGCTACTAGTGCTGTTTTTTCCCTTGTACCCATAGGAGGAGGTGTTGTGGACGGTGTTGCTGCTCCGTGAGGCAAAGGCAGCCATTTTTGCTTCGTTGCTGCTACGACACATGGCTTCATTTCGCACATACTCAGAGACGGTGGTGTAGGAAACTTGATCTTCAGTCCACCCTCCAATCACCGTTATCATGGGGCCCCAACTTTCCGGCAGTGTCATGAGAAAAATCATGGCCTGTATATCGGATTTCAGTTCCCATCCCATGCCTGTGGCTTGTTGCAAGAGCGTCTCAAACTTTTGCATAAAGGCGGAGACATCCTCCCCTTCACCAAGCCTCATGCTGATGAGGTGTTGTAGAAAGAAGAGATGGTTGGCAAGTGAGGATGACTGAAACACCTTGCCGAGTTTGGCGTATGCCGTGGCTACCACTGTACAACCGCTGATGTGTAAAAGGACTGAGGGTTGTATGGACAACACAAGAATGGCGAGAGCCTTCTTGTTGAGCTTGACCCATGCCACAAGGTCAGCACCCTCTTCCATTAGTGCTGGGATAGTTCCATCAAAACATCCTAGCAGATCTCTATCATCCATAATGATCTCAAACTGCCACTTCCAGAGCGCAAAACCCTCTCCATCAAACTTGAGGATGGGTGAATGATTCCTTGGTTCCCCTGTCCCTGCCATCCCTACAACTACAACTGCTACAGCTGCTGCACCCATCTTTTATGCCGATGCACCTGCGTTTGAGGCCGCTGTAGGCTGTTGGTGAGAAGAGGCAACTGCTTCCCCTGTTCACATTGGCCATTCCAAGCAAATGTAGGCTGATGTAGGCTGATGTCAGCTCCCAAGGTAGAAAGGTGCAGATGTGTTGCATTCCCCTCCTGGTGATGTTGACCTGCAAGCAAAGAAGTTGGGTGAGAGCGAAGGCGTTCTCACTAATTGTGAACTAGTGGTTGCGTGCGTGAAACTTCTCTAACCAGACGAGTGGGCCCATAACCCTTTGTTAGCTGCTGAGCTAACCACTTCTGGCAGAGAAGCCGCAATACCGAAGAGCTCACAAAGGTTTTTAGGCCTTCTTCCTTTTGTTCACATGTGCCATGCACCCCAAACTTAATCAGGCATACACTTCACCTTCAAGAGTACTAACGCCTTAGCATTACATCTCAAGAAGAGCTCAAGTCGTCAATACGCAAGAGAGCATCAAGCAAGGGTTGATTGATCAGCATGCAAGACAAGTCCTTTTATAGCTGTCTGTCCAGTCCTAGAACTCAAAAGCACATTACTGGGAAGTGTTCTGAACCAGCCACATCACCAATAGACTTGCACTGTGNCGCGAAACCGAAAAGCTCACAAAGGTTCTTACACCTTCTTCCTTTGCAGGTATGTGTCATGCACCCCAAACTTAATCAGGCATACACTTCACCTTCAAGAGTACTAACGCCTTAGCATTACATCTCAAGAAGAGCTCAAGTCGTCAATACGCAAGAGAGCATCAAGCAAGGGTTGATTGATCAGCATGCAAGACAAGTCCTTTTATAGCTGTCTGTCCAGTCCTAGAACTCAAAAGCACATTACTGGGAAGTGTTCTGAACCAGCCACATCACCAATAGACTTGCATTGTGGGCTTGACACATAAGGATCCTAGTGTCAAGCTGACAGACCAACCATGTAGCATCCAAGAAGCTATGGACTTTCTTTCTTGGAAGCTTCCATAGCAAACAAGATGTACATGGGGCCAGGATCAAACTCATGACCTCTCACTTGGCCAAATCAACAAAATAGCCAAGGTAACCACTCACCCACATGGTGTACTCACAGGTCATATCTCACATGAGACAGAGCATAGTTGAGTCACTCTACAACGGATCCAGGGGAAATACCTCCACAAGGGGCACAACATCCCTGATTTGTCCTACAACACTGAACAAGGGGCAAAATCATTCAACAACCACTACCTCACTCCCTTCCTCCGCTACCTCATCATCCTCATCCTCCACAGCGGCCACCTGGCTCCTCAGTCAGGATGGAGGGGAGGTGGGTGTTGTTGGGGTAAAGGCAAGGGTGACGGTGGTTCAGGTGCCGGTGGTCCGATAGGCTGTGAGAAAGGGAAGGGGTATAATTGGTCCTCCCCTTTTTTCTTCCTCCTCCAGTACTGTTACGTGCTAGAATTGTGGCGCTACAAACTACTCTGTTCCAAAGCTATTAGTGCCACCTGACAATGACCACTTTGCATTGGAGATGAGGACGCACTGGGCGCACTCCTCCAGCTACTCTGGGAGCTCTACCCATGCCACCACCTCTACAGCTCCAGTTGGTCGGAGCCCGTTTGTGTCCACTGATGCTGCAGCCTACAACACCCGTACAACACCACCCCCATCGCCTTACCCCATGGGGTAATCCCTAGGGTATGGGGGGCCCATCTACTATTGTATGGTCATCCCATGCGAGGGAGAACTGACGTGGACACAGAGGATGTGGCCTTACGTTGGGCGTCCTCTGAGTCCACGTTAGCGGTCCGACAAAGTTGCATGTTGATGTCTCTACATGGTCATCCTCACGTGTTACTCCTGAATCACCTCCGATGCCTGCTCTGCAGACCTTATAATCCGTTCTTATGACAGAAGCCACTCGTGTCTCTCATGCCCCTCTAGTCAGGCTAGAGCCATACATACGCGGAGGATGGCTTTGCTCACTCTAAGACCACTGTGCTCCTCAATCCCCCCAGCCCTCTCATCGTTGCACTCGCTCCAATGTATCTTCCGCTATAGCCGGATCTTATGCTAGACCCACTGGTCTGGCATCACTCAGGCTGGCTGTCAGCGTTTTCCACCCTAAATCGGATGAGGGCTATGCACTTGTGGCTCTCAAATTTTACGATGCTCTTCAGGCTTCAGTCGTTGGCTACATCGCCGCCTATTTTGTGGCGAGCAGACTGCCTTCACTCACTCCTAAGCCTACCACTATGCAACAGGCTCATAGCACGGTGGATGCTGACCTTTAGGAGAAGGCCATGTAAGAGGAGCTTACCACCCTCAATGAACATGGGGTCCTCAAGTTTTTTGATCTCCCAGCATGTCGCAAGGCTGTTTCAGTCCGGTGGGTTCTCCGGCGGAAGCTGGAGCCTAACGGCAAGGTTGACAGGTACAAGGCTAGACTCACAGCCAAGGGATTCTCTCAGGATCTATGCATTGAATTTGATGAGAAGTTTGCTCCAGTCGGGTGGTACTCCATCGCACGTGCTCTCTTGAGCTTAGTTGGCCAGCATGACTGGGAACTTGAGCAAATGGACGTAAAAAATGCGTTCTTACACAGAGTATTGGATGAGGAGATCTACATGGTATAGCCTCCTCGCTTCATTGTCGGCACAAACAAAGTCTAGCAGCTGCGTAAGGCCCTGTTCTGGCTCAAGAAGTCACCCCACTATTGGAACTTGGAGATCTCCTCCACTCTCGAGAGGTGTGGCTACCGCCATAGCAACGTCGACCCGGCACTCTTTCTGAGTACACCCTCGGAGCACCTCGTGGCCATTCTGGTTTATGTCCATGACCTCCTCACTGCTTCCCCCAGTTCTGCTGCCGTACAATCAGTGAAGTCTCTTTCACAGCCATCATACAAGATGACGGACCTAGGCCCACTTTGAGTGTTCCTTGGCATGGAGCTTGAGCATGACCGCCAGTGTCCCACGCTGCACGTACACTAGGTTGCCTACAAATGCAGCCTGGGGAGTGCTTTGCCTCCTTGTTGACTGATACCCCCACTGCGTCCACAAGGATGACTCCAGAAGGTCAACGCCTACTGAGGTTGCTTGATTCATCCCAGGTGGGGGAGATCTTCGACGTCACCGACTGCCTCAGTGTGATCGGGTCCCTGATGTACCTCGCCACTACCACCTGAGTGGATGTGGACTTCTCAGGCAACTTCCTAGCTCAATTCTCCCAGCAGCTTTGTCAGAGGCACCTCAAGGCAGCGTTGCGTGTCATTTGCTATGCACTGTCCTCGACGTGTGTGGGGCTGTGCTATAGAGGAAAACCCTTTGTGGTCGTTGACGTATACACTGACAGTGACTGGGCTCATGACACATATGCACTGGTGTGACTAAACTGACATGAAGCTCAAGGCGCACACATGGTGGACCATGCATCCCTAGCATCTCAGCCGGGTGCAAGATTGGCGCGATCTGCATCATGTTGAGTTTTGCCTGAGAGAAAAATTACTGGTTTCAGCATGGTGTAATTAGCATCAGCTTAGCTGATATTGGGAATCCACATACAGGTAGACATACATCCACATACACTCGTGATCAATGTGGTTTTTGTTATGTTGATGTGCATGCCTAGACAGGAGTGTTTGCGTTAAGCACCAGGTTGCTGAACCTGTGGGGCCACACTCTCATTTATACCAGAGTGTGAGAAAACTACGGCTGCATTTTACCGACCGGCTCGGTTCAACCTTGGGTGGAGGCCGGGCCCCACATCGATCCATTCGAGGCCATGGCCCGGTCGACCGGATGCGATCACATCGCTTGCTTGTTACTCCCGTTACTCTAAAGTCTCGCTAACATTTACACCAGGATTCTAACTCCTTGATATTGACACCGTCATGGCTCTAGCGTGAACATCTCTTACATGCTAGGCGGCTTAAGTCGCCACTTTTCACTGCCTACAACGAAGAGTGTCGCGATGGGAGATCTTTCGCGTTGCTCCTCCTCCACTCTAGTTGGCCGCCAGGGTCCTGTTTCCATGTGGCTTTGCCATGCAAAACGATAGGATTTTTAGCATCCATGTTCACAAAACTTCCCTATGGAGACCACGTCCATTTGTGATGCGGTTTGTCTCAGCAAAAAGGGCTGAGGCAACCATTCCCCCACTCTCCTTTGAAGATTACTATGTGGGCCTATGTTTTGGTTCTTCATGTAGTCACAAAACAGACCACGTCCGTTACACCATCTTAGAAAGAAGTTGAAAATTTCACAATACTCGCGAACGAAAAATTTGAGGTCAGTGTTGTTGGAGAAAAAACTTAGATAATAGGTGTACGGGAAAATACATCTGGGCTGAAGTGATTGCGCCAGGCACTTACGCGGAGTGGTAAGAAGAAATTGCGACGAAAGTAGGTGTCCGTTCTGACAGTGCATGTTTCTGCAATGTCAAGGATGCACTCTCAAATACACCATAAACTATGGCCACAAAGCATCCATATCGAGACTCGCCACCGTAAAAATTGACCATCAGATGTGCCGATCAAACGGCCTTTTCAAGTGTGTCGCAAAGTGTCCAAAAACACAACGTGGATAGTTAACCTATGGTGATTATCCTCTCAGACTTCAGCCCGATGCGACATCTTCTTAAAACCAGCCCCACAGAATGGGAAAAGGACGATAGACGAGTTGAGGAGTTCCTCGCAATCCATTGTCGGAGAATCTCGAATTCTCATTCATCGTTCTCCGTCAAAAAGACTTGTTGTTCGTCGAATTTGAGTTCCCGACTGTTACGTACCAGGCGTACACAAGTCCCTAATCTTCTAGAGTGGGTATCTTTGTTACTACACAAACAGCCCATCACGTCGCGAGGACCGCGATGTTCACTCCGACGGCCGAGGGCACACTGGCCAACTGCCCTGCCCCCAGTGGATGCTCCCGAACCTTCTGACAGCTTCGACCATTCTCGCGAACCTGCGAACAAAAGTCTCACAACCTCTTGGTTGACTTCTCCACAACACTCGATGAATCTCGATTTACAAAGATGCATCGCGCATCTTCACCGTCGATTCTTGAAGACCCCCGACTTCTTGGCAGACATTCTCGAATCTGACCACTCACGACGCGACTCTGCACGCGTCGCTCTACATTCGACCCAACGACCCCGACCATGCTTTATCCGTAACTCGTCACTTGCATATATATGTTCGACCGTTTTGACAGTTGTCATCAAAGTACACTTACCGCCAATTAAAAACTGCTCAAGTATCCAGATTCTAGAATGTGTTTTGCCTTGCAACTTCTACCTGTTCACCATCTACACTCCGTTCGGCGTAACACTTGGTATTAAAGCATAGTAGTGCGAGAGAGGCATTTGAATACTTCACCCATCCGGAGGACTACCTTGCACAAGTCTTTAGCGCATCTCGTACGTCAAGACTTTGACTACGGCGTGAGTCGAGCGAGCGCAATCGATGACCAGCAGCGGGTCTTCGGCGACGACTTCAGCGATGGAGGAGCAGAACGTGCCGATGCATGCAAACCCTGAGGCGACAATGAACGCTGGCACGGCAGGTTTCGAGGCAGCTGGAACTACCCCTATGGTTTCGGTGACCAATCCGGTCACGGATCTGACAGCGATGAACTAGCCACACCTACCGACAGCCTCAACGACGACACAAGAGATGATAGGTGGCACTGGACGACAAGCACGGATCAACAAAGAACTGGCAATCAGGATCTCCGTCCTCGAAGGGATCAACAACCACCTGCTCCAGTAACTCAACGTCGCAATGGAGGCTCTTTGCAACGCAAGCACCCGTGAAGCGGTGCTCGTTGAGAGAAATTCCCAAGTCTCTAGCAAACCCAGAATTTGTCTGGCTCCACCAGAACCGTTCGATCTTGAAAAATCAAAAGGACCAACGGTTCAGATGTGGCTGACAAGTTTGGAGGTGTACTTCACCGCTGCTGGGGTTAACGGCGATAATAGAAAAAAGACCTCGCGGCCGGAATTTTGCGTGGTACGGCGTTAAGTTGGTGGTCCAATCTAAAGACCATCCAATGGCAATAGGAGACCGCCGGAGCATCATCAACGGCTCACGATGCCCGTATAAAATCACCAACCGCAGTTGTTCTACCCTTGGAGCCGATCAACTCACAGTGGCAAGACTTGCTGACGCCACCAACCGACTAGAACGAATTCTTGCGCGCAATGCTCGCACACTTTAGAGGACAGAACAAAAAATCTCACGCATAGTACAAACTCTGGCGTCTACGTCAGCAATCCATCGTGGCACAGTTTATGTGTAGATTCCGCAAGATCATCACCGGAGCAGACATCGCCCCCGACGAGCTCACTACAACAACGGCCACAAGCGAGATATCCGGCGAGCAATCGCCATTTTCAGCATCCATAATGACTTACCGCGGATGAACGTAGCAGGAGAAAGGATCCACAGTGCCAACTACAACGCTCAGATCCAGGAATCCTACGACTGGCGACCTCCTAACCACAGTTTTTGTGGAAATGGAAAACACCAGTCGACGGACTCCTGGACTCTGATGGAAGTGGAAGCCGTCGACCAGAGAGATACGCGAACCTGCTACAACTACGGAAATGTCAGGCGCATCACTCGAAATTGTTAGAGTAAGCAGCAGACCAAAAAAAGGTGGAAGTCGCAGAAAAATGAGTCGGGAAACGGTAAGGGACAAGAGTAAAAGGCGTAACTCTTGTCCGTGAGGAGCGATCTACGCCGAACGATCGCCCATCTGAACGGCCCACATTGTCGCAAAGGGTTCATGAGATTGCAAAGATCGACGACGGGTACAAAGACAACCAACCAGCGATACTACGAAAAGTTCAGCCTCGAGGATGCAACAGTCGCAGAACGGTACCGGTACTATTGGATGGAGGAGCTTCACATAGCTTCATAAGCAACGACATGGTTTGGAAGCTGGGTTTGCAGACTGAACCAGGACTGTTTGAAGGAAAAACCGTCGACGGGAGACTACAGATTTTGAGACTCCAAGAACCACTATGACTACAGGTGAAAGGTCTTTGGTATGTATCTATCTAGAGGTCTTGTCCAAAGAGCGATCATAAAATCATCCTCCGACAAGATTTTCTGTACAGGCACAATCCACAGGTCAACTGGAACAGCGAAGACGTCTACGTGGAGATTGACGGCGCCAAACGACAACTGTCGCATGCAGGATGGAAGCCGACAGCGGAAGCAATAGAGGTGGAAGGAGCAGAGGAAGCCGTGGAAGCCGAAAAGCGACAACTGGTGCATCCGATACCGCTCAATGTGGCCGAGCACTCTATATGACAAGGGGCTCGTGGGTGGCTCCTACATCTAAAGCCAATGGGAGAAGCAGACGTTGTAGCAGCTAACTCATCATCAGCCTCATCAAACTCATCGGCCTCGACGAAGTTTGTGATGGTACCCATAGAGTTCACACCACTCATCGAGGAGTTTGCGAACGTCTCCCCCGACAAACTCCCGAAAACTTACCCCCTCAGCAAGAAATCAACCATCGCATCGAACTGATGCTGGGCAGCAGACCTACAATCCGAGGAGCCTATCGGATGAGCGATGACGAGCTGACCGAGTTGAAAAAGTAGCTCGACGAGATGCTCGGTCAGGGATTCATCCGTCCTTCCACGTCACCATATGCCGCACTTGTATTTTTTTGTGAAAAAGAAAACTGGTGAGATACGGATGTGCGTGGATTATGTGGCATTGAACAATGCTACCATCAAGAACCACTACCCTCTCCCTTGAGCCGACAAAATTTTTGACCAACTCCGAGGGGCCCGAATTTTCAGCAGAACTGACTTACGCAGCGGATATCACCAGGTACACGTGGCAGCCGCCGACATCGAGAAGACATCATTCCGAACTTTCTACGGGCACTTCGAGTTCATGGTTATGCCGTTCGGGCTCACTAACGCCCCAACAACGTCCATGGCCCCAATGAACAATTTTTTTGACCTTACCTTGACAATTTTGTCGTGGCATACCCCAACGACATTCTGGTGCACAGCCGCACCCTGGATGAGCACGATGGACATCTCCAAAAAGTTCTCAAAGTTTTGCAAAGAGAGAAGTTTTTTGGAAAACTCTTGGAATGTGACTTTGGTTGTCGTTCGATCGAGTTTTTGGGTCACGTCATCAACTGTGGACGGATCACCATGGATCCGAAAAAAGTGGCAGAAGTCGCTGATTGACCGACGCCGACCAGCGTTTGAGAAATTCAAGTTTTTCTTGGATTCTGCAATCACTGTTGGTGATTCATGAGGGACTACGCGCGAGTGTCAGCGCCTCTTTTCGACCTCACTCAAAAATTGAATGAGTGGTGGTGGGGAGACAGCAAACAAGAAGCATTCACCGCTGTGCGGAACGCTCTGACCTCAGCGCCAGCCCTACGATAAGTCGATCTGACGATCGACTATGTCATGGAAATGAATGCATCATACCAAGCCATTGGCGCGATTCTTCTGCAAGATCACGGCAACACTGAACAACCAGGTGCCTGCATGTCTTGAAAACTTCAACGACCGAAACTCAACTACGCGGCCCACGAAAAGGAGATGCTAGCGGTCGTGCACGTGTTGAAGACATGATGCTGCCTGAGGTGTCGCTGATGCGTCGTGCGCACCGACCACCACGCCTTGAAACACTTGAACACGCAGCCGAGTCTCAGCCAACGTCAAACCCAATGGATGGAGTTCCTTCAGCCCGGGTTTGACTGCAAAGTCGAGTACCGACCAAGAAGAAACAATCCAGCGGACGCACTCGGCCACCGACCAGATTTAACAACCAACGTGGCAACCCTACAACTACAGCAATACCCCTACCTCAAACGATTGTTCGCGAGAGGCTACGATCAGCACGGCAGATATGAAAAAATCGAATTCTGTTTCAACGCACTGTACTGAAGACGACGCTTTACTCGCCAAGCAGTCGTTCCTGCAAACGACGAACCTTGCCTGAAACAGTCACCTCGATGCTGGAATCAGGAGATCACCGGCACGCAGAAACACGCTGGGTACATTCAGAGTGATGCAGACCAATCCCTGTTCCTCTCACAATCCCCGGCACCGCTCGTTGCCATCCTCGTCTACGTGGACGATCTTCTGATCGCCTCACCCGACCTGGGAGCAGTGAACGCTGCCAAGGCCGTCCTCACCTCGGCCTACAACATGAAAGATCTTGGTGAGTCCTCTGTCTTTTCTAGGATGGAGATCGTCGCGATCGTGTCCGTCGCACACTCCGTGTCCATCAGGGACGCTACGCAGAGACTGTGGGGGAACGCTTTGCCGACCTCCTTGCTACCATCCGCACGGCCTCCACGCCCATGACCCTTGAGGGGCAGGCCGCCCTGAAGGTGGATGACCCAGCTAACCTGGGGGAGCCAGTCGATGTGACTGTGTACCTGCGAGTCACCGGCTCGCTCATGTACTTGGCCACCAGGACAAGGCCCGACATTGCCTTCACTTTCAACCTGCTTGCCCAGTTCTTGCAGGCTCCACGCCAGCGAACACTGGAGGCCGTAGTCTGGTGTGTGCGCTATATCCTCTCCACCGCACGCTTCGGCCTGTGCTTTCGTAAGCAAGAATCCATTGTGCTCGATGGGTACACAGTCAGCGACTGTGCGTGGATTCTAGATGGCAAGAGCCCCACTGGCTACATCTTTCTCATTGGAGGCACTGCAGTGTCCTGGCAAAGCGGGAAGCAGGGCTGCATCGCACGCAACACTGCTGAGGCAGAGTATGTTGCTCTATGTGCCGGTGCAGCGGAATGTGTCTGCCTCGTCCGTCTGTTGCGTGAACTGCGCCAGTCCATTCTCCCAGTGGTTCTCCAGTGTGACAACATGAACGCGAAGGCCATTGCCAAGAACTCAGGTATGTTCCATGCGCGCACAAAGCACATCAATGTTGAGCACCACTTAGTGCGTGATCTGGTTGATCGTGGTGAGATCCGAGTCATCCATGTGGGCACTGATAGGCAATGCGCGGATTTTCTGACCAAGGCTCTGGGTCGTTCGAAGTTTCATGTGGCCACTCGTTCCGTGGGATTCTGCCCCATCCCTGCTGCAGGTTGATTCCTCATGTGCCACCTTGCGAGTGATGTGCTTGCTACCTGCAGCGGCTGCGCGTTTCGTCCTCTGTATAGTGTCAGTTTATGCATGTGCATGGACGTGTTTTGCCCTCCAGTCATGGGGGAGTGTTGTTGTGTGTGTCATACACGGCTTATGGTGACCCCTCGGCTCATGTCCATTCACGTGCAGATCCCTGAGATTGCGACGGTGGCAGAAGACCGCCGGCCGACGGCAACTAGCGCCCAGTAGACTCTCGTACTTTTAAATTCGTGCTATGGGAAAGCACATAGGCGTGCAGCTATCGGGATGTAGAGTTCGTTGATGCGGCCGTTCTGGTTCAAACGGCTTGTCAATCTGACGTGTCTACAGGGAGTTATGGTCAAAACTGTGTTTTTGCCACTCTATTGTCCTGCTAGAAAATAGCGCCCTTGTGCGCAGCGTGTGTGCACATCCACTATGGATGTGACACTATTTAGGCTGTTCTCCCCTCAATTGTCATCTCTCTTTGCAAAAGTCAACATTTTGCAGCTTCTGACACTTGTACTTGTGTCCCTAGCCAACCCCTTGCTGCTCTCACCTCCACCTGTGTGTGCTAGTGAGTTAGCTGGCCGGCTTGTATTGCCGCGCCAGCGACAACAGTGCTAGGAAGATGTCTTTCAGCATCAACGATGCTGCTGCCCCAACTTACTGCCTAGAGTTTCCTTTTTCTCACACCTTGGAGCGACCGAGAGTGTGGCCCCCCAGGATCAGCAACCCGGTGCTACATAACTAGCACAGCATGCACAACAGTAAAACACGGTGCCCCATCGACCACGTTCGTTTGCGTGGGCATGGATTTCTCTCATGGATTTTGTTTGTGGCATGGATTTCGTTTGCGGAGGCATAGTATTATCTCTCATGCTGTAGCCACAGGACAACTAATAATCGCGCGCAGAAATCAGTGAGCACTCTCTCTAGTGAAACTGAGCATTGTTAAGCTCGCGCCAATGTTGCATGAGGCTGGGATGCCAATGGTGCGTAACGTGTGCGCCTTCAGCTCCACAACAGCTTAGTCACCTGTAGTGATGGTGTGTGTGAGTGAATGGAGTCAAGAGGTCACTTGCGTGTTTGACAGGTACAACCAACAAGCCTTTGCTTTTCTTGCACTTGTTGAGAAGATTCACCACAGCTTCCTAGCAATGCTGCTGCTGATGTGGCGACACAGACCACTCAGCTTAACGCACAGGCATGCAAGCGGGTGCGAGAACAGCAAGGGTCAGGCTAGGAGAGACAAGACAAGTCTCAGAAGCTGCATTGCAGTGAATGTGCAGAGAGAGCTGACAAATGACAGGTCCACAGCATAAATAGCCGCCGCGGCTCACAGCGGGTGGCGCACGCGGCGGCACCTGTCTGTCCTGAACCGGCCCAAAACCATTGTTTTGGCCATAACTCTGCGCACAGGCGTCCAAACNAAAAGACGGACACAACGACTGGTCACACGCCTATGTCCGGCAGCAGCCGGAGAGTGTAAGAAAATAAACATGCAAATCAGCCTGGCAGGGCTGTCCACCGAGAAAATCCTGAAGGTCTCCAAACGCAGTCCGTAGGTCGTGGCAGCCCTCCGGTACACCAGGTAGGCTACCAGGCTGCCTCCAGGGGGTGGAGCACCACCTCACGTGACTCCGTCTCCAACTGGGTCTGCCTCAGGTATCTGCACGAGCATGGACACGGCCGAGTGGTCACAACCAACTGTACAACTGTGTGTGGCTGACAACATCACAACACTCCCCCATGACCCGATGGTACGCATGTCCATACACGTGCAGAACGTGTGCCGGTACAACACAGAGTGCTCAACAGAGACCCGGACAGTCACCCACTCTCAGACAGGGGTCACAAACCGGCGGAACGAACAGCCCCGAGAAACTTCCCACAAGCCAGTGCCTTGGTCAAAAAGTTAGCACGTTGCAAGTCTGTGCCCACCCAGACGATGGAAATCAACTGCCGCTCCACCAGATCGCGCACGAAATGATACTCGACAGCGATGTGCTTCGTGCGTGCGTGGAACACACCAGAGTTCTCAGCGATCGCGAGAGCACTCTGGTTGTCGCAGCGAAGGATGATGGTAGGCACCGACTGGCCCAAACACTGAAACAGCCGCTGCAGCCACACTGCCTCAGCGGCGCCAGCGCCCAGAGCAACATACTCAGCCTCTCAGGAGCTGCGAGCAATGCACCCTTGCTTGCCACTGCGCCAAGACACAGCGGTACCACCAAGCAGGAACACGTAACCCGTGCGGCTGCGTCCATCAGGGCTCCACGCCCAGTCGCTGTCGGTGTAGCCATCTACCACAACCGAGCACTCTCTCCGAAAGCAGAGACCGTGATACGGTGTGGAGACCACGTACCGGACGACTCGCAAAGCTGCGTGCAGAGGGCGAGCCCGAAGGGACTGACTCAACTGTGCGAGTAGGTTGACAGCGAACGCAATGTCGGGACGCATGGTCGTGGCGAAGTACATCAGTGAGCCAATAATGCGCAAGTACAGGGTCACGTCCACAGCCTCGCCCAGATCGGCTGGGTCTGTCACCTTCAGGGCGTCCTGCCCGTCGGGAGTGATGGGTGACGAGGCGGTGGGGATAGCGGCAAGGAGGTCAGAAAACCGCTCCCCCACCACCTGTGCGTATCGTGCCTGATAGAGGAGGAGTGTCCGTCGACGGCGGTCACGAACAATCTCCATCCCGAGGAAAACAGCCGCTGGACCGAGGTCCTTCATCCTGTAGGCGGCCTGCAGGACCGCCTTGGCCTCCTTCACAGCCTCCAATGAAGGAGACGCAATCAGGAGATCGTCCACGTACACCAGAATGGAAGTGAGGTGCTCGGCTGTCCGTCGGATGAAGAGTGACGGATCGGCGTCGCTCTGGACGTATCCAGCCTGCGTGAGGGTGCGAGTGATCTCTTGGTTCCAGCACCGAGGCGACTGCTTCAGACCATACAAGGCCTTGCGCAAGCGCCAGACCTTGTTGCCTTCGACCTCAAACCCAGGTGGCTGGACCATGTAGATTTCCTCCTCCAAGGTGCCATGGAGGAACGCATTGTTCACATCCATCTGGTGCAGTTCCCAGTCATGATGGGCGACCACACCAAGCAGCACGCGAGCTGTGGTCATGCGACCAACAGGGGCAAAGGTGTTAGTGAAGTCCACCCCCTCAACCTTAGAGAACCCCTTGGCAGTCAAGCGGGCCTTGTAGCGGTCCAGTGAGCCGTTAGGCTTCACCTTCTTGCGGAAGACCCACTTGGCCTGCACGACCTTCCGTCCCTCAGGACGGTCGACCAGTTCAAAGACTCCATGCTCCCGAGCTCGTCCTCACAGGCGGCTCGCCACTGCTCAGCATCATCTCATGAGAGCGCCTCCTTTAACGTGTCTGGATCGGGGACCGCCAAAGGAGAGCTTCGGGTGGCCAGGACACACGCCTCGCGGGTCGGGCGGACCACAACCAGGTCAGCGGCAGCTGCCTGTGTAGCCTCGTGCTCGTCAGCGATCAGCTGGTGCCCAATGGGACAGGCTGGGTGCACCTCCGTGTAGGTGGCCTGGACACTCAGACCGAGAGCCTTTGTGCCAGGGTCACCACTGTGCACGCTGCGCGTGCGTCGTCTGGGTGGTACAAACGCAGTCGGAGGTGCACGTGGTGCCAGTGGGCGGAGATGTCCACCTGGCCCACGGGAGTAGCTAGAGTCTGAGCTGACCGACGGCTCAGGCACAGGGAGGGCAGGCGCTACGTCTAGAGACGTTGCAGGCGCGGGCGAGTCATTCGCGGCAGGCGTGGGTGAAGCAGGCGCTGGAGGCGAGGGCGAGACAGTCGCGGCAGGCGCGGGCGAGGCGGCCGCAGCGGGCGTGGGTGAGGGACGCGCTGCAGGCGCAGGCGAGGCAGGTGCAGCTCCCGCAGGCGAGGCAGGTGTAGCGCCCGCCGGCGAGGCAGGTGCAGCTCCTGCAGGTGAGGCAGGCACCGCGGGGGCAGGCGAGCCAGGAGACGAGGCAGTCGCGGCAGGTGCGGGCGAGACAGTCGTGGCAGGCACGGGCGATGCAGTCACGGCAGGCGCAAGCGAGGCAAGCGTAGAGACCACAGGCCCGACAGCAATGATAGGCGGGTCAATGGTGACCAGCGACGGTCCCACCCCGGAGGCACCCCGGACGGACTCACCCTGTGGGGAAGGCTCCCCCAGCTGACGGGAGGCCTCACAGGTGGGAACGTGAGATGCTGCCTGGGTGAGAATGGCAGACAGGTCGCGGTTCGACAGTGCCTCAAAGAACAGCGCGTCGCGCGACTCGACAATGTGGTGTCGTCTTGCATCCCAGAAACGCCACGCTTTGGAGCGCGGGGAGACACCGAGGAAGGCACACATCCGGCCGCGCGGAGAGACCTTGGACCCCTGCTGGTCCTCGGTGTACCAGACGCAAGCCAAGGAACTTCAGATGCGAGCAAGCCTGAGATCCGCACGGTGACCGAACCACAGCTCATACGGCGTGACGTGGTCCGGCAAGGGACCATGCAGGAGGCGGTTCCAGACCCACGTCATGTAGGCAAAGCCCTCAAATGCGAAGGACTCCGGGAGACCGCACTCAGGGCGCATAGCGCGAACCGCATCCTCCATGGTGCGGTTCCAGCGCTCAGACACACCATTATGTTGTGGCGTAGCAGGCGCCAAGAGCTGGTGACAGATACCAAGCTCGGCGAAGTGAGTGGTCAGCTCACCGAGATACTCACCGCCGCGGTCAGAGCGGAAGGTGTGAAGGGAGTGACGAGACTGACGCTCAGCCATCACGAGCCACAAGCGCACGGCAAGAGCGGCATCGCTCTTGTGGCGGAGGCAGTAGACCCACCGCATGCGGGTGAAGTCATCCGTGAGGGTAAGGACATACCGACCACGATCAGCGATAGACTCGACAGGGAGAGGTCCGAGGAGGTCCGAGTGGACAAGCTCCAGGGGACGCTGCGCGCAAGTGACGGAGGCAGGGTAAGTGCAGCGATGCATTTTACCCTGAGCGCAGAACAGACAGTCGGTCTTAGGCGGCTTCTCGAAGGAAGCCGTGTCAAGACCGAGGGCGGGCTGTGTATGGATGAGCTTGGACTCAGTGTCCGTGCCCACATGACACAGGCACCGGTGTAACAGGCGCTGGTGGTCAGGAGACAACACCCCCGTGACAAAGACGCTAGCAGACGAGCAAGGGGACGAGGTAGGGGCAGAGCAGCGCGCTATGCGATACAGGTCATCCACAACAGTGGCACGCAACACAACCGTGGAAGTGTCAAGTGCTGTGATCGTGGCATCATCAGAGGAGTGGTGAATAGAGAGACCCATCCTTGTGCAGGCAAGGACAGAGAGCAGGCTGAGCTCAAGATCAGGCACAAAAAGCACGTCAGAAAGGTACACGGGACCAGACGGACCGTTAAACCGTACGACCCCTGTCCCCTGAACAGGTAGTGACTGCCCAGAACCTGTCCGCACTGACCGAACAGACCCAACAGGACCAAGCACGACAAAGGCGGTACGGTCGCAGGTCATGTGGTGAGTGGCCCCTGAGTCAATGATCCAGTGGCCACTCGCCTCACGACCTGTGGTGGTCACGGTGCAACGAGCAACGGAGCACGCTGCCTCTGCTGGACACTCAGCAGGTGTGGCAGGACAACGGGACAATGCACGACGATGCGACTCATCCAACCACTCTATGCTGTCAGACTCATCCTCACCAGGCGACGAGGCCCCCCCACAAGCATGACCACGTGCAACAAACACAGATGGACAGTCAGTCTATGGACCACTCGGCTGTGACAGCACACTCGCACCTCCTTGAGAGCGAAGTGCCAGCAGTCGATGTAGCTCTGCGATGGTCTGGTCCCTCGGGTCCGGGGTGGTGCTCCTTCCGGATGGCGGCGGGCCTGTCGCCGGTGCTGCACCCGAGGTCACCGCGACACGGGCTGCTGCTCCAGTGCGGATCCGCTCCTCGTGGGCTGTCTGAAGACCGCGAGTGATCCTCGCCCAGTCCAGCTCCTGCTGACACTCAGTGTAGCGATGAGGTCCGCCGCAGTTGTGGCAGCAGACAATCCGTCCGGTGCCACCAGAAGGCTGCTGTGATCCCTTCTTCCTTTTCCCCTTCTTCCCCTTCACGACTGCTGCAGTGGCTGTCGGAGCAACAGGGGAGGAGGTGGGAGAGGGAGAGGTGGAGCTGGTGGGGGTAAAGGCGGACGACGGTATGGAAGGCATAGAGGACGTCGCTCCCACTGCTGCTGCGACCATGGCGCCCTGCCGATGCGCGCTGGCTGCCTCGTCAACCGTCGCGACCTGAATGAAGTACCGCTATGCCCAAGGCAGTAGCTGCAGGGTGTCTGACATGGACGCGAGGACATCCTGATCGAGGCGAGAGAAGGTGTCTGTGAGCTCAGGGCGCACTCTTAGCATGATGGTGTCCAGTGCCCAGAGCTGAGATCCGCCTCCGGTGCCCAGGCGAGTGTAGAGGCGCATGGCCCGACGCCAGTAATCAGCTGCTGAGTCCGAGGATCCCTGATGAAGAGAGTGGAACTCGCGAAGGCGCGCGGATCGGGTCGCGTGAGTCTCAGCTGCAAATAGGGTCAATGCCAGCTCCCAGCCGCGGCGGGAGTCTGCGCCTGCTCCAGTCCCAGGCGCACCCAGGAAAGGGCGGAAGTCGACCACTGTCTCCTGCGGAACCTCGTACAGCAGTCCACGCATGGCACGCGCTACTGTAAGGGACTGGAGCAGATCAGCCGTCTGGTACTGGCTATGGTAGTAGGGCCAGACCCCCTCCGAGTCCGCCCATACCTGAAACAGCACCTCCCAACAGTCAAACCCCGCTTTGCTGTCGTAGCGAGGCGGGGAAGTCTCGAAGTCCTTAGGTCGTCGCTCCGTGGGGAGCTGGACCTCAGGCGGTGCTAGGAGCGGACGTGGGAAGGGCATGAGAGGCATCAACGCTGCTCCCCCAGCGGCACCCGAGGCCTGACATGGGTCGGCCTGCTGCTGCTGCTGCTGCTGTTGTCGCTCCGACTGCTGCTGCTGCTGCTGCTGCTGTCCCCTCGGACATGGCGCCAGCGTCTTAATGCGTAGGCTACTCATCTGCTCCATCAGCCGGCAAAGCGCATCCTCCCTAGTGGAAGGGGGAACCTGATCCCACTCCTTGACAATGGACTCTCGTCTCTGCGCAGGAGCGGCAGCGGGACCAGCAGACTCCTGGCCCGATGGGGTTGCCTCTCTCTCGTTCCCGGGCTGATGTCCCGGTGTCCCAGAGAGAGAGACCAAGGTATCGCGGATCTGCCGCAGAATCGCTAACTGCTCATCCTGGCGCTGGCGGAGCGATGACTGCTCCACCAATAGGAAGTCAATTGCCTTTGAGCGTGGGCTGCGGGCCCTGCTCGTGACAGTGTCTTCCGGCTCCTTGCCCTTGGAGCTGCTTGACTCCATGCTGAGGCGGTGCAAAAGTCGTCTGAACACAGAACCGTCAGCGTTTCTCGAGGAATTGAAACATTGGCAAAAATAAACATTTTGTCAAAAAATTTCACCAAGTCTGTGATGACGTCAGCGTACTCACCGCTGACGTCAGCAGGGGTCTGCTGACGTCAGCAGTGGGCTACGGGCGTCGTCAATGCCACTGCCGATGCTGCTGCGCTGCGCTGCTGCTGCTCTGCAGCTACGCTGTGCTACTACGCTGCTGCAGCGCTGCTACGCTGCTGCAGCACTGCTGTGTCAATGCGCCGGATAGCAACGGTCTAGAAAACGGGTCCCGACATGGGAGGCCGCCAACCGCTCTTGGTATTGCAACCAAGATAACATATCACCCTCGAACGAGGGATCCACACTTTAGGTTCGTTTGGTTTGCAACCTCACGAAGTCCGCATGTTGGTCTTTAGTGTCTACCTTTGGTTGGACACTCTGTGAGGAGTCTCAAAGGCAAGAACTGTAAATGGATGCATGCAAGGTACAGGCTTTTATACTTGCAGAGCTTTGCTAAAGCTTCTGCTTGTAGTGGCTCCACTGGAGCCAACCTCAACCTACAATCCTACTTGGCGCGTCCTTAGACCGCCAAGTGTCATCCTCAAG
>SZWC01000950.1:306190-317408 GCA_023375785.1 Penium margaritaceum
CCCCCCCCCCCCCCCCCCCCCCCCCCCCCTTGCCACCATGGCCATATTTCCTTGCAATGATTTGCAACAACACAGCACACAGGTCGCGGCAAGCAATAGGAATAAGCCACGCGTGCTATGAATAGGCATGAGAATTCGAATTCACTTGCCCTCATTTTGAACTATTCGAAATTCGAATAGTTTCTGAAGTGTACTCTTCGAGATTCGAATAGTTGCCAGAAAGCATTCGAATAGTTTCGAATAGTTTTCAATAGTCGAATACTATTCGACTATTCGAATACTATAATATTTGCATGTATTCGAATAGTTTGACGAATACTATTCGAATAGTTCACGAATAGTTGACGAATAGTTTACGTATACCTCAGAATCGAATATTCGAATAGTCTTCTAATGGGTGTGGAACAGGTATTCGATATTCGAATACTTTACTATTCGATCAACTATTCGAATATCGAATAGTTTTTTCTCATCCCTAGCTGGTCCTATGGTTCTCTCCTCAGATTTAGGATCCACAGTCAAAGGCTTTGGTTTCAAGGAAATTCCCCCGCCCAGTGGCACCTGATAGGCAATGTTTGCTTGCGATCACTTGATACGAAGCAAGAAAGGAAGCTCAGTAGTACTCCAGCCCGTACCTTGGTAAGCAGCTTTTCCTGCCGTGCAATGCGCTCCAGCAGTTCGCCGTGTCCCTTTTTGGCCCAACGCACCGCCTCTGCAGCACGGTTCCTCTCATACTCCATTGACTCATAAGGCTGGGGAACGCCTTTCTGGGCTGCGAGCAAAATGCCTGGTGCCCTGCATAGGTCCCAGTCAACAGAATACACCAAATCTCAAGGGGGGGAAATATGTACCGAAATTTGTCCCTTTGCCAGGCGTGGGAGCCACAGTATAGGGTAAAATCAAGACCAATGTTGTGTCCAGTGATTCCCTGAACTTAGCCCCCACTAAAGCTCCCCAACTCTGGAGACCAGCAACACAGCCGGGCAATACATGCCAGTAATGATAGCACTTACGTGTTGCTGCCTGCATTGATGCCTTGCCAGTGACCCCCTTGGGTTGGTGCCAATGGCCTGCGTGTATGTGCCTGGGCCTGAGCCCCCGGGAATTGCCTGCACCCAGAATCCAGTGTGAACAACCATGAGTGAACTTATTGATCCATGAAAGCTGTGGCAGCCTAGCGGCATTGCACGTTCTTGGCTATCTCACGAAGGCGGGAAAAGAGAAGACATCTTATGGTCAACAGACAAGGGTATGGGCCGTGCACAGTGTTGACATACTTTGGAGGACGAGCGCTTGCTGCATCCTCGTCTTGTGGCATTTCAGGGAGGGCCTCATCCTCCTTGCTGTAGAGGAGATCATGGTGGCTAACACCCAGAATGAACTCAGGCTCTGTCAGGGCAGAAATGTGCTTGCCAAGCTCCTCAGTCCTGCCATTATGAATGCAGTGACAAAAATCACCTTAGGTTCAGCCAGCCAGCAAATATAGCACACCCCACACCACCCTTAGCATCACCTTCAGCTGCAACTCAGGTCACTTTGGAGACAGCACAAATCTATCACTCTCAGAAAATAAGGCAGAATTATGCAATACGCAGGACACTTTCTGCTGACGAGCAGGAGCAAAGACTCTCCACAGGATCCACTCTTTGCACTTGGGAAAGCTGAATATTTCAGGGAACCATTCATTCATCAAGTTACTGTGACAAGAAACGTGCAGGATTCAGAAGTGCAAGTGTAGGACAATACATCCCTCAAAACACCCATCCAAGCCCCATGAGGTGAAGATCAAGGGTCCTCCTGCATGACTCACATCACTGATTCAGGCTTGTGCAGTTCAGCAAGTTTCTCCATTGTCTCCGAGCGGGAGAACCCGTACTGAGAAAGCTCAAAGAGAGTGGACAGCTCGTATGAATTGAAGTAACGAAGGTCATTTGTCTCCTTCGCTGTTGCTGACCGCACAATGCGATCCTTCAATACCTGTGCCCCCAAATTCTCCAACCCACCAACCCATTGTCACGTCCAATACATGCAGCAGACCAGACACACCATCCATGCACCAGTCAAGTTCGTCACAATGCAATTCCTTCAGTCAGGATGATGGTGTGATGCAACAAGGACATTGACCATGAAAGATCAAGCTTTGCAGTTGCATGTGCAGCGACTTCCAAAACGATTCAGGTCATGTCCAGACTTGGCGCAATCCCCTGGCCAACCCTTGCACTGTCAATGACGGCGACAGCTCCCGAACTTGCTGCCATGTAAACAAAAAGGTGTTGCATCAGAAACAAAAAAACCAAAAGGAAAGAAAAGCTCATGCACACCTGTTTGCCATAGATCTTCTCTTCCACAGTTCCAGCTGTTATGAGGCGGTACACAACAACATCGTTTCGCTGGCCGATGCGGTATGCACGGTCCACGCTCTGGTTGTCGGTGCTGCAATCACCACCATCAGGTAGGCAAAAGAAACCTCACTATGCATTCTTGCAGGAGTTCCAGGACAAAGCTGCTTGAGGTGATCGGTGTGCCCACGGTGAGAAGGCTTGAACTGATGACTGCCACGATGGCTAAATCAGGCTCTTCATGAGGCAACAAATATTTGCCTTATGAGACTAGAACTATAATCAAGGATCTTTTCCTTTTTGTGGGCCCAAGACCGCAGGCTTGGACCCATGAAAAACAACTTTGAAGAATACCTGGGGTTCCAGCTAGGGTCCAGGATGACCACGCGGTCTGCACTGTGCAGAGTAAGACCCACCCCTCCGACCTTGGTAGTCAACAGGAACACGGGTGCTCTGTTGCCTTGTTGAAATTGCTGCAACCAACACACAAAGCAGAAAAGAAGAAAAATCAGCTTGAGCTTCAGCTTTCACTGGTCATCATTGCTGCAGAAAAGCAGTGGCAGACCAATCCCTCAGCACAGCACATAGCTTCACCCAATGTTCTGGTAGCCAATGGAGATTCATGTCTGCTTGATTGTCAAAGTCACAGGCCTCACCTGCACACGTTGCTCTCTGGTGTCTGGACGGACGTCGCCATCAATTCGCAGGAAATCAATCTTTAGCTTCTTCAAGATGACCTGAAGCGGAAAAGTTTGGCAAGATTGCTCCAGCATCATTCAAATGTGGAACATGCAGCATGTAAGTTGACAGAAGTACATCACGCTTCACTGTGGCAGTTTTACTGAAGGAGCCCCTTACCTCTGCTTGTGAAAGCATCATCTTGGTCTGTGAGAAAATGAGCACACGGTGGCCCTCCGACACGATGTTGGGCTGCAGTTAGAGTAGGCACCGTTAGCAAGCCACAGGGATATAGATGGTTTACTTCCAACTGATTAGGTTTGCTCTCAAATATCTGGCTGTTGAATGGGCAAGAGCGACAGCAAATGTCCATGTTCGTGACGACTCTGTCTCAGGAACACCTAGGAAAATGATCGATACCCCTTTCCACCACTGCTTCATTTTCCACGATTGATTGTTTGTTTTTTCTATGGTCCAGGGAGAAAATCCCTCCCATGGGACTCCCTTCCGGAAGCTGCTACCTTGGTCACTGTTTGATCCGCTCCGCTTGACGATTGATTGAATCCAAGCACACATCCCCCTCCCCGCCTTCACAGGACAGAATTTTCACGTTGGCATTTTGAGTTCTCACCAGAAGATGGGCAAGGAATCTGATCTTGCACGAGGCCCTAGGATCATTGATGAACTCGGGCTTGTCAAGGAACTTTTGTAATGTGCTCATGGCACGCTGCGCCTCCTCCTTGTTAGCTGCACTCCCAGTGCCCTCAATACCAGCCTCCAAAGCTTCACGAATGTCGCTGATCGCATTCTCCGACAGCAAGCAAGGATGATCGCAGATGCACTTCAGCATCTGCAGAAGCAATCACACAGGACCGAAAGAAAGAACCATGTCTGTGATGGTTCTGAAGCAAGAGTAGCACATAACTAGCCTTTTCCACAAGAAAACAGCCGAGCAAGAAGCACAAGTTAGTCGTTGTCTGCGCTGAGAAAGCACTACCATACACTGTAATCTTCATTATTGATGGTCTGCTCAGCTTCATCTTCTCAAGTTCCGTCAATGGAAAAAACAAGATTGTGCATGGCTTTAAGGGTCTGCCTAGCCATGCCGTACAGAGTCTGTTGGCTGGCATATGAGGAGGTGCATGCCAATCTGATGCCCACCAGGGCAGGTCTGTGCAAGGTACATCCTGTGGCAGCTCTGATGTCCCTGTTCATGTCCTCGTACTGGGCGTGACAGGTTAGTTACACCCTGTTCAGTATATCCTTGTAGTTAATTCAGCACTCAGGTTCTCAAAAAGACTGCAGCAACAGAAACAGCAGTGGCAGCAGTAACCTAGCTGTCATCTCTTTCAAAACGTTTTGTCCAGCCCTCACCTGGATAGCAAGGAAGGCTCTGCCCTTCTTGTGTTCTTCAGCACCCTCCCTGAGCTCCTTGACCAATGGTGAGTTGATGAATGTCTCGTACAATTGCTTCTGCAGGGGAAAAGAGAGAGCAAATAGAAACAGTTCATTTTTGCCCCAGAATCTGTCATGAATCTTCATGTTCAGTTCATCCACCTGATTCCAATAGCCATTTCCCATCCATGTTCTCATCCTCATAGTCATCAACAAGACCAAAAGCAGCATCATGCTCCTACTATGCATCTAATATTCATGACAGCCATCTCCTGCTGGCTCTCCTGTGCCCCTCACGCTTGCCCTATGTTCACGAACTGCAAGTCTGCAAGTCGTTTGCTGGGTGTTGGAAGCAGTCCAGAAGCCCGCAAACTTCCCATCCTGACGTAATAAGGACAAGTGTCAAACACACCTGGCGGTTCGTAATCTGCAACCACACTATGAGATCATTCTTGTGAGGCAGCGGCGGTGGCATTCCTGGAAGGTGCACTGGCTGCGCTCCACCTTTGTTCCTGCGGGAAGGGAAGATGTCGCGCTTCATCCGACGCAGCATGTAAGGCTCAATCTTGGCCTTCAAAGCCTGCAGTGCCGCTCGCAGCATGAGAACCAGAGGTCAGACAGGACATCTTGCCCCATAGTAAGTGTCAGGCAAAGAACGGGGTCTGCGAGGCTAGGACAGTTTGGTAATAAGACCGTTTGCTCCTGTGGCAGCAGTTGAAGCCATTGAATGAAACAATATGCTGGGGCTGACCAAAACATTCTAGCGCTAAAGAAACAACGAAGCTTTCACATGATGCAAACAGCCGAAAAAGTAAGATTTGCAAGATACTCTGTGAAAAGAGAAAAGCAATCCTTTCAACACCGTGCGAAACACAACTTAGAAAAATCCACATCACGAAAGATTCCGGACTATGCTCTGAGATCCAATCTGTTGTGCTTCATAAATTGTGATCTCACCTGTGACGCCTTGTTGCCCTCTTGCTTCTCGCGCACAGTGGCATCTTTGTCACTGCCCTTCACGATCTTCACTTCGTATATCTTGCGAAATCTGTAAGAGAACACCCAGGCTTGTGAGAACACACAAGGGGCTGTTGACTGAAAGGGCACCACCAGAAGGTGGATGTGGATGCCAGGAGAGGCAGTCTGCTCATGGAGGGAGAGCTCATTAAAATAGCTGTAGCTTACACAGACACTCACTCCTTATAGTCTCCAAGCAGTCCTGTACAGCAGAGATCAAAGAGGGCCCACAGCTCCTGCAAGAAGGGATGAACCATGGAGAAGGACAACTTGATGAGCACCAAGAATGGAACTTGAATGCGTGCTGGAACCTGAGATGAGGTGATGAATCTTCTAATGCATCTCGGCAGGCAGCTGTGAATGGTTAAGTGCCCTCTGGTTAGCCATGTCCGTAATTCAACAACAGGCACTTCACAACTGAGGTCCAGCTATGTTGTAGTAAAGCCAGCGCCCCTGCGCTCACATTTCAGGTTTTCCAGAGCCACCCATGGCCCAGGTCATCACCGAGTCCTTTTCCCTACTGCTTCAGCCTCCTCAATGACCTGACTCACCGAACCAGTTGTAGAAAAGCGGTTCCTCACCTTGAGAGCGTTCTGGATAGGCGTCCCAGTCAGAAGGATGCAATGATCAAAGGAGAGAGCCTTGAGCTGAGTAAATCTCTTTGTGCTCGGATTTTTTGCTAGGTGACCCTGAGATAAGAGACAAGTGGCGGAGCAGGATAATGATGTAAGAATGAAGACACATATGAAGACACATACACAGAAAGTGTACCCTGAGAAGGGGGACTTGTTGTGTAAAGTCTCAGAACATCTTGCTCCATCATTTCAGACACGTACCTCATCCAGAACAACATAATCCCATGTGATGCGATCGGGAGGAATGCCCTGAACCATCTCATAAGTCGTCAACATGACCCCACTCGCGCTGCTCTGAAAAAATTCTTCCAAAAATCGGCCACGACGGGCAACTGACAGCGAGGATGAGAACCTGCAAGATGGCACAACGGAGTGACGGAGTGAATGCTACATTGTGCAGCCTGAAAACAAGACGCCGTGTAGTGACGAGTACCATGGCGATTGACAGTGAGCATTCGTCTTGGGAACGTGCTTACTCTTGGCAGTTGGTGATGCCAACTGACTTGAACTCCAAGTGCCACTGAGGGAGGAGTGTTGTTGGGACCACTAGCAGCGCAGAAGATGCGAGATTGGAGCGAAACAACCCAGCAAGGAAGGTTGCAATCTGCATCGCACGGTAAAACATGTTACGTTGACAGAAGTTTGGCTAGATAGACAGAAGAGGCAGGATTCATGCAGGCCAGACTCAACCGATTTTGACAGGAGTCTGGCTAGATAGATGCGCTCCAACCAAAAACGCGGAATCATCACAGCAGCAAGCGCGGTCCATCTTACAGCTGGTTTACGAGATCAAGGCTCTTCACATTGCTGGCTCAGTGTGCATTTTCACGAAAAGTGAGACACCTTACCTGTCTGGTTTTTCCCAGACCCATGTCGTCTCCCAAAATGCCACCGCGACCCTCCTCGTGGAGACGCCACAACCATTCCAGTCCCTCTTTCTGATGCGGGTAGAGTCCGACCGCCATGTTCCAGGGCAGCCTGAACCTGCCATCTTTTCCAAGGCAGAAATCCTCCCGGGCCATCGGCGAGACAGACTTGTCCTTGTTCACCTCCACGGCTTCTTCCACGTTTTCCTCGTCCTCCTCGTCCCCCCCTTTGACCAGTTCTTTTTCCTCCCCCTCCTTCTTCCTTTCGTCAACCTCAACGCCGTGTGAGGCCTTTGACGTAACTTCGCCATTGTCCGCCAGAGAACGAGCAGTCTTTACAGGCCCGTGCACAGAACCAGCAGAGAGACCATCCGACGCGCTGCAGAAGTCACCTCCCCCGTACGACTCGACCTCCTCCGTCTCCGAAGGTGTGTTGGCTGTTTCAGCTGCACCCTTCCCGTATTCTCCGGCCTTCTCCGCGCCTTGCCTCAACGACAACTTCTCCAGACCGAGTGCGAGCTCCATCGGCAGGTTGGAAGCCTCCCTTAAAGATGGTGCCTTCCCCCGGAAGGTCCCAGGCTTCACACGACCGACCTGCTGACTGTCGGCATAATCAGCGTTATCGTCGCTCTCGCTGGCCACAGCGCTACCGTAGCTCTCCTTTGAGCTCTCGCTCCTTTCAGATGGGCTCCCCTCTGACTCCTCTCCATGCTCGGACGAGGAGGGCTGTCGCCTGTGACTTGGAGCTGGAGTCATGAAACGTTCCGTCTCGCCGGATGAAGCCGGCCCATCGGACCGGCTGCCACTTCCATTGGCGACACTGCTGCCGCTTCCTTGCTCATTGGAGTCGCTTCTGCGTGAGGACGAGGCAGCCTTCTCACGCTTCCGAGCAATAGCAGCAAGGAGTGCCTCGCGGCTCCCCGCCTTGGTCTTGTAGATGTCCATGATGGCCGGGTCGGAAGACTCCAGCAAACCCCTGGTGATCCTGAAAGCTTGACCTGCAAGAAGTCAGCACGGCTACCTGGGACGGACTCCAGCCCTGGAGGAATGCGATCGCAAAACGGTTGGAAGCGCGCGCGTTGTGGCGTAGCAAATTGCTCTTGACAGGCTACGCGATGTCAAGCAAGCAACAGCGCCAATTCTTCATCGCGGCGTTGAGCAGCTGAAGCACGGGGTGGTGAATTTATTGAAGCTGCATGGCTGTGATGCACGTCCAGGATGGTAGACCTTCCCTTAGTGTAATACGCGAGATGAGGAAAGGGGTGGCAAAGTAGGATGGACGCTCAAGCGACTACAATTCCGCCTCGTCCGGGCGGAAGCCGAAATTGACTCCTACGTCGTTGGTGGCCTCGCTCGTGCACTCCTTGCCCTGGCTAGCCCCATCATCGTTGCCCACCGCCCCGCGTCCCCGGCACGCCTGCTGATGCGTATCCATATTCGATTTCATGCTGAAATGTATACTCAAGAATAGACCCCGATCAAGAAGGCGATTCAGCTTGTGTGCCTGCCGAACCCCCTTCTTTGTGAGGATCCGCGACATCTCCACTCGGGGACCTAACATCAATGGTCATTTTTTCTGGAAACATATTTTTTCTGTACTATTTCCCGACCCATCAACACTCGGCTACTTCGCGCCAATTCCCGAAACGCGGCGCTGTTTTGGAATAGTCCCGCTTACGCAACGGTCTTGCCGCGGCAGCACAACTGATGGCCAAGTGTCTAAAGTAAGGTTTTTCAAGGCATTGAAGACCGCATATGACCCAACCGGGTCTCAAGTATACTCTTCATACACCGTAAAACTAATTTGTGTCATTTGAATGATGTTAACGGTAGAAAATCACCGCCATAGACCTAAGAACATTATTTTGAAAGAAATGGATTTTACTATTGTTTGAGGTCTCAAGAACCCTGAGAATTATATCGATAACATGAACAAATCCTTAAACTCCATGAATGGGGAGATTTTCATTAATCCTAAGGCTCACCATGTGCTCCATTTCCTTCCTTTACACCCACGATGTAGACATACTTATTTCCAACTTTGACCCAACTCTTGATGCGAGTCACGCCCGTCTATTTTCGACCGTCCCCAATACTATAACATGTCCCTGTCAATGAGAAACACCGACTATCGAAGCACAACATCCTCGGATGCCTATCTGCAACCTTTTCATGGCGATGGTTGAGGTGAACTACTAAGTTGAGGAAATATTTTTTACCAGGATGTAGGCAAATAGTGACAAATGGGGTATCCAAGGTCATTAAACAATCCATGTTACTGCCACGTGCACTAAAAACTTGCTAGTCGTCGATGTTACGCCGAACGGAGCGTAGATCCATAATACTGCGACGTTTTAGAATTTGGGACACTTGAGCAATTTATAATTAGTGTGCTTCGATGACAAGTGTCGAAACGATTGAACATAAATAAACAAGTGACGATTTACGAATGAAGCATGGTTGGGGTCGTTGGGTCAAATGTCAAGCGGAGCGTGTCGAGTCGCGTCATAAGTGGTCGGGTTCGAGAAGGTCCGTCGAGAAGTCGGAGGTCTTCGAGAATTGACAGTGGAGATGCGCGATGCATCTTTATAAATCCAGCTTCGTCAAGAGTCGTCCAGAAGTCTACCGAAAAGTCGTGCCACTTCTGCTCCTAGGTTCGCGAGAATCGTCAAAGTTGTCGGAAGGTTCGGGAACATCCATTGGGGAAGGGGCGGTTGGCCAGTTTGCCCTCGGCCGTCGAAGTGAACATCGCGGTCCTCGCAACACGATGGGTTGTTTGTGCAATAAGAGAAATGCCCACTCTAGAAGATTAGGGACTCATGTAGGACTGGTACGTAACACTTCCCCCCCTTCTAGGTGCAACGACTCCGCGCGCATGTAGTTATGGCCCGGAGGCGGCAGTAGTAGCCGTCGATGCGATGATCGACGTCTCGGAGGTTGTCGTAGGGATCCGAACTGTTATGCGCGGCGTCATAGTTGTGCCATTTGGCAAGATATTCTGTTGTCTTGCCTCGTCGTCGGTGGCCGAGGATGTCGTTGATGACGTACTCTATGCCGTCTTCCTCTTGAACGGGAGGAGGAGGAACATCTTTGCCAGGGAAGTTCTCTCAGGGGTCTTAATAGTGCTTGAGTCTGCTGACATGGAAATCCGGATGAACCTGCATCGTGTCGGGGAGTTTGAGTCACGTAACCACAGGGGTTTGCATGCGGTCAATCTCAAATAGTCCCAACCATCGGCGTTTGATTTTTGAACAGTTGGATCCGCATAGCTTGATGTTCATCGAGCTGAGGAGGACTTTGTCGCTAGCGGTGAAGATGTCATCGCTGCGATGTCGATCACATGCTCGCTTCATCGATGCTTGTATCTTAGCGAGAGTCTGCCGTGTTTCCTCCCAGATGATGGTGAAGTCTTGCCGTTGCACGTCGATTGCTCGGATGTTACTGCGATTTGGAGTCCGGCACGTGTTGTTCGTATGTGTCCCACAGACGTGTTGTGACCTCTGGCCTCGCTGCACACTCACCGCACTGATGCAGGCGATCAATGTTGGAGTGACACCGGCGCTGACGTCACCGCCCGCGTGATACCGGATCACAAGAAGATAGTCCGAACTATTGTGACTGGTTTCAGGGTTACCTCTAACACAGGAATTTGCCACTTGCATTGTGTTGACACTAGGATTCCTAGTGTATGACGGGGGTGTGTGTCCGGGTTGTCTTCCCAGGTTTGCTAGGTTGTATGCGTGCAGACAATTATTTGGGCGAGGTCCCAGGTTCGAGGCTCACTAGGTGGGGTGGGAGCGAGGGTGGGCTCGCCGTTCGCCCGCTCGTCACCCCGCCACCTGCACTGCTACACCTATCACCTCTGTCTCTTGTTACTTTCTACTAACGCGTTTCTTCGCTAGTCAATTACTCTCCTGTCATGGCGTCTGGTGCCTCGCTTGCTACGTGATGCACCACTTCCCTCGCTCTCCTCCCTAACCAGGTTCTTCTACCCTCTGGTATCAGAGCAAGTGAGGGAAGGCGCTGTTTTCCCACACGCCCATCAGGTTCTGGGCCGCCCACCGGTGACGTGGTGTCTCTTCACCACGTCATTCACGTCTTCCGCCGCCGGCGCATCTGCACTCTAGCAGTAGCGTCAACCTGGGAGGCCGCAGTACGTCCAGATAGGCAGTGCTGTGTCTCTGGCGAGTGGCTGTGTTCGCTCCTGTGGCAACACCAACCGACGCCACCCGCCACCCGCCATCTTCTTTTATGCCGTCGCTGGGCCCCGTCGTCCGCTGGAGTCTCA
>SZWC01000951.1:12134-23575 GCA_023375785.1 Penium margaritaceum
TGTGTTTCTGACCACTGTGTTTCTGACCACCGTGTTTCTGACCAGTGTGTTTCTGACCACTGTGTGTCTGACCAGTGTGTTTCTCTACAGTGTGTTTTTGACCAGTGTATTTCTGACCAGTTTGTTTCTGACCACCGTGTTTCTGACTGGTGTGTTTCCGACCACTGTGTTTCTGACCAGTGTGTTCCTGACCAGTTTGCTTCTGACCACCGTGTTTCTGACCCGTGTGTTTCTGACCAGTGTGTTTCTGACCACTGTCTTTCTGACCAGTTTGTTTATGACCACTGTGTTTCTGACCACTGTGTTTCTGACCACTGTGTTTCTCTCCACTGTGTTTCTGACCACTGTGTTTCTGACCACTGTGATTCTGACCACTGTGTTTTTGACCACTGTGTTTCTGACAACTGTGTTTCTGACCACTGTGTTTCAGACCACTGTGTTTCTAACCACTGTGTTTCTGACCAATGTGTTTCTGACCACTGTGTTTCAGACCACTGTGTTTCTGACCAGTGTGCTTCTGATCACTGTGTTTTTTACCAGTGTGTTTCTCACCACTGTGTTTCTGACCACCGTGTTTCTGACCAGTGTGTTTTTGACCTCTGTGTGTCTGACCAGTGTGTTTCTGACCAGTGTGTTCCTGACTAGTGTGTTTCTGACCAGTGTGTTTCTGACCAGTGTATTTCTGACCAGTGTGTTTCTTACCAGTGTGTTTCTGACCACCGTGTTTCTGACTAGTGTGTTTCCCACCAGTGTGTTTTTGACCACTGTGTTTCTGACCAGTGTGTTTATGACCACTTTGTTTCGGACCAGTGTGTTTCTGACAATTGTGTTTCTGACCACTGTGTTTTTGACCACCGTTTCTGACCAGTGTGTTTCTGACCACTGTGTTTCTGACCACCGTGTTTATGACCAGTGTGTTTCTGTCCACCGTGTTTCTGACCAGTGTGTTTCTGACCATTGTGTTTATGACCAGTGTGTTTCTGACTAGTGTGTTTCAGACCACCGTGTGTCTGACCTGTGTGTTTCTGACCATTGTGTTTATGACCAGTGTGTTTCTGACCAGTGTGTTTCTGACCACTGTGTTTCTGACTACTGTGTTCTGACCAGTGTGTTTCTGACCAGTGTATTTCTGACCACTGTGTTTCGCAGGTGTGTTTCTGACAACTGCGTTTCTGACCATTATGTTTCTTACCACTGTGTTTCTGACTACTGTGTTTCTTGCCAGTGTGCTCTGACCACTGCGTTTCCGATCAGTGCGTTTCTGACCACTGTGTTTCTGACAACAGTGTTTCTACCCAGCGTGTTTCTGACCAGTGTGTTTTTGACCAGTGTGTTTCTGACCTGTGTATTTGTGACCACTGTGTTTATGACCACTGTGTTTCTGTCCACTGAGTTTCTGACCAGTATGTTTCTCACCACTGTTTTTCTGACGACAGTGTTTCTGACATCTGTGTTTCTGACCACTGTGCGAGTGACCTGTGTGTTTCTCACCAGTGTGTTTCTGACCACTGTGTTTCTGACCACTGTGTTTTTGACGAGTGTGTTTCTAACCACTGTGTTTTGGACAAGTGTGTTTCTGACCAGTGTGCTTCTGACCAGTGCGTGTCTGCCCAGTGTGTTTCTGACTAGTGTGTTTCTGACCGCTGTGGTTTTGACCAGTGTATTTCTGACCAGTGTGTTTCTGACCACTGTGTTTATGACCACTATGTTTCTGACCAGTGTGTACCCGTGTGCGTCTCACCACTGTGTTTCTGACCACTGTGTTTCTGACCACTGTTATTCTGACCACTGCCTTTATGACCAATGTGTTTCTGACCACTGTGTTTCTGACCACCATATTTCTGACCACTGTGTTGCTGACCAATGTGTTTCTGACCATTGTGTTTCTGATCACCGTGTTTCTGACCACAGCGTTTCTGACCACTGTGTTTCTGACCACCGTTTTTCTGACCACTGTGTCTGTGACCACTTTGTTTCTGACCGGTGTGTTTCTGACCACTGTGTTTCAAACCACCGTGTTTCTGACCAGTGTGTTACTCACCACTGTGTTTCTGACCACAATGTTTCTGACCACTGTGTTTTTGACCACTGTGTTTGTGACCACTGTGTTTATAACGACTGCGATTCTGACCAGTGTGTTTCTGACCAGGTTGTTTATGAACAGTGTGTTACTGGCCAGTGTGTATCTGACCACTGTGTTTCTGACAACCGTGTTTCTGACCACTGCTTTTCTGACCAGTGTGTTTCTGACCACTGTGTTTCTGACCACAGTGTTTCTGACCAGTGTGTTTCTGAACAGTGTGTTTATGACCAGTGTGTTTATGGCCAGTGTGTTTCTGACCAGTGTGTTTCGGATCAATATGTTTCTGACTATTGTGTTTCTGACCAGTGTGTTTCTGACTAGTGTGTTTCTGACCACTGTGTTCCTGACCTGAGTGTTTCTGACCACAGTGATTCTGGCCACTGTGTTTCTAACCACAGTGTTTCTTGTCACTGTGTTTCTGACCACCGTGTCCCTGACCAATGTGTTTCTGACCACAATGTTTCTGACCACTGTGTTTCTGACCTCTGTGTTTCTGACCACTGTGTTTATGACCAATGTGTTTCTGACCACTGTGTTTTGGACCACTGTGTTTCTGACAACTATGTTTCTGACCACTGTGTTCCTGAGCAGTGAGTTTCTGACCACTATGTTTCTGAGCTGTGTGTTTCTAAGCACTGTGTTTTTGACCAGGGTGTTTCTCACAATGTGTTTCTGACCACTGTGTTTCTAACCACTGTGTTTTTACGACCAGTATGTTTCTGGCTAGTGTGTTTCTGACCAGTGTGTTCCTGACCAGGGTGTGTCTGACCATTGTGTTTCTGACCACTATGTTTCCGACAAGTGTGTTTCTTACCACTGTGTTTCTGACCACCGTGACTCTGACGAGTGTGTTTCTGACCACTGTGTTTCTGACCACTATGTTTCTGACCACTCTGTTTCTGACCAGTGTGTTCCTGACCACTGTGTTTCTGACCACAGTGTTTCTGACCACTGTGTTTCTGACCACTATGTTTCTGACCACTCTGTTTCTGACCAGTGTGTTCCTGACCACTGTGTTTCTGACCACAGTGTTTCTGACCACTGTGTTTCTGACCAGTGTCTTTCTAACCACTGTGTTTCTGACCAGTGTGTATCTGACCAGTATATTTCTGATCAGTGTGTTTCTGACCAGTGTTTCTCTGACCAGTGTGTTTATGAACACTTTGTTTTGGACCAGTCTGTTTCTGACCAGTGTGTTTCTGACCAGTGTGTTTCTGACCACTGTGTTTCTGACCAGTGTGTTTCTGACCAGTATATTTCTGATCAGTGTGTTTCTGACCAGTGTTTCTCTGACCAGTGTGTTTATGAACACTTTGTTTTGGACCAGTCTGTTTCTGACCAGTGTGTTTCTGACCAGTGTGTTTCTGACCACTGTGTTTCTGACCAGTGTGTTTCTGACCACAGTGATTCTCACCAATGTCTTTCTTACCACGGTGTTTCTAACCAATGTGATTATGACAACTCCGTTTCCGACCACTCTGTGTCTGACCGCCATGTTTCTGACCACTGTGTTTCTGACCATTGTGTTTCTGACCACTGTGTTCCTGACCAATAAGTTTCTGACCACTGTGTTTCTTACCACTGTGTTCCTGACCACTTTCTGTCTGACCACTGTGTTTCTGACCACTGTGTTTCTGACCACTGTGTTTCGGACCACTTTGTTTCTGACCAATGTGTTTTTGACCACCGTGTTTCTGACCAGTGTGTTTATGACCACTGTGTTTCTGACCACTGTGTTTCTGACTAGTGTGTTTCCAACCACTGTGTTTCTGACCATTGTGTTTCTGACCACTGTGTTTGGGACCAATGTGTTTGTGACCACTGTGTTTCTGACCACTGTGTTTCTGACCACTGTGTTTCTGACAACTGTGTTTCTGACCATTGTCTTTCTGACCACAGTGTTTCTGACCACTACGTTTCTGACCAGTGTGTTTCTGACCACTGTGAGTCTGACTCCTGTTTTTCTGACACCGTGTTTCTGACCACTGTGTGTCTGCCGTTGTGCCCCTGACCGGTGTGTTTTTGACCAGTGTGTTTCTGAGCACTGTGTTTCTGTTCACTGTGTTTCTGACCATTGTGTTTCTGACGACTGTATTTCTGATCATAGTGTTTCTGACCACTGTATTTTTGACCACTATGTTTCTGACCACATTGTTACTGACCACTGTGTTTCTGACCACTGTGTTTCTGACCACAGTGTTTATGACCACTGTGCTTCTGACCACTGTGTTGCTGACCACTACGTTTCCGACCAGTGTGTTTCTGACCCCTGTGTTTCTGACAACTGTGTTTCTTACCACAGTGTTTCTGACCAGTGTATTTCTGACAAGTGTGTTTCTGACTACTGTGTTTCTGACCACTGTGTTTCTGACCACTGTGTTTCTGACCACCGTGCTTCTGACTAGTGTGTTTCTGACCACTGTGTTTCGGACCAGTGTTTTTCTGACAAGTGTTTTTCAGACCACTGTGTTTCTGACCACTGTGTTTCTAACCACTGTGTTCTTGACCAGTGTGTTTCTGACCACTGTATTTCGGACCACTTTGTTTCTGACCCCTGTGTTTCTGACCAGTGTGTTTCTCACCGCTGTATTTCTGACCTGTGTGTTTCTGACCAGTGTGTTTCTGACCAGTGTGTTTCTGACCAGTGTGTTTCTGACCAGTGTATTTCTGACCACTGTGTTTCTGACCAGTGTGTTTCTGACCACTGTGTATCTGACCAGTGAGTTTCCGATCACAAAGTTTCTGACCGCTGTGTTTCTGACTAGTGTTTTTCTGACCAGTGTGTTTCTGACCAGTGTGTCTCTGACCAGTGTGTTTATGACCACTGTGTTTCTGACCACTGTGTTTCTGACCAGTGTGTTTCTGACCAGTGTGTCTCTGACCAGTGTTTTTCCGACCACTATGCTTCTGACCACTGTGTTTCAGACCACTCTGTTTCTGCCCACTGTGTCTCTGACCAATGTGTTTCTGACCAGTGTGTTTCTGACCACTGTGTTTCTGACCAGTGTGTTTCAGACCAGTGTGTTTCTGACCGCTCTGTTTCTGACCAGCGTGCTTCTAACCACTGTGTGTCGGACCAGTGTGTTTCTGACCACTTTGTTTCTTACCACTGTGTTTCTGACCACTGTGTTTCTGACCAGTGTGTTTCTGACCACTGTGTTCCTCACCAGCGTGTTTCTGACCTCTGTGTTTCTGACCACTGTGTTTCTTACCATAGTGTTTCTGACCAGTGTGTTTCTCACCACTGTGTTTCTGACCAATGTGCCCCTGACCGGTGTGTTTCGGACCACTGTGTTTCCGACCACTGTGTTTCTGACCACTATGTGTCTGACCAGTGTATTTCTGACCACTGTGTTTCTGACCATTGTGTTTCTGACCAGTGTATCTCTGACCGGTGTCTTTCTGACCAGTGTGTTTCTAACCACTGTTTTTCTGACCAGTGTGTTTCTGACCAATGCGTTTATGAACAATGTCTTTCTGACCACTGTGTTTCTGATCACTGTGTTTCTAACCATTGTGTTTCTAACCTGTGTGTTTCTTACCGGTGTGTTTCTGACCAGTGTTTTGCTGACCAGTGTGTTTCTGACCATTGTGTTTCTGAGCAATATGGTTCTGACCAGTGTGTTTCGGTCCAGTGTGTTTCTGACCAGTGTGTTTCTGACCACTGTGTTTCTGACCAGTTTGTTTCTGACCACCGTATTTCTGACCACTGTGTTTCTGAGAACTGTGTTTCTCTCCACTGTGTTTGTGACCACTGTGTTTCTGACCACTGTAATTCTGACCACTGTGTTTCTGACCACTGTGTTTCTGACAACTGTGTTTCTGACCACTGTGTTTCGGACCACTGTGTTTCTGACCACTGTGTTTCTGACCAATGTGTTTCTGACCACTGTGTTTCTGACCACTGTGTTTCTGACCACTGTGTTTCTGACCACTGTGTTGATGACCACTGTATTTCTGACCAGTGTGTTTCTGACCACCGTGTTTCTGACCAGTGTGTTTCTGACCTCTGTGTGTCTGACCAGTGTGTTTCTGACCAGTGTGTTCCTGACCAGTGTGTTTCTGACCAGTGTATTTCTGACCAGTGTGTTTCTGACCAGTGTGTATCTGTCCAGTGTGTTTCTGACTAGTGTGTTTATGACCAGTGTGTTTCTGACCACCGTGTTTCTGACCAGTGTGTTTCCCACCAGTGTGTTTCTGACCACTGTGTTTCTGACCAGTGTGTTTATGACCACTGTGTTTCGGACCAATGTGTTTCTGACAACTGTGTCTCTGAACACTGTGTTACTGACCACTGTTTCTGACAACTGTGTTTCTGACCAGTGTGTTCCCGACCACTGTGTTTCTGACGAATGTGTTTCTAACCACTATGTTTCTGACCTCTGTGTTTATAACCACCGTGTTTCTGACCAGTGTGTTTCTGACTAATATGGTTCTGACCAGTGTGTTTCGGACCAGTGTGTTTTTGACCAGTGTGTATCTGACCACTGTGTTTATGACCAGTGTGTTTCTGACCACTGTGTTTCTCTCCACTGTGTTTCTGAGCACTGTGATTCTGACCACTGTGATTCTGACCACTGTGTTTCTGACAACTGTGTTTCTGTCAACTGTGTTTCTGACCACTGTGTTTCAGACCACTGTGTTTCTGACCACTGTGTTTCTCACCAATGTGTTTCCGACCAGTGTGTTTCTGACCACTGTGTTTCTGACCACTGTGTTTCTGACCAGTGTGTTTCAGACCACTGTGTTTCTGACCACCGTGTTTCTGACCAGTCTGTTTCTGACCACTGTGTGTCTGAGCAGTGTGTTTCTCTACAGTGTGTTTCTGACCAGTGTGTTTCTGACCAGTTTGTTTCTGACCACAGTGTTTCAGACTAGTGTGTTTCTGACCACTGTGTTTCTGACCAATGTGTTTCTGACCAGTGTGTTCCTGAACAGTGTGCTTCTGACCACCGTGTTTCTGACCAGTGTGTTTCAGACCAGTGTGTTTCTGACCAGTGTGTTTCTAACCAGTGTGTTTGTGACCAGTGTGTTTCTGACGACCATGTTTCTGACCAGTGTGTTTCTGACCAGTGTGTTTCGGACCACTGTGTTTCTGACCAGCGTGTTTCTGACCACTATGTTTCTGACCAGTGGGTTTCTGACCAGTGTCTTTCTGACCAGTGTGTTCCTGACCACTGTGATCCTGTCCACAGTGTTTCTAACCAGTGTGTTTCTGAGCAGTGTGTTTCTGACCAGTGTGTTTCTAACCAGTGTGTTTGTGACCAGTGTGTTTCTGACGACCATGTTTCTGACCAGTGTGTTTCTGACCAGTGTGTTTCGGACCACTGTGTTTCTGACCAGCGTGTTTATGACCATTGTGTTTCGGACAAGTGTGTTTCTGACAAATGTGTTTCTGACCACTGTATTTCTGACCACTGTGTTTCTGACCACTGTGTTACTGACCACTATGTTTCTGACCAGTGTGTTTCTAACCACTGTGTTTCTGGCCGCTGTGGTTCTAACCACCGTGTTTGTGACCATTGTGTTCCTGATCACTGTGTTTCTGACCACTGCGTTTCTGACCAGTATGTTTCTTACCACTGTGTTTCTGACCATAGTGATTCTGGCTGGTGTGTGTCTGACCAGTGTGTTTCCGACCAATGTGCCTCTGACTTGTGTGTTTCTGACCACTGTGTTTCTGACCTCTATGTTTCTGACCACTCTGTTTCTGACCGGTGTGTTTCTGACCACTTTGTGTCCGACCACTGTGTTTTCTGACCACTGTGTTTCTGAACAGTGTGTTTCTAACCAGTGTGTTTCTGAACAGTGTGTTTCTGACCTGTGTGTTTCTGACCACTGTGTTTCTGACCAGTGTGTATTTGACAAATGTGTTTTTTGACCAGTGTGTTCCTGACCACTGTGATCCTGTCCACAGTGTTTCTGACCAGTGTGTTTCTGAACATTGTGTTTCTGACCAGTGTGTTTCTGAACAGTGTGTTTCTGACTAGTGTGTTTCTGACCACTGTGTTTCTGACCAGTGTGTTCCTGACCACTGTGATCCTGTCCACAGTGTTTCTGACCAGTGTGTTTCTGAACATTGTGTTTCTGACCAGTGTGTTTCTGAACAGTGTGTTTCTGACCAGTGTGTTTCTGACCAGTGTATTTCTGACCACCGTGTTTCTGATCAGTGTGTTTATGACCAGTGTGTTTCTGACTGGTGTGTTTCTGACCAGTGTGTTTCTGACCAGTGTGTTTCTGACCAGTGTGTTTCTGACCAGTGTGTTTCTGACCAATGTGTTTCTGACTACCGTTTTTCTGACCAGTGTGTTTCTGACCAATGTGTGTCTGACCAGTGTGTTTCTGACCACTGTGTGTCTGACCTGAGTGTTTCTGACCACTGTGTTTCTGACCAGTGTGTTTCTGACCACAGTGATTCTGACCAGTGTGTTTCTGACCACTGTGTTTCCGACCAGTGTGTTTCTGACCACTGTGTTTGTGACCAGTGTGTTTCTGACCACGGTGATTCTGACCACTATGTTTCTGACCACTGTGTTTCGGACCAGTGTGCTTCTGACCTATGTGTTTCTGACCACTGTGTTTCTGACCACGGTGTTTCTAACTACTGTGTTTCTGGCCACCGTGTCTCTGACCAATGTTTATCTGACCAGTGTGTCTCCGACCACTGTGTTTCTGACCACTGTGTTTCTGACCAGTGTGTTTCTGACCACCGTGTTTCTGACCACTGTGTTTCTGACCACTGTGTTTCTGACCACTGTTTTTATGATCACTGCGTTTCTGACCGGTGTGTTTCTGACCACTGTCTTTGTGACCACCATTTTTCTGACCAGTGTGTTTCTGACCACTGTGTTTCTGACCACTGTGCCTCGGACCAGTGTGTTTCTGACCACTGTGTTCCTGACCACTATGTTTTTCAACACGTGATTCTGACCACTGTGTTTCTGACCACTGTGTTTCTGACCATTGTGTTCACAACCAATGTGTTTCTGACCAGTGTGTTTATGACCAGTGGATTTTTGACCAGTGTGTTCTGACCAGTGTGTTTCTGACGTGTGTTTCTGACCAATATGTTTCTGACCAGTGTGTTTCTGACCACTGTGTTTCTGACCAGTTTGTTCTTGACCACCGTGTTTCTGACCACTGTGTTTATGGCCACTGTGTCTCTTTCCACAGTGTTTCTGAGCCATGTGTTTCTGACCACTGTGATTCTGACCACTGTGTTTCTGACCACTGTGTTTCTGACAACTGTGTTTCTGACCACTCTATTTCAGACCACTGTGTTTCTGACCACTGTGTTTCTGACCAATGTGTTTCTGACCACTGTGTTTCTGACCACTGTGTTTCTGACCAGTGTGTTTCTGACCACTGTGTCTCTGACCAGTGTGTTTCTGACCACTGTGAATTTGACCACGGTGTTTCTGACCAGTGTGTTTCTGACCACTGTGTGTCTGACCAGTGTGTCTCTGACCAGTGTGTTCCTGACTAGTGTGTTTCTGACCAGTGTGTTTCTGGTCAGTGTGTTTCTGACCAGTATGTTTCTGACCAGTGTCTTTCTGACCAGTGTGTTTCTGACCACCGTGTTTCTGACCAGTGTGTTTGCCGCCAGTGTGTTTCTGACCACTGTTTTTCTGACCAGTGTTTTTATGACCACTGTGTTTCCAACCAGTGTGTTTCTGACAACTGTGTTTCTGACCACTGTGTTTCTGGCCACTGTTTCCGACCACTTTGTTTCTGACCAGTGTGTTCCTGACCACTGTGTTTCTGACCAGTGTGTTCCTGACCACTGTGTTTCTGACCAATGTGTTTCTAACCACTCTGTTTCTGACCACTGTGTTTCTAACCACCGTGTTTCTGACCAGTGTGTTTCTGACCAGTGTGTTTCTAACCAGTGTGTTTCTGACCAGTGTGTTTCTGACCAATATGGTTCTGACCAGTGTGTTTCGGACCACTGTGTTTCCGACCACTGTGTTTCTGACCACTATGTGTCTGACCAGTGTGTTTCTGACCACTGTGTTTCTGACCATTGTGTTTCTCTCCACTGTGTTTGTGAGCACTGTGTTTCTGACCACTGTGATTCTGACCACTGTGTTTCTGACAATTGTGTTTCTGTCAACTGTGTTTCTGACCACTGTGTTTCACACCATTGTGTTTCTGACCACTGTGTTGCTGACCAATGTGTTTCCGACCAGTGTGTTTCTGACCAGTGTGTTTCTGACCACTGTGTTTCTGACCAGTGTGTTTCTGACCACCATGTTTCTGACCAGTGTGTTTCTGACCACTGTGTGTCTGAGCAGTGTGTTTCTCTACAGTGTGTTTCTGACCAGTGTGTTTCTGACCAGTTTGTTTCTGACCACCGTGTTTCTGACTAGTGTGTTTCTGACCACTGTGTTTCTGACCAGTGTGTTCCTGACCAGTGTGCTTCTGACCAGCGTGTTTCTGACCAGTGTGTTTCTGACCAGTGTGTTTCTGACCACTGTGTTTCTGATCGGTTTGTTTCTGACCACTGTGTTTCTGACCACTGTGTTTCTGACCACTGTGTTTCTCTCCACTGTGTTTCTGAGCACTGTGTTTCTGACCACTGTGATTCTGACCACTGTGTTTCTGACAACTGTGTTTCTGACCACTGTGTTTCAGACCACTGTGTTTCTGACCACTGTGTTTCTGACCAATGTGTTTCTGACCAGTGTGTTTCTGACCACCGTGTTTCTGACCAGTGTGTTTCTGACCACTGTGTTTCTGACCAGTGTGTTTCTGACCACTGTGTTTCTGACCACCGTGTTTCTGACCAGTGTGTTTCTGACCACTGTGTTTCTGACCAGTGTGTTTCTGACCACTGTGTTTCTGACCACCGTGTTTCTGACCAGTGTGTTTCTGACCACTGTGTGTCTGACCAGTGTGTTTCTGTACAGTGTGTTTTTGACCAGTGTGTTTCTGACCAGTTTGTTTCTGACCACCGTGTTTCTGACTGGTGTGTTTCTGACCACTGTGTTTCTGACCAGTGTGTTCCTGACCAGTGTGCTTCTGACCACCGTGTGTCTGACCCGTGTGTTTCTGACCAGTGTGTTTCTGACCACTGTGTTTCTGACCAGTTTGTTTCTGACCACAGTGTTTCTGACCACTGTGTTTCTGACCACTGTGTTTCTCTCCACTGTGTTTCTGACCACTGTGTTTCTGACCACTGTCATTCTGACCACTGTGTTTTTGACCACTGTGTTTCTGACAACTGTGTTTCAGACCACTGTGTTTCAGACCACTGTGTTTCTGACCACTGTATTTCTGACCAATGTGTTTCTGACCACTGTGTTTCTGACCACTGTGTTTCTGACCAGTGTGTTTCTGACCACTGTGTTTCTGACCA